>CM077163.1:18915312-19357812 GCA_039583875.1 Platanthera guangdongensis
AGCATGAAAACAGGATTTTCACCCTCCAAATTGGCAATGCTACAACATCCGATGAAGGCCAGATTGAGCAGGAATTGAGGAAGCACTTTTCGGCAAGATGGTGTACTCCTGATGCCCCACTCGACGACAAGCTGCCAACGCCCACTCGCATAATTAATGAGGTTCAAACTAATGCCCTCCTTTCTCCTATACTTGATGTTGAGATAAAACACGCAGTTTTTTCCTTCGGGCGCAACAAAGCGCCCGGTATGGATGGGGTAACACACTCCTTTTCACCTATTTTTGGAACTTCACTATGCCCGAAGTGCTGGCAGCCACCCACGATTTTTTCTCCTCCGAAAAAATGGATCAAAGTTGGAAAGATACTCTGGTTATGTTAATCCCCAAGTGTGCTCAAGCCAACAAGCCCGAGCAGTTTCGCCCCATTAGCCTTTGTTCATCAATCTACAAGATTGCCGCAAAAGTGATTGCCAACCGATTGAAACCTATATTGGGGGACTTCATCTCAATGGAGCAAGCCGCATTTGTGCCGGGCCGTCTTCTATCGGACCACTGCATAATTGCCCAAGAAATCCTCCACAGGATGCATACAACTGAAAGCAAAAACGGCTACATGGCCATTAAGCTGGACATGGAGAAGGCGTTTGACCGGATACAATGGAGTTTTGTTCTTCGGGCCTTGCAAGCCTTCAACTTCCCGCAACGATGGATCAACCTGATTATGGAATGCATCTCATACCCCAGATATGGCCATCTAATTAATGGCGCAAAATTTGAATGGATCCATGCTACTCGGGGCCTCCGTCAGGGTTGTCCCTTATCCCCTTATTTATTTATCTTATGTTCCGAATTTTTATCCTTGCTTGTCAAACAAAGTCCGCTGCCAGGACTGGGTATCAAGGTCAGCGCTTCCGCCCCAAAAATCTCCCACTTATTATTTGCTGACGACACTTTGCTTTTTGGTGCCGCTACTACCAGCACTGCAAGGGAGTTTAAGAGTTCTCCATCGATATTGCTCGCTATCCTGTGAGGCCATTAACAACTCAAAGTCCAACATTATTTTCGGCCCAAATGTTCCACCACACGAAAAGTCCAGAATCTTGCTCGAGCTTGGTCATAGCAGTGTGCAGGCAATTAAATACCTCGGAATTACGCTCCGGCCAGGTCGATCCCGGGCTAGAGACTTCGATATTCTATTAAGTCAAATGATGTCTTGCATCAGGAATTGGGGATTACGGCATCTTTCTCTTGCCGGAAGGATAGCCCTTATCAAAAGCTCGTTGGCGGCAATGCCGCTGCATGCGCTCGCAAATACATTAGTTCTGGCATCCACTATAAACAAAATCAACACCTTTCTTAAAAACTTCCTCTGGAGTGGCTCAAGCACTAAAGGCAACATTCACTATCTGAATTGGGACGCCGTCTGTCGCCCAAAAGATAAAGGGGGGCTGGGCATAAAAGATTTGGCTACCTGTGTAACGCCCCAAAATTGTGTGCGAGTCGGTCGCGAAGAAAAGGGTTTTTGGTGCCTGTATAGGGGTACACGGCCTAGGACACGGCCGTGTCCAAGGCCGTGTCTGGCTGGTGATTTTTGGTCGTTTTCAACCCGAGAAGGACACGGCCAGGAACACGGTCAGATGACACGGGCGTGTCATCAGACACGGGCGTGTGCCAACCCGTGTCCCCACCCGTGTGCAGTTGGGTCGTGTCCATTGCCGTGGCGGTTATGCGTGACACGCCCCCGAACACGGGCGTGTCGAGGAACCCGACACGGGCGTGTCAGGTGAGACACGAGCGTGTCTTGGCCCGTGTGTCGTTTCTCAGTTCGACGATCGTGCCTGGATCGAGGCACACGGCCGGGACACGGCCGTTTGCCAAGCCGTGTTCGGCCCAGGTCTGGAGAATTTTGTGCAGATCTGAGCCGTTCATTTTCTTTAATTAGGATCCGACGGCCCAGATGAGATCCTGCTCTGTTAAGGCCGGGAATAGGGGGTTAATTCCTCATTTTCTCTCCAAAGCTTTCTCCTTCCAAAGTGAGAGAGAAGAGGAAGAAGAAGGAGGTTTTCGGCCGTCGGCGGAGCATCGGAGCACCGTTTCGAAGTCTGAGAGCGGATCCGTGGAGGGAAGGTCATTGCGAAGAGTTCTGACCGCGTAGTTTTTCCATGGCGCCAAAACGGACTTCAAGGGTAACGATTCTCAACTTGAGCATGTGAAGCTCTTTCTTTTGCATAAGGAATCCCGCTCCCGCGAGTGTGTGGTGAGTGCGTGGTGTTTCTTGGGGTTGATGTGAATAGTCCCCCTTGTGTTGCATATAGAGTCCGGAATCGTAAGTACGGGCATAGAAATTGTGTGTGAAGCCTACCCGGACGTGTTTTGTCTGGATCGGTGATGTTGCATTTGATATGATTTGCCGGAGAAGACTCTGTGCTTTGGGTTTTTCGGGTTTCTACGCGGTAGATTGCAGTAGGGATCCTTGGAGGTTAGCTTCAAGGCGCACCCGGAAAATTAAGCGGAAACGTCTTCTGCTAACTTGGCGGTCTGGGAACCGGCCTTGATCATAACTGGGTTATGAGATTGTTTTGGGAAAATTTGGGATTCGAGAGAAGCTTGGCCCGCGCGTAGGACTTAAATTGTATATGCGGCGTGAGCAACGGGCAAGTGGAATTGGACCTAGGCTATGTGGTACGGTGCGAGATATCCGAAGACGGGCACTGGCCGTAGGCATAGTCGGAGCCTTAGACGGTGGTCAGATAGGCTAAATGCTCACATGTTATTGCCATCCTGGGGGTGGTGGTGAATGCACTGATTGGTCAGGGTTCACCATGAATGTGCCCTGAGTGCACGGGGTGTTTGGCCGTGCGAGCCTACACCTGTGGCGAAATATAATTGCGCTATATTATTTTATTGGACTAATGCTATGCAGGGAAAGAGCACCTTCATCCCGATTAAGGGGCGGGGTCGTTATAATTTGATCGGCTTTTAGCTGACCGTTGCCTTGTTTGCCACCGTGCGGTGGTATGTGCTTGCAGGTGCTACGGAGCCGAGCGTCAAATAGCTGGCTGGAGCCCATGTTGCTGTGATGGCCCTAGAAGGTCGTAGAATAGTTGTTTTACATTTATCATGTGTGGTCGGCCTGCGAGCCGATGTATGTAAGACATATTATATTAAGTGAACATTTGTAAGGCCATAAGGCCATGTGCCTGTTTCAGTGTATTTGGGGTTTCATTCCTGTTGTTGTAGCTATGGACATTCATATTTGATGGATTTAAGTTTGGGTTCTTTCAACTTTAAAAACTTCAGAATGCTCTGTGTAGGACGAGTAGTATTAATTGGGTGGTTTGATTATTCATTTGGTAATCCTTCCGACTGTCTGTGGTATATGGCGTCGGGTTCCAGCTGGACCATCTGTTATATGCTATGCGACAGATGGGGTTGTTACAACCTGGAGGCGCGTCATCATGGGGAGAGTGGCTGCACGTGTTTTACGGGGGGGAGTGCAGCCTGCTTGCCCAAGTTCTGGGCAGCAAATATGGCCCGGACGATCTTCACTCCGCCAAGAGAAACCACTCCAAAATCTGGAAATTGATCAGAATGGGTGCAGCTATTGTCCAAGATCACTCCTTCTGGATGGTTGGCAATGGACTCTCTATATCAACATTCAATGACACATGGCTGAGCCCCCTGCCATTGTTGGACTTTGGTTGTGTTGACAAGGTCAAGATTTTGTTTTTAATAATATTATGTTATGTATGAATAATTAATAGGAGAGAGAGAATGTGTATTAAATAGGAGAGATAATGTGGTTGTTTTGTTTGCCTATAAATAGGCGTGTATGTAGTTCTTTTGTTTTTTTGATGACATAGTGAAATTCCTTCCCAATTTCGGATTTTTCCATTTGTGAGAGAATAGAGAGGGAAAAGCGCTGCAGCGCAGGTGTTGTCCGGGCGGTTTGTAAGAGTAGCAGGGCGACTTGGCTCGGCGACTTGGTGATCTCGGCGCGAGAGGGTACTCGCGACTTGAGCGCTCGCGTGTGGAGGTCTAGGCGCAAGCAAGGGGTTGTCTCGCTTGTTGGGCTCGCAGTGCCCGCTTGCCTGTGGAAGGAAGCTCGCGGCTTGCGTGCTCGTGAGAGGTGTACAGCTCGCGAGAGAGGGTAGGCTCGCTGGTGTGCTCGCTGGGTTGAACTCGCGAGTGGACTACTCGCATGCGGGAGTGAGGCTGCGCGAGTAGGCTGCTCGTACAAGCGGTCTTGCAAGTGTTGAGCTTGTGCTTTGGAGCGGGAGTGCCCATACACGTTTCCAACAACTGGTATCAGAGGGAGGTTTTAAACCTTTACGGTGACTCAGAAGGTTTGAAGTAGAGGAGAGATGGAGTTTGGAGGTGCCATGCCGGGGCAAGTCCCCAAGTTGACGAAGACAAATTATGGAAACTGGAGTATTCAGATGAAGGTGCTACTCGCTTCAAAGGAAGTATGGGAGATAGTTGAGGACGGGTATGAAGAGCTTACTGCCGAAGCAGAAGCGGCGCTGACCAATGCCCAGAAGACAGTATTGAGGGAAGCAAGAAAGAAAGATAAGAAGGCACTGTTAACGTTATACCAAGGAGTCGATGAAGCTACGTTCAAGAAGATCTCAGAAGCTGTGAGCTCAAAAGAAGCATGGGAGGTGTTGCAACGCTCCATGCAAGGAGTAGACAAGGCGAAGAAAGTGAAGCTGCAGTCTCTCCGAGGCGAATATGAAATGTTGAGAATGCAGGCCACGGAGAAGGTCGGAGACTTTGTGACCCGTCTGCGGACGCTCACAAATGAGATGAAGAGAAACGGAGAGACGATAGATGATGTGAGCCTCATGGAGAAGCTACTGAGATCGATGTCGCGGAAGTTCTGTCATGTGGTTGTGGCGATCGAAGAATCGAAGGACCTCACCTTGATGACTATTGACGAGCTTGTAGGCTCATTGCAAGCTCATGAGTACAGGATGATGCAGGATGATGAAGAAGCAAGTGGCTTGGGAAAAGCACTCCAGAACTAGCTGAACTTCGGAGAGAGCTCTGGAAGAGGAGGCGGACAGCGTGGCCGAGGTCAACAAGGTGGAGGAAGAGGAAGGAGAGGAGGAAGAGATCAGGGAAGAAACCAATATCACCATAGAGAGGCAGAGCAACCTCAAGGAGGAAGGTGGCAAGATGGAAGAGGAAGAGGAAGAGGCCAAGGAAGAGGCCGAGGAGAAAGATCCCAAGTTCAGTGTTACAACTGCAACAAGTTTGGGCACATGAGCTATGATTGTTGGGCTCCGAGGAAGACAGAAGAAGCCAACCATTATGCGGAAGCTAGAAACAGGGGGAACGATGCTGGGGGCAGAGACCCAAAGATGTTTCTAACCTACCGAGGGGCGGAAGAAGGCAGGAATGAAGTGTGGTACCTGGACACAGGGGAGAGCAACCACATGTGTGGAGATAAGGAGATGTTCTCTAACCTTGAACCTAGTGGGGGTGAGGTTAGTTTCGGGGATGCTTCGAAGATTTCCTTGGAAGGAAAGGGCCTGATTGTTGTGAAACTGAAAGGGGAGAAAGTACACTTGAACGATGTGTACTACGTACCAGGGTTGAAGACCAACATCTTGAGCATTGGGCAGTTAGTGGAGAGAGGCTACTGCGTGCAGATGAAGGATAGGTCTCTGGCAATGAAGAATGATCAAGGGAAGGAGGTAGTGAAGGTGAAGATGACGGCGAACCGTCTCTTCACGCTGAAGATGGATGCTCAAGAGACGGCTTGTCTCGCGAGAACAAAAGAAGAGGAAGAAGCATGGCTATGGCACTATAGGATGGGGCATTTGGGCTTCACATGGCTGAAGTTACTATCCCACTCCAAGATGGTGGCGGATCTGCCTATGATCTCCCCTCTGCAAAAGGTGTGTGAGAAGTGCACGAAAGGGAAGCTGAAGAGGCAGACATTCAAAGGAGGGAAGTCCTGGAGAGCGAGGCGACAACTTGAACTGGTTCACTCGGACATCGCGGGTCCGTTTGAGACCACCTCAATAGGCGGAAGCAAGTACTACATCACCTTCACGGATGACTATAGTCGGAAGTGTTGGGTGTATTTTCTGAGAGAGAAGTCTGAGGCCCTTGACAAGTTCAGGGAGTTCAAGGTGATGGCCGAGAAGGAGAGCGGGCAACCATTGAAGGTGCTGATGACAGATCGAGGTGGGGAGTACACTTCGAGGATGTTTGATAATTTCTACAAGGAGAATGGAATATCACACCAACTGACGGCGGCATACTCACTGCAGCAGAACGGAGTGGCAGAGAGGAAGAACCTTACCATCATGAACATGGCGAGGAGCATGGTGAAGGAGAAGGGGCTACCGAAGAAGTTCTGGGAGGAAGGAGTGCAATGTGCGGTGTATCTACTGAACAGATGCCCCACAAAGCGTGTGAAGTTCATGACACATTTGAAGCATGGAGCGGCTGGAAGCCGAGTGTGAAGCACCTAAGGGTCTTCGGGTGTGTAGCTCATGCTCACATCCCAGACCAGAGAAGGAAGAAGCTCGATGATAGGAGCGAGAAGTGCATTTTTGTTGGCTACGCTCCGAAGAGCAAGGCATATAGATTTTACAACCCGGTGACGGGAAAGGCCATAGTCTAGAGGGACGTAGTGTTTGAAGAAGGAAGCAGCTGGAGCTGGGATGAGGAGACAAGAAGTATGAAGGGCATGTTCTTTGAAGATGAAGAAGAGGGTGGTCACGAGGCTGGAGCCGAGAATGGTGGAGCTGAACCGCCATCACCACCGAGTATAAATTCAGGGGGAGCTTCCACCTCCTATTCAAGAGGGGAAAGCTCAAGTGGAGGAAATTCTGGAGGAAGAAGCGGGAGCCGGAGTGACTCCGAGAGTCCACCACCCAGGATGAAGGGGTTGGCGGAGATCTATGAGGAGACGGTCCCAATTCATGCTAACTATTCATTATACTGTCTTTTAGCAGATTGCGAGCCACAGTCCTATGAGGAAGCTGCTCAGGAGAAATCTTGGAGGATGGCGATGGATGCCGAGATGGCTTCCATAAAGAAGAATGATACATGGGAGCTAGTTGAACCACCGACGGGCCACAAACCCCTCGGGGTGAAATGGGTTTACAAGGTGAAGAAAAATAAGTATGGAGTTGTGGAGAAGCACAAGGCAAGGCTGGTGGTGAAAGGGTATAGACAAGTCCAAGGGGTGGACTATGATGATGTCTACGCCCCAGTGGCGCGGATCGATACGATAAGGCTGATCATCGCACTGGCGGCACACTACGGATGGACTATCATGCAAATGGACACTGTGGCGGCGTATCTAAATGGGTACCTGGAGGAGGATGTGTACATCGAGCAACCTCCAGGGTACATTGTGAAAGGCAAGGAGAGAAAGGTCTGCAAGCTGAGCAGAGCCTTGTACGGACTGAAGCAGGGAGCTCGAGCTTGGAATGGGAGGATAGACAAATTCCTTCAGGAGCATAGGTATATCAAGTGCCCATATGAGTATGCTCTCTACATGAAGGTGGAGAAGAGTGGGGACATCATGATCCTATGTCTATACATGGATGACATGATATTCACTGGGAGCAATCCTGCGATGTTCGAAGAATTCAAGAGGCTGATGAAGAAGGAGTTCGAGATGACGGACTTGGGAGAGTTGAGCTACTTCTTGGGAGTTGAGGTGCAGCAGAGAGAAGATGGGATCTTCATCTCCCAGAAGAAGTATGCCGAGTAAATTCTGAAGAAGTTCAGGATGGAGGGTAGCAAGGCAATCTCCACTCCTACGGACCCCGGAACAAAGCTGAGGAAGGATTCTGAAGAGGAAGGAGTGGACCCAACTATGTTCAAGAGCCTGGTCGGAAGTATAAGGTACCTGACCTTCACTAGGCCGGACATAATGTATGCAGTCGGGGTAGTAAGCAGGCACATGGAGGAACCAAAGCAGGACCACTTCACAGCAGCGAAGAGGATCCTGAGGTATGTGAACGGGACTCGGGATCATGGCCTGAAGTACTCATCTGGAGGAGAGTTGAAGCTAGTCAGCTACTCGGATAGCAATTATGGAGGAGATGTGAACGACCGGAAGAGCACTTCCGGGTATGCGTTCAACATGGGAACCGTGGCGTTCTCATGGAGTTCTAAGAAGCAGGCTACTATAGACTTATCATCTTGCGAGGAGGAGTACATCGCGGCAGCGGCATGCGCCTGCCAAGCCCTCTGGCTACGGAACATTCTGGGAGAGTTGCATTATACAACCTTGGGCTCGTGAGTGACCCAACAAGCGAGGAAGGAGGACTGGCGAGATGGGGGGAGGCCTACCCGTAAGAGGCAAGAGGAAGGGGCAGCCCATGAGTTAAGGAGAGACCTCACTAGTCGAGATCTCGCTAGGCGAGACCTCCTGGTGTGGGCGAGATGGCCCCGCAGGCGAGACCTCCCTAGGCTTGACGGGTCCCTCCCCACTCGCCACATGAAAAAAGAGATGGCTTTACCTTTTTACCCACAAGGGGGATTTTACCTTTGTGCCCCAGATAGTTTTACATTTTTACCCCTGGAGGTCTGCGTATAGCTCTCCAGAACAGCGGGGTTTGGCTGTTGGCAGACCCAGTCCAGGGTGTTTTGGTCATTTCAGGTTGATTTAGAAGTGATATTTGCAGATCAGATTCAGAGGCCTATAAATAGACCGATAAGGTGCCTGAGATGGTTGTTGAACCTTTCCACTATTTTCCTCACAGGCACCTAGCTCAGTACTGGCTAGGGAGGGAAAGACTCTCAGTTCTTCCGGGTAAGAGGTGGGACCTCCAAGCTGGGCCCCCCTCGGTCTATTTTCAAGTCACTGACTCTCGTCAGGAGGGTAGCGAGGGGAGAGTACGTGTGGGCTGCATCCTGTTTCGAACTTTAGGAGGGATCAGAAAGCTGGTTCCAACATTTTTGGTGCGGTGAGCGTGGACGGGACTGCGACAGTTTAGTTCCGCACCCACTGCCAGCGGCCATCTTTACCTCCCGCGCATGGCGGGTGGCCAGGAAGATGAAAGGCGCGAGCGGCAATCACGCTGCGGCGCACGAGACGGAGATGTTCATCCGTCTCGTTCAGGATGGCCTGGGGGTCGGTCCCGTCTAGCACCCCGTCCGCTTCCACCATGGCGGAAAGGCGGCGGTGATCTGCTTCAATCCATTCCATGCGCCGGACGGAGGCTTGCTTCTCGAGCTCCATCTCGCGGATTATGTGTGTATATTTGCGAAACATCCTGGCGGTCCTACTCTTCAATTCCAGGGGGTCCATGGGATCACCCAGGTAGTCCTCGATCTCGCCCGGATGAGGAAGAGGCGAGAGGGGGGGGGGGGGGGTGACGCGGGAGCTTCTTCAGTATCAGAATCAAAGTGGATGCCTGCGGAAATATCGAGAGATCACAAGCAAGGGTGAGCCCGCACGAGTCGGGTAAAAGAAGGCGAATCAACCGAGAGGCCAGAAGGGAAGAGATCTTACTAGGGATGCGAGGGTTCCCCACAACTCACGAAAGGTTTTCTCTCCGCGAGGGGGGTGGGGAGGCCGCCTTGGGCGAGTGGGTGCACTGAGGAACTTGGCTTACATTATCGGGGGGATTGGCAGACACCGGCGAATCAGCGAAACTTCCCTGAAAAAGCATAGTCAGACAGGCGAAACCAGAGAAGGGAAAGATAAAGTGATCACCTGCTTCTCCCCAGAAGAAGAGAATGGGTTGTCTATCGGAGGGTCAGAAGAGGTTGCGCCCGCCGAAAGAGGGGCGCAGGCGGCTTTCGTCCTTTTTGTGCGAGAGGGCGGAGAGACTAAGGGGGGAGTACGCCCCAGATCCAGGAAAAGGGCGTCCGTGTTGGCTCTGTTTCGCCTTCGCACAATCGCAAGGCACTCACGGAAACTTTGACTATGAGACATTCCGAAAGAAGAGAGGATGAAGGCAAAAGAGTTCCAAATGAAGGCTTTCTTCTCATATTTATAGGCAATGTGGGGGTGGGGGGGGGACCACCCAAGATTCTCATAAAGGAATCCTAGCATCGCGAGCCACAGTTGGACTGTATTTTCGAGGTTAGGGCAACCTCGAAAAGAGCGGGGATTGTGTACAACCTTGGGCTCGCGAGTGACCCAACAAGCGAGGAAGGAGGACTGCGAGATGGGGGGAGGCCTACCCGTAAGAGGCAAGAGGAAGGGGCAGCCCATGAGTTAAGGCGAGACCTCGCTAGGCGAGATCTCGCTAGGCGAGACCTCCTGGCGTGGGCGAGATGGCCCCGCAGGCGAGACCTCCCTAGGCTTGACGGGTCCCTCCCCACTCGCCACATGAAAAAAGAGATGTCTTTACCTTTTTTACCCACAAGGGGGATTTTACCTTTGTGCCCCAGATAGTTTTACATTTTTACCCCTGGAGGCCTGCGTATAGCTCTCCAGAACAGCGGGGTTCGGCTGTTGGCAGACCCAGTCCAGGGTGTTTTGGTCATTTCAGGTTGATTTAGAAGTGATATTTGCAGATCAGATTCAGAGGCCTATAAATAGACCGATAAGGTGCCTGAGATGGTTGTTGAACCTTTCCACTATCTTCCTCACAGGCACCTAGCTCAGCACTGGCTAGGGAGGGGAAGACTCTCAGTTCTTCCGGGTAAGAGGCGGGACCTCCAAGCTGGGCCCCCCTCGGTCTATTTTCAAGTCACTGACTCTTGTCAGGAGGGTAGCGCAGGGAGAGTACGTGTGGGCTGCATCTTGTTTCGAACTTTAGGAGGGATCAGAAAGCTGGTTCCAACATGCATCATGTGCAGGATGGGCCAACGACAGTGCTAGTGGATAACATGTCGGCCATCCAGCTCGCGAAGAACCCGGTGCTGCATGGGAGGAGCAAGCACATCGAGACGAGGTATCATTTCCTCCGTGAACAAGTGGAGCAGAAGACAGTGGAGGTGGTGTATTGCCCAACTGGAGAGTAGGTTGCGGACATCTTCACTAAGGTATTGAAAGTAGAAACTTTTCTGAAGCTAAAGAGCAAACTCGGCATGGTCTGCCAAGTTTGAGGGGGAGTGTGTTGGACTTTGGTTGTGTTGACCAAGTCAAGATTTTGTTTTTAATAATATTATGTTATGTATGAATAATTAATAGGAGAGAGAGAATGTGTATTAAATAGGAGAGAGAAGGTGGTTGTTTTGTTTGCCTATAAATAGGCGTGTATGTAGTTCTTTTGTTTTTTGATGACATAGTGAAATTCCTTCCCAATTTCGGATTTTTCCATTTGTGAGAGAATAGAGAGGGAAAAGCGCTGCAGCGCAGGTGTTGTCTGGGCGGTTTATAAGAGTAGCAGGGCGACTTGGCTCGGCGACTTGGTGATCTCGCCGCGAGATGGTACTCGCGACTTGAGCGCTCGCGTGTGGAGGTCTAGGCGCAAGCAAGGGGCTGTCTTGCCTGTTGGGCTCGCAATGCCCGCTTGCCTGTGGAAGGAAGCTCGCGGCTAGCGTGCTCGTGAGAGGTGTGCAGCTCGCGAGAGAGGGTAGGCTCGCTGGTGTGCTCGCTGGGTTGAACTCGCGAGTGGACTACTCGCCTGCGGGAGTGAGGCTGTGCGAGTAGGCCGCTTGTACAAGCGGTCTCGCAAGTGTTGAGCTTGTGCTTTGGAGCGGGAGTGCCCATACACGTTTCCAACAGCCATTAGCTAAATGGCCCACCTTCGTGAATACAGAGGCTCTACCAGCATTTGTTGTTGATCTTCTTGACAATAACGGCCATTGGGATGACAACCGGCTAGCCGGCTTTACGCTTGAGCTATACCAATACATCAAGGATCTACCCAGGGACATGATCGGAGGAGCGGACAAACTTGTCTGGGCTCAAACTGAAAAGAAAACAATGGTGGCCTCGGCCATCTATGATGCGGAACGCCAACCATCTCATTGCGGTGGATGCGCTATTTGGAAGATAAAATCTCAACCGAGAATGTTAACTCTGCTTTGGCGAGCAAGAACAGCCTCTCCGCAGAACTAGATTTGAACTGGTCAAAATCTGATGAAACCGGCAACCTGCAAAATTGGGGGAGGTTTTGAAAAACTGCGCTGGCCTAATGCATAGAAAATATATTTTTTTCATAAAAATGAAATCTTTGGGGATCAAAGTTGGATATATTCTAATGTAGCTACGAGGATGATTACTCGACCAAATTGTTGCAGACAAACTCGACGCACCGGTCGGACCGGAGTAACGTTGACCGTCTTATCTCACAGAACGGTCGAGCGCGAACACAATAATGAGAGAGAAAATGTACACACGTTGTTTTGACGTGGAAAAAACCCTCAACTAGGTAAAAACCACACGACCGGGTCTATGCCGATCGAAATCCACTATTTGCTTGCGATTATAACTTATTTGGAGAATCGAGGGCAACAGATCGCTTCTCGTTATACTTTGGGGGTGAGAGAGAGATTCTTGAGTTCAAGGCAGGCAACAGGATGCCCCACGCGATGAAAGCTGCTTTGGCGATACTCCGCGCGAGGATAGCTGCTTTGGCGATGCGCACGGACGAGCGCTTGTTGTAGTAGGACTTTCCTTATAGCCGCACACTTGTGGACTTGGGCGAAATTCTAGTGGAGAGGAGGTGGCTCGAAGGAGGAATCCGGCAAAGCTCTGTCCTAAGGAGGAATAAAGCAGATAAGAGAAAGATGAGAAATGAGTAGGCCTGAGTGGGCCTTGTTATAGCCTTCAAGTGGTGGTTACGGTGGTTATGCGGCTATCCGGACACCGTAACCACCAATATCATAATTATGAGTATAGTTGTGGGGGAATATTAATCTTATATTAAATTTTACTAAATGCAGCCGCTTTCTAAAAATATGCCCCCCCCCCCCCCCCCGCGCACTACGAATGGAGGTTACGTGGGTAGTTATTCGTACATCGGGAGAACACCATCGTGGTGAAATGATCGGATGACGGGGAAAGCGCCCAAGGAAGACAAGAGAGGAGACCGACCACCACCTTAAGGGTGGTCGGCCCCGGCGAAGACGACGAGCTGCCGGCGCGGCGCCGGTCAGGGGTGAGGCCGACCGGCCGGTTGCTGCCAGGCGACACACCGGGCATGTCCATAGCAGCCACCTCCAGACGTGGATCCGGTGCCGGCAGCTGGGCGTGTCCTCGGTGCTAGCCGCTGGGCATGGCCAAGCATACCTCGCCGAGGGGAGGGGCGCGGACAGTCGCGCCCGGCACCTCACGTAGAGGCTACGGGAGGGAAGGCTCCCAGCAACCGGGGTGGCCAGTGGGACCGCCGTGCCTCGCAGCAGCGGGTGCTTGGATATGAGGTGTGGCCCCTCGGCCGGCCAGAAGTCAAGTCGGCAAGAGCCGGCCCGCCGGCGATGAGAGAGAGGGGCCGACCTTGGTGGCCGATCCCGAGCGGTCTGGGGGACAGGATTCTACGAGTGCAGATCATGTGAAAGTGCAGGTTAGATCTGATATACTCTAGAGGGGGGTGAATAGAGTATGATGCTTGCTAAAAACGTTTTACAACTGTTGTTGTATACCTAAGTGAACAGAGAAGCAAATAACATAAAGTAAACACAACAACTAACTAAACAAAAAAACAATCACAGAACAATCACAAACCACAGCCAGAAAACAAAAGAAAATAAGCAACCAGAAGACACAAGGAGCTATAGTGGTTCCCCAACCAATCTGTGTACATCCACTCTTCTACCACCCTACGTAGGAATCCACTGCAGGATGAGTTGATTAGGTGTCCTGGGCACCAATGGGTTTTGATCAGGTCCCCAAAAACCAAACCCTCAAGTCTTTTGGAAGGAGACTTGCAACCAGAATAATTTTGAAGAGATTTAAAACCCTGTACAGGAATTAGAGAGAGGGTGATAGTGTCTTCTCTATCAACAGTCAGAGATAAGACTTGTGGATTGACGTAGCAGTTCTTGCTCCCCCTGAGATCTTGAATTGGTCAGGAATGCTGGAGCACTACTTCAGGGTGATAGGCCTTCAATGAGCTAGAATGCCTCGACTAGAACTGCTTCAGGAACTTCTTTGACAGATTGTTTGATTGTTGTCCTTTGAAGTTATCCTGTAAATAGAAAGAAGAAGACTCTTGATTGAATTTAGTTGTTCTTCTTCTTCTCCAAAAGTCCTCTGGTCAAGGCTGATTGCAGTCAAGAACTTTTGCTTTTAGAATGTTTGTTCTTCTGCAACTTTTGAGTATTTTCTGTACTGTAATTCTTGAACTCTGCTTGATTCTATTCTCTATCTGTGTCTCTGTGTATCCCTCTCTTACTAACTGAGGAATATTCAAACTTTTTGAATTGTCGAGCAGTAATTACAGTCAGCTTTGGAAAGAATCAGCAATCAATGACTTTCCTAACTGTCCCATGGAAAAACGACATGAGATCGTCCATAGTCAATGCACGTTCTAACGGTAACATTCCGAGAAGATCTGACATTAAATGTTCAGGAATCAGCGCCAAGAAACGGGACGGGAACCTTGAAGAAAACCTAATTTGGATTCGTCGAACGCAGAACACAATTCGTCGAGCTGAACTTGTGTTTGTCGAGCTGAGCTTGAGTTCGTCGAGCTGAGCTTGATATAGTTCGTCGACCAGACAATCTTCATTCATCTAATAGACATTCTTCATTCGTCGAGCTAAGAATCAAATTCGTCGACCTGAGAAAAGTTCTGGACTTAGACAAAATGTCCTGCATCTGCTAAAATGCTGTGTCGACATAAATTGGTGTCGACAGATTAATCTTGGTGTCGACACAAATCCTCTGGTGTCGACAGAAGCTGGTGTCGATTGAAATCCTGGTGTCGACATAAGCTGTCTGGTGTCGACACAAACCCTAAGTGTCGACATAGATTCTCTGAGTCCAGAAATCATCGAGTAGAGAATAGCATTTGTCGACCTGAAAAGCTGACTTCGTCGACCTGAGAAGCTGTGAACTTGAGGTCCAAGTTCGTCGTGCTCAGAATATAGTTCGTCGACCGAAACATGAAGCTGTACTTAGAAAAATTTGAAGTTCTCCTGACTTTGGCTTGAAGTAGAAACTAAATTTTCATCGAACAGAGAACATAGATCGTCGAGCTCAGCACTAAGAATTGTCTCACGATCGTCGAGCGCAGAATTCCTTTCGTCGAGCTGAGTTCAACGAACGTCGAACTCACTTTACTTAGCCTTGAAAACTTATGAGTCTGGAGTCTCTGAGGGTCTTGATGAAAGCTGGTCCATCTGGAGTTGAGCCTAAGGACTTAACCTAGACTCTAGGACACAAAATGACCCTGGCTATACATGATGGGTCACATCCTAAGTCAGTGAACCTAGCCCAAATCAACTAGGGATCCAACATCATGCGCGATTGCGCGTGTCGATCGCGTGCTGGACTGTTCTCCCATGATCTCCATTTTGGATGATGGGATCATGGGGAGTGGGCTAACCACACCCCAATAATACTATAAATGGGCTTGTCCCCATCAATTTCCCCTCGAAATCCACCGTGTTAGAAACCACTTGAGAGGATCGAGGATTTCTCTTTCTACGAGGGATTCTTACCACCGTGACAATGGTAATGTCGAGCGGAGAGGCATTTGAGAAGGCAGACTAAGGCAATTCAAGGGCCAAGGTAAGTCGTCAAAAAGCGTAAAACGGGGGATGTGCACAAATGAGGGAGGCTGGAGAACAAAGTTGAGGGGCACTGGCCACCGATGTAGGGGCGACCTCGCCGGCCAAGGCACTCCCTGGCATGGGCTTGCGCCTAGGGTGTGCACGCTGGTGCGCGCCAAAATATTACAACTATACTCTATGCACCGGTTGGATCAGAGTAACTTGGACCGTCTTAGCTCACAGAGCGGTCGAGCGCGCACAGAGTCAATGAAAGCGAAAATGTACACACAATGATTTGACATCGAAAAACCCCTCAACTGGGTAAAAAATCACGCAACCGGGTCTATGTCGATCGATACACTATTTGCTCGTGGTTACAACTTGTAAGGAGAATCGAGGGCGACAGGTCGCTCCTTGTTACACTTTGAGGGCAAGAGAGAGAGATTCTTGAGCTCATGACGGGCAACTGGATGCCCTGTACGAGGATAGCTGCTTTGGTGATGCGAACGAACGAGCACTTATTATAGTAGGACTTTCCTTCTTACCGCACACTTGCAGAATTAGGCGAATTTCTAGTGGAGAGGAGGTGTGAAAGTAAGGGATTGATCTAACTAACTCTAGAGGGGGGTGAATAGAGTATATTAAAAACTTTAAGTTTGTTTTTACAGCGGATTAAAATAGGTGATACATATATATATATAAGAAAAAAAATATCACAACATAGAAAATAAAAAAGAAAAGCACAACTAGATGGCACAAAGAGTTTATAGTGGTTCCCCAATAAACCTGGGTACATCCACTCTTCTACCACCCTGGTAGGAATCCACTATAGGTTTTTTTATCAGGTGCCCTGCCACCACAGGTTCTTGATTAGGTGTCTGTCACCACAAGATCTATTTTCTAAGAGAGATCTAGCAACCCTTTGAGCTTTTGATTAGCTGCCCAAAAATCAAACCAAGTCTTTTGATCAGATGACTTGAGAACCAAAGAGTAACTTTTGAAGGGAGTTATAACCTTTTACACAGTGAAAGAAAATAAAAAGATGTTGTCTTCTCTGTCTCAATTCTCTGAGAATACTAGTAGATTTGTTGATGTTGTCAAAGCTCCTCCTGAGTTATAGAAATCTGATCAGTAGAGGAAACTTTGCTTCAAGGTATAGGCCTTCAAAGAGAACTTCTTAGTGAATGATTCTGAGAAATTAAATTTTTGTGTCTCAGATTGAATGTGTGTTGCTACAAGAAAAGCTTGAAGAATATGATGAACAAGATGTTTCTTTTTCTCTGTCTCTTGTTCTCTAATTTTCATATCTTCTCTTCCTTCTCATTCCCTGACTTATTTTTCTTAATTGCTTGTTCTCTCTAATCTTCTGAAATTTTTCTTTATATATATTGATTGTTGATTCCAAAAACATTTGAATTTCAAATTCATTGAAATATTCTGCATAATTTCTGGGAGTTCAAACGGATGATTTTTATCTTCAATGTATTTCCCCAACAGTACCAGTAAAAATGGTAGAGTAATAACTCTATGAAATCCATAATTAATGCATCCAAGAAACAGCTATATTCTTGAGAATACCGAGCATTAATTATGTAAAAGTAGCAAACACGCAGCTAGCAAGCAGCTAACAAACAGACAACAATTTAAATAATTGAAAGTTTTATTATCCAAAAAGATATCATTTACAAAGGTATGACCTCCCTTTTATAGAATGAAGGAGAAGAGAGAGAGAGTACAGACAAACAATGTGGGACTAAAAAATTACAGGGCTGAGCGGCTAGAAATTAAAGAGACCGCACAGGTCGCGCTGTTAAGCAAATGGGCTAACCGCTCGGCAACTCCAGCCGGAAGAGAACACGCCACAATAGGAGACCGCTATACCGCCCGGTCTCCAAGCTTCTGAGAGAGACCGCCAGACCGCTCGGACTACAAACAACAATAGTCTGAACACGAACCTGCTGGAAAGGAACTGCTACACCGCGCGGTCAACAACCCGCCAGACTAGACCGCCAGGCTGCCCCGTCTAATACTTCAACACTCCCCCTCAAGCTGGAGCATAGATATCAATCATGTCCAGCTTGTCACAAATGTGGAAGAAGGAAGTCGAAACCGGTTTTGTGACGATATCCGCCAATTCTTTGTTGGAGGTGACAAACGGAGTACAAATCTATTTCTTCAAAACCACTTCCCGAATGAAATGGCAGTCGACTTCTATATGTTTTGTTCTCTCATGGAAGACCGGATTTTTGGATATATATATATATATAGCGGTCTTGTTGTCACAGAACATAGGAAGAGGATAGTTGTAGACCTCTCCTAGGTCAAGCATGAGAGCCCGCAACCATTTTAACTCACATGTGATTGACACCATACTCCGGTATTCGGCTTCTGCACTGGATCTGGAGACAACAGACTGTTTCTTGCTCTTCCAACTCACAAGATTTCCTCCAACAAAAGTACAAAAACCTGATGTAGATTTATGATCGCCTTTATCATCCGCATATCTTGAATCTGAGTAGGCTTCAACCCTCAGATGACCATTCCTCTGAAAGATTAGCCCTTTGTCTGGTTCTGCTTTGACATACTCTAAAATCTTCAAGGCAGACTGAAGATGGCACTCCCTGGGAGCTTGCATAAACTGACTAACCTTACCTACAACATAGGATATATCGGGTCTGGTCATCGTGAGAAAGATGAGTTTGCCCACCAAACGTCTGTACCTCGTGACATCAGATAGACGAGGTGAGTCATCTGTCCATGTTTTGTCTTCTCCAATAGCCATCGGAAACCGGGCCGGTTTGGCACCTGTCAATCCTGCCTCTTGTAGAAGATCAAGAGCATACTTCCGTTTGGAGAGAACCAACGAGTCAAGCTTCCGAGAGATTTCTATCCCCAAAAAGTATTTCGGGGAGCTCATATCCTTCGTGACCAAGTGTTGACGGAGGTGTTTCTTCATCAAGTCCACCCTAGCTTGGTCATCGCCAGTAAGAAGAATATCATCCACATACACTGCCAAAACCACCAGTCCCGAGGCGGTTTTGCGAATAAATAAGGAGTGATTGGCCGAACTCCTTGCAAAACTGATGGTAGCCACAATGCCACTGAACTTGTCGAACCACGCCCGAGGGCTCTAATTTAGGCCATAAATGGCCTTCTTCAAACGACATACTCTTGTCTCCCCCTGAGCAACATACCCAGGAGGTTGCTCCATGTAGACGTCCTCCTGAAGATCCTCATAGAGAAAAGCATTCATGACATCAAGCTGGGAAATAGCCCAATACCTGTTGAAAGCCACAGAGAGAAGAACCCTTATGGTGCTGAGGCGAGCAACCGGAGAGAAAGTATCAAAGTAATCAACGCCATAAGTCTGAGTGAAGCCTTTGGCCACCAGCCGAGTCTTGTAGCAATCCACAATGCCGTCGGGGCGAAATTTCACAACAAACACCCAGTGAAAGCCAACCATATCAATACCCACTGGTGGAGGAACAAGGATCCAGGTACCCCTTTCAGTAAGAGTAGTCATCTATTCATCCATGGCAGATTTCCAATGAGGAATAGCAAGAGCCTCCTGGTAGGTGCGTGGAGTGACAGTAGCTGAGATAGGCAAGGCAAAACACCTGCGAGAAGGAGAAAGCCGATCAAAGGATACAACTGCCGCAAGTGGGTGTTGAGTACACGCCCACACCCCTTTGCAAAGAGCAATGGGAAGATCCAGGTCGACGCGCGCCTCAGTGACCGGAGCGTCCGTGGCGGAGAAGGCTGGCCCTGGACTAGAGAGAGACGGCTGCAGAGAAGAGGGAGAAGGTGGAGGGGGTAGGACGGATAAAGGAGGATACGAAGGAGGAGATGAGGTAAGTGGGGAGACGTCGATATGCGTGGAAGGAATAGAGAGAGATGGTGGATAAGAAGAGACATCAGGATGTAGAGGGGATTCAAGAGAGAAGTAGGATGCATTCTCAAAGAAGGTCACGTCTGCGGACACAAATTGTTTTCGTGGAACGGGGTCAAAACAACAATAGCCTTTTTGAGTGGTAGAGTACCCCAAAAAGACACACTTGGTGGAATGGGGGGAAAGCTTGTCGCGGGTAGTGGACGGAGTGTGTACAAAAGCCGTACACCCAAAGATATAGAGAGGGAGAGGAAATGGTTCCTTGCTGGGGTATAGAATGAAGAAGGGGGTCTGGCCGTGGAGAACCGTGGAGGGAAGGCGATGGATGAGATAACAGGCGAGGAGCACAGTGTAGCCCCAGTAGGAGCGGGGAACTTGCATATGCGTCATGAGAGTGCGAGCGACATCAAGGAGCTGACGGTTTTTATGCTCTGCCACCCCATTTTGCTAGGAGGAGTAAATATCGGTGGTCTGATGAACAAGACCATGTTGCAGAAAGAAGGAAGAAAACTCATGACTAAGATATTCCTTAGCATTATAAGAGCGAAAGACTTTAATAGAAATGCGAAATTGAGTTTTAATCATATAATAAAAAGATTTCCAGACAGAAAAGAGTTCAGAGCGATCTTTTAATAGATACACCCAGGTACATCTAGAAAAATCATCAATAAAAGTTACAAAGTAGGAACTACCCCGACCAATGGTGAGGGTAGGAGCAGGACCCCAGACATCAGAATGAATGAGATCAAACGGGCGAGAGGAGTCACGGCCTTGCTTCGGCAGGAAGGAGGAGCGATGATGTTTGCCAAGCTGACACGCATCACAGTTGAGCGGAGGACTAGTCGGAGGTAAGTGGGGCAGAAGCTGTCGAAGAATCTGAGGAGGAGAATGTCCAAGGCGAAGATGCCATTGAAGCAGATCTGTAGAGGATGAGTAGGCGGATAGAGCGAAAACATTATCGTGGAATTAGAGGCCACCCCTGTCACAACCCGCATTTTCTCAACGATAAAATCGTATCAGAGCAAGAGAAAACACGTGCCGTGATGCCACGCCGTGCAAGGGATAACTGCACGCGCTCAGGCAAAACTCCAGACCTTAGAATTTAAGGAAAATCGTTGATTAATTATGAAAGAAAAGCAGTTATGTTGATTGGCCGTATCCCTCGGCACGGTGGATCAGCTAGTCCACAATTAAAAGTATAAGTATACGCAGCAGAAAATAGTTTGGTTCAATTAAGTTGACACCCTAGTGAGCATGAGTGTCCCCGAGGGACAACTCATGGTAAGCACGACTCTAAAGTGAATATAATAGATATAAAAAGTAGTCTTTTTACGCTAAGGAAATATAGTGACTTTGTTTTATAATTATGCTATGCATGATATACATATAATAATGCTTTTAGGGTTTAAAATATCTAACATGCAACCTAGCAAAAATCCTTCCCAGAAGCAAGTAAACAACCACTAATAGGCAAAAACAACAGTTTAAGTTCATACCCAGCATCGCAAGAAGCCACTAGTGGGCGCCAACAACCTGACACGAACCCACTGGTGAGTATGTATGTCTATACAGAAAAGTAAAGAACTACCTCACAGAATCGGGATTAGCTGTCTCCGCTACCCAAGAGGCCACAAACCAGCCCCTCCAAAAGAACTAGCCGCTGAACCGGCTACAACCTGGACCTAAGGCATTCAAGAAAAGAACACCTCAGCAAGGAAATAATCAAAAGTGCAAATAAAGCATTAGAGTTAAGAGCAAAAAGAAGGGTTTACCAACCCGACAACAAGCTGCTATAAGCAAAAGAAAGAGCATGACAGTAAGAAAAGAGCACTGTCTAAAGCACAGCAAAGCACGCCAAGTGCAAGAAATAAAAGCAACAAGCTCAACAAAAGAGTCTAACATTCCTAATACGTGGGTAAGTGGCAGTGGTCAAAAACATGGATCTGAATACATCACCAAAATCAGATCCAACAAAAAGGGCTAAGGGGTCGCCAGTGGCAGCTTTAGGGTCCCACACACCAACCCAAACCAGGGCAAACAGGCGGTGGCCACAGCTCTCCACGTCAAAATCCACCCCTCGAGAGGCCACTAAAACTCCACCACCTGCCACAACCCAAGAGTCGGCAAGCAAAAATTTGCCGAACACCCAATACCACCCCCTAAAGGAAGGGAAAAGTCACACTAACAATCCTAAGGTACACATGAACTCAAGACAGAAATGTCGAGCCCACTCGACGCAACGTTGAGTAAACTTCACTCACCTGACGCCTAAAAATACTTAGCCGCAAGTCCTAAGCTAGGTGACAGCGTTGAGTGAGCTCGGCTCACTCGACGCTGTCAGCGCTTTCCACTTAGGGTAAACGTAAGTCTTGCTAAAATCGCAGCTTAAGCCATCTCATGCGCGAAAAACAGAGAGTTGGAGATTTAATCCCAACCCACCGTTCCATCCTAACTACACGGAGCTACCGCAACTAACCCTAAACTGTAACTAACAACCACCTCACCCTAACTCTAGCTACCCACTGGACACTAAACCTCCGACAAAAGAGAACATTGATTAAAATTCCAGAAAAAGAAATGAAGAATCAGCACTTGATTAAAAGCTTGATGTAATAACTTAACCTGCTGCCCTAGGGAGGAAAAAGGACAAAGAGAACAGAGCTTTGCAGAAGAAATAAAAAAGATCATGGGTTAGAAATAAATTTGGCAAGGGCAAGGGGCCACTTGCCTCTACCTCTTCGGAAAAACAAACAACAGCCGCACCACAGCTTGGCTCCGGCGGCAAGATCGGCCACCTAGAAGACCAAAGCTTAAACTTGAGGGAAGAAAGAAATCAGATATTTAGAAATTCCTGGAATCAAACCCTAAATCAAGAAAAACTTACATGGAAGGGAAGATCTAGCCGAGAGCAAGCCGAATCCGCTATCACACGAGAAGAACGGGCTCTAACCCTCCCGAAATCGCCGGCCAAAACAACCACCGCCTCCTCTCAAAACCCTTCCGCTGGAAGCTCTCCAGACTCGGGAACGATGAAAATGAGGAGGAAAAGCAGTTCACGGCAACAAAAGACGATTTCAGGAAAAAAAGGTACGGAACACGCCCAAGACACGGCCGTGACACGGACCGACACGCCCGTGTCACGGGGCGTGTACTCACACACTCGATGAACGTCGATCTCTACTCGACGAAAACACGGGACACGCCCCCCAGACACGCCCGTGACACGGCCCGACACGCCCGTGTCACGGGGCGTGTACTCACGCACCTACCCACTCGACGAAAGTCGATCTCCGCTCGACGAAGCAAGGGACACGCCCTGTGACACGCCCGTGTCACAGGCCGTGTACCAACTCGAACACCGCCCGACGATCGTGGAGCGCCAATCGTCGAACAGAAAGACACGCCCCAATGTCACGCCCGTGTTCGACACGATACGCCCGTGACAGGGCCGTGTTCTCACTAAACACCGCCTGACGACCATCGAGCGCAGCTCGACGAACCGAAGGGGGACACGCCCGTGACACGCCCGTATCACGGCCGTGTTCCTACAAAAAAAAACCCCGTCGACCAAAAATTCGTCGACCGGAGAAACGGGAGCTCTGCCCGAGCACGACACGCCCTGGGTCACGGGCGTGACCCAGGCCGTGTCACCCAAACTTACACAGAAAAGAAACCTGCTAACACCTAGCAAACAAGAGACAAGTCACCAACCTACAAGCTCAGCAACAACAGACCACGCACAGCACAGCAAACATTACAAACATGCAGTTAACAAAACAACGCCGAAACGACGCGAAGGCAAACGATCTCGGATTTCGACCAAAACTCGCACCGTAGCTAAACAACCAAGCCACGAAAACAACGGCGAGGTCGAAAACAACATCCGACGATCGAACACTCGGGCTAACACCTCCCGAAGCCAAAACACAAGCATTTCCCTAAGAGGCCCAACCGAGTCACCAAAACAGACTCCGGCTAGCTGGGGAAACTTGTCAACTGGCTACAACCAGGCTACACAAGGAACCTACAGAGCTAGGACCGCGCTCTACAATGGCGAAGGGCCGAAAATGCGTCATCGTAACGCCAATCCAAAATCAAACAAAACACAGAAAAACCGGGGGCGTTACAGCCACTCCCCCTAAAAGAAAGTTTCGCCTCGAAACTTTACTCACAACACTCCTAAGAAGAAGGAGAGAGAAAGAGCCAGGAAAGGACTATATAATCATAAATAAAACAAAACATACCAGGCACAAGCTCAGGGAAACAGATGAGGGTAAGCCTCCCTCATAGCCGACTCCAACTCCCAAGTCGCGCTTTCTACATCCTGATTTCTCCATAAAACTTTAACCATCGGAATAGACTTCTTCCGCAGCGCACGAACCTGAGAATCCAGAATGCGGACAGGCACCTCCACATAAGAAAGATTCGGCTCCAACTGAGGCACAGAATCCAAAACCTGCCTGCCATTCGATACACATTTCCGCAGCTGACTGACGTGGAAGACATTATGCACGCCAGGGAAATTTATGGGCAACGCCAGCCTATAAGCTGATATCCCAATCCGCTCAACAATCGGAAACGGCCCCACGAACCTCGGGTCCAACTTCCTGTTCTTGCCAAAACGCTTGACTCCGATCAACGGGGAGACCTTTAAGAACACCGAGTCCCCCACCAAAAATTCCAAATCCGATCTACGCCGATTGACATTTTTCTCATATCTCTCCTGGGCTATCCGAAGCTTTTCCCGAATAAGCTTCACAGCAGTTTCCATCTCCTCGAGTGCTTCTGGACGCAACAAAGGTCTCTCGCCAACCTCAGCCCAAAACAAGGGAGTCCTGCAGCGCCTCCCATACAAAGCTTCAAAAGGAGCCATTTGTAAGCTTTCTTTATAACTGTTATTATACGCAAATTCCATAAGCCGCAAGCGCTCATCCCACGCTCCTCCGTGGTCCAGAATATAGCATCGGATCATATCTTCCACAATCTGATTTACTCGCTCCGTCTGACCATTGGTATGCGGATGATAAGCTGTGGAATATCTCAAATCTGTACCCAACCCTTCTTGAAGGCTCTTCCAAAAACGAGATGTAAACCTGGAGTCTCGATCCGATATGATACGCACGGGTACACCATGCAATCTAATAACCTCATCCAAATACAGCTCGGATATCTTCCTCATCGGATAATCGATCTTAAATGGTACGAAGTGAGCACTCTTCGTCAATCTGTCTACGATGACCCAAACTGAATCATGCCCTTTAGGAGATCTCGGTAAGCCTGTGATGAAATCCATCGAGATACTCTCCCACTTCCACATTGGAATCTCTAAGGGAGTTAGCTTGCCACCAGGCCTTCCATGGTCGGCCTTCACATGCCTGCAAGTGAAGCACTCAGAAACAAATCTGGCTATGTCCTTCTTCATCCCATACCACCAGGCAATCTGCTTTAAATCATGGTACATTTTGGTAGAGCCTGGATGGTAGGCAACACTAGATCCGTGGGCTTCTCTGCACACCATATTCCGGATATCTCCAACTGCGGGAATGCAAAACCTGCCACGATACTTCAAGGTACCCGCATCATCTATAGAGAAATCTGGTAATTCACCTTTTTCAGCTCGAAGGTACAAATGTAAAAGATCGGGATCATCTTTCTGATGCAGTCGCGTAAGCGCAATCCACGAAGGTTCTGCCACTGCCAAGCTACTCTGCGAATCGCAGCTTCCCACAGAAATGTTCATCAAAAGAAACTCTTCCACAAGACACTCGGCGGAGAGATTGAAAATCTTTCCTGACTTCCGACTTAGGGCATCGGCCACCACATTCGCCTTACCCGGATGATACTGGATTTCAACATCATAGTCGGCCACGTACTCCAACCACCGCCGCTGGCGCAGATTCAACTCTTTCTGAGTGAAGACATACTTCAAACTCTTATGATCCGTGAAAATCTTGCACTGCGCGCCATACAGCAAATGTCTCCACAATTTCAACGCATAGATCACAGCTGCAAACTCCAGGTCATGCGTAGGGTAATTCCTCTCATGAGTCTTTAGCTGCCTCGACCCGTACGCAATCACCTTCCCGCCCTGCATCAAAACGCAGCCCAGTCCGACGTGCGACGCGTCCACATATATATCATACTCACTATCTTCAGTAGGCAAAGACAAAACTGGAGCTGAACATAACCTTCTTTTTAATTCCTCAAAAGCCTCCTCACACTTGCTATCCCATATGAAGGCTGCATTCTTCTGCTTCAACCTGGTCAACGGTGCAGACAAAGTAGAGAATCCCTCTACGAATCTCCTATAATATCCAGCCAAGCCCAAGAAGCTTCTGATCTCTTTGGGAGTAACAGGCCTCGCCCATTCCATAACAGCAGCGATCTTTTCTGGGTCCACCGATATTCCCTCCTTATTCACCACGTGGCCGAGAAAAGAAACTTGAGGCAACCAAAATTCGCACTTGTTCAGCTTGGCGTATAGCTTATGGTCTCTCAGAGTCGCCAAGACCAATCGCAAATGCCGATCATGCTCCTCCGCATCTTTAGAATATACCAAAACATCGTCGATAAAGACAATCACAAACTTATCCAGGAAGTCCTTGAAAACTCTGTTCATCAGATCCATAAAAGCTGAGGGCGCATTAGTCAAACCAAATGACATAACTAAAAACTCAAAATGCCCATGACGAGAGCGGAACGCCGTCCGCGGAACATCTGATTCCCGAATCCTCAACTGGTGATAGCCCGATCGAAGATCTATCTTGGAAAACACGGCACTACCACGCAGTTGGTCAAACAGATCGTCAATCCGAGGCAAAGGGTACATGTTCTTAATAGTAACCTTGTTCAGTTCTCTATAGTCGATGCATAGCCTCATCGACCCATCCTTCTTTTTAACGAACAGCACTGGAGCACCCCATGGTGAAGAACTCGGCCTAATGAACCCTTTTGCCAACATCTCATCTAGCTGAATTCGCAACTCTTCCAGCTCTCGCGGGGCCATCCGGTACGGCGCCTTGGCAATAGGACGCGTGCCTGGCTCCAAATCTATAGCAAACTCGACATCTCGATCGGGTGGAAGACCGAGAAGATCATCAGGAAACACATCGGAGAAGTCACACACCACAGGGATCTCTTGCAAACACGGCACTCTAACAACAGCCCCTACCAGAGAGACCACACAGGCAGAACAACCAGAATCAAGCAACTTTCGAGCACGCACCGCAGAAATTACTGGAGACTCCTGGAGAGAATACCCATAAACGCTCCCTGGCTGACCGTTGTCCTTGACGAAGTCCAAGCGCTTACCCTTGCACTGGATCGCAACATCGTACCTTGACAACCAGTCCATGCCCAAGATAACATCGAAGTCCTCCAGGTCAATCACCTTCAGATCTGCCTTGGCTAGAAAATCCCCCAACAAGATCGGACAATCAAGGACACCCAGGTCCGTAACCACAGAGTCACCGGAGGGGAACTTAACGCAAAAGGCACCACCAACATGATCTAGGCCCAAGCTGAACCGCTCCACAAAGGCTCTAGCCACAAACGAGTGGGTAGCGCCTGAATCGAAGAGAATGCGCGCCCAGCGGTTCTTTACCTTAAATCGTCCTACAAATAGCGCACGCATCTAAGGAAACAAACGCTAAAACGAAAACTACAACCACAAAGGGAGCATAACGAAACGACTGAGGAGAAATCAAACCTGAGATAGCCTGGGTCGAAGTCTGCGCTTCGTCTGCCGAAAGCACATTCAGCTTCCCCTTTCCTCTATCCAATTGCTGAGGCGGTGGCAAGGCCTGGAGGGGTACTGGCTGCAGAATAGGCTGGGACTGTGGGCACTTTGTCTTGAGATGACCCTTCTGCCCACACTGAAAACAGACTTTATCTCTCGACCAGCAACGGGCAGCCTCATGCCCCTTCCTTCCACACAAGGCACACACCAAGTCTCCTCTGGGAGCACCCTGAATTGCGTGTACCTGATCCTTCTTCTGCGCTCCAAACCTTTTGAAACACTTCTCAAAGGGGTGGCCTGGTCGGCCACAGAAACTACAAACCTCTTTGCTCCTCTTTCTCGAGACCGCATCGGGTTCCTGAGGGCTCTTCCCTCCACCTGACTTTCGCTTATCCTTCCACAACTGCTGACCTCTATTCTTGGCATTCTCAATGGCCTCAACCCTCAAGGCAGCTTCGACCACGCTGGCATAACTGACTGCGCCGTAGGCATTCGCTAACTGCTGAATGTCGCTTCTTAGTCCACCCAAAAATCGCTTAACTCGGTCCGCTTCAACACTCACCAGACCAGGAGCAAACCGACTCAACTTACTGAACTCAATCTCATACTCACTGACCGTGAGTTTCCTCTGCTTCAAATGGAGAAAGTCATTCATCAGCCGGTACCTCTCGACTGAAGGCAAAAATTTACTCAACAGAATCCCTTTAAATGACTCCCAAGAGCATCCTGCCACCAAGCTCTCCTTCTCCCTCAACCACCAATTCTTTGCCAAGCCCTTGAGCTGGTAGGCAGCGAGCATCACTCTCTGATCATCCGTAATCCCCGAATAAGAGAACATCTCCTCAATAGAAATCAGCCAGTCATCCAAAATCATGAAATCTGCTTGCCCATCATAAGTAGGGGGTCTCAGTCGCTGAAACTGGGATATAAACGCCATCTCCGGAGGCACCACAACCAAAGGCACGGGAGGAGCAGGAGGGGCATGAACAGCTACCCCCTCAGCGGGGTCCGGAACTCTCGGGGCCTGTCCCGCCACCACTGCTACTAGGGACTGAATCTGAGACTGCATAGCCACCACCTGCCTCGATAGGGTCTCATTACTCTGCCGCAGGTTTTCTACCAACGCCTCGCTCTGCGCTCCTGACGTCTCACCCTCGGATTGGGGGGTCGACCTCGTTGCAGGACGTCTCGCCATCCTATAATCGCACAAGCTTTAGACGAAACTTAGCCCAACAGCTAGAACAAAACTACCCGGTACAGACAAACACACTTAAATATGAACTTCAACTGCAAAACTTGCTCTGGGAGTTGTTTTATCATGATGATGTTATGCTTAACCTAAGATGGTTCACCACCATCATACTAACTCAGGTGCCTAAACCATGAATGCATGTATTTGTATTTTTCTTTTGACTCAAAACCATGTGTGTACATATGTCATCTTGCAAATCTTTAGCTTAACACGTTGTGCTTATGAAATGTTATGCTATGCATGATGTGCTATGCATTCTAAAAAAAAAGGCCTTAATGCATGTCATGGGTGGCGTACACATAAAAATGTTATGCATCCCATACTACATAACATTCCCATGCAACGAAAAAAGAAAACGTGCTAGCCGCATTCATGTGGTGAGGTTATGCATCCCATACTACATAACCCTCACATGTTGCCTCCTATGGTGGATCCATATACAAACACATATTATGCATCCCATACTACATAATATGCCCCGTATACTTCTTTATGCTCATGAGTGTAGTGTTCGTGCTTTAGCCAAGACGTGCAGATGACATATCGGTGTGTGTATGGTATGACGCTAACCACTAATGCAAATAAGGGGAAAGGTTGCTCGACCATTTGTCAAGCAACCTCCCTCTGATACCAACTGTCACAACCCGCATTTTCTCAACGATAAAATCGTATCAGAGGAAGAGAAAACATGTGCCGTGATGCCACGCCGTGCAGGGGATAACTGCACGCGCTCAGGCAAAACTCCAGACCTTAGAATTTAAGGAAAATTGTTGATCAATTATGAAAGAAAAGCAGTTATGTTGATTGGCCGTATCCCTCGGCACGATGGATCAGCTAGTCCACAATTAAAAGTATAAGTATACGCAGCAGAAAATAGTTTGGTTCAATTAAGTTGACACCCTAGTGAGCATGAGTGTCCCCGAGGGACAACTCATGGTAAGCACGACTCTAAAGTGAATATAATAGATATAAAAAGTAGTCTTTTTACGCTAAGGAAATATAGTGACTTTGTTTTATAATTATGCTATGCATGATATACATATAATAATGCTTTTAGGGTTTAAAATATCTAACATGCAACCTAGCAAAAATCCTTCCCAGAAGCAAGTAAACAACCACTAATAGGCAAAAACAGCAGTTTAAGTTCATACCCAGCATCGCAAGAAGCCACCAGTGGGCGCCAACAACCTGACACGAACCCACTGGTGAGTATGTATGTCTATACAGAAAAGTAAAGAACTACCTCACAGAATCGGGATCAGCTGTCTCTGCTACCCAAGAGGCCACAAACCAGCCCCTCCAAAAGAACTAGCCGCTGAACCGGCTACAACCTGGACCTGAGGCATTCAAGAAAAGAACACCTCAGCAAGGAAATAATCAAAAGTGCAAATAAAGCATTAGAGTTAAGAGCAAAAAGAAGGGTTTATCAACCCGACAACAAGCTGCTATAAGCAAAAGAAAGAGCATGACAGTAAGAAAAGAGCACTATCTAAAGCACAGCAAAGCACACCAAGTGCGAGCAATAAAAGCAACAAGCTCAACAAAAGAGTCTAACATTCCTAATACGTGGGTAAGTGGCAGTGGTCAAAAACATGGATCTGAATACATAACCAAAATCAGATCCAACAAAAAGGGCTAAGGGGTCGCCAGTGGCAGCTTTAGGGTCCCACACACCAACCCAAACCAGGGCAAACAGGCGGTGGCCACAGCTCTCCACGTCAAAATCCACCCCTCGAGAGGCCACTAAAACTCCACCACCTGCCACAACCCAAGAGTCGGCAAGCAAAAATTTGCCGAACACCCAATACCACCCCCTAAAGGAAGGGAAAAGTCACACTAACAATCCTAAGGTACACATGAACTCAAGACAGAAATGTCGAGCCCACTCGACGCAGCGTTGAGTAAACTCCACTCACCTGACGCCTAAAAATACTTAGCCGCAAGTCCTAAGCTAGGTGACGGCGTTGAGTGAGCTCGGCTCACTCGACGCTGTCAGCGCTTTCCACTTAGGGTAAACGTAAGTCTTGCTAAAATCACAGCTTAAGCCATCTCATGCGCGAAAAACAGAGAGTTGGAGATTTAATCCCAACCCACCGTTCCGTCCTAACTACACGGAGCTACCGCAACTAACCCTAAACTGTAACTAACAACCACCTCACCCTAACTCTAGCTACCCACTGGACACTAAACCTCCGACAAAAGAGAACATTGATTAAAATTCCAGAAAAAGAAATGAAGAATCAGCACTTGATTAAAAGCTTGATGTAATAACTTAACCTGCTGCCTTAGGGAGGAAAAAGGACAAAGAGAACAGAGCTTTGCAGAAGAAATAAAAAAGATCATGGGTTAGAAATAAATTTGGCAAGGGCAAGGGGCCACTTGCCTCTACCTCTTCGGAAAAACAAACAACAGCCGCACCACGGCTTGGCTCCGGCGGCAAGATCGGCCACCTAGAAGACCAAAGCTGAAAATTGAGGGAAGAAAGAAATCAGATATTTAGAAATTCCTGGAATCGAACCCTAAATCAAGAAAAACTTACATGGAAGGGAAGATCTAGCCGAGAGCAAGCCGAATCCGCTATCACACGAGAAGAACGGGCTCTAACCCTCCCGAAATCGCCGGCCAAAACAACCACCGCCTCCTCTCAAAACCCTTCCGCTGGAAGCTCTCCAGACTCGGGAACGATGAAAATGAGGAGGAAAAGCAGTTCACGGCAACAAAAGACGATTTCAGGAAAAAAAGGTACGGAACACGCCCAAGACACGCCCGTGACACGGACCGACACGCCCGTGTCACGGGGCGTGTACTCACACACTCGACGAACGTCGATCTCTACTCGACGAAAACACGGGACACGCCCCCCAGACATGCCCGTGACACGACCCGACACGCCCGTGTCACGGAGCATGTACTCACGCACCTACCCACTCGACGAAAGTCGATCTCCGCTCGACGAAGCAAGGGACACGCCCTGTGACACGCCCGTATCACAGGCCGTGTACCAACTCGAACACCGCCCGACGATCGTGGAGCGCCAATCGTCGAACAGAGAGACACGCCCCAATGTCACGCCCGTGTTCGACATGACACGCCCGTGACAGGGCCGTGTTCTCACTAAACACCGCCTGACGACCATCGAGCGCAGCTCGACGAACCGAAGGGGGACACGCCCGTGACACGCCCGTGTCACGGCCGTGTTCCTACAAAAAAAAACCCCGTCGACCAAAAATTCGTCGACCGGAGAAACGGGAGCTCTGCCCGAGCACGACACGCCCTGGGTCACGGGCGTGACCCAGGCCGTGTCACCCAAACTTACACAGAAAAGAAACCTGCTAACACCTAGCAAACAAGAGACAAGGCACCAGCCTACAAGCTCAGCCACAACAGACCACGCACAGCACAGCAAACATTACAAACATGCAGTTAACAAAACAACGCCGAAACGACGCGAAGGCAAACGATCTCGGATTTCGACCAAAACTCGCACCGTAGCTAAACAACCAAGCCACGAAAACAACGGCGAGGTCGAAAACAACATCCGACGATCGAACACTCGGGCTAACACCTCCCGAAGCCAAAACGCAAGCATTTCCCTAAGAGGCCCAACCGAGTCACCAAAACAGACTCCGGCTAGCTGGGGAAACTTGCCAACTGGCTACAACCAGGCTACACAAGGAACCTACAGAGCTAGGACCGCGCTCTACAACGGCGAAGGGCCGGAAATGCGTCATCGTAACGCCAATCCAAAATCAAACAAAACACAGAAAAACCGGGGGCGTTACATCCCTCTCAGTCCTAGTAGCAATCATCCGCTGGGTCCTCGGGTCCTGGAAAGAACAAAAAGTGGGAGTGAATAAGACGGAGCACTGAAGTTGTCTCCATAAAGTAGTAACAGATAATAAATTGCACGGGAACTTCGGGACATAGAGAGTGTCCTCCAAGTGAAGTGACGGGGTGACTTGAACCATTCCCGTCCCATGAACCGGGGAGGGTGAACCATTCACCACACGAACCAGGGGCAATCGGTCATGCGTTTTAAGGAGAGAGAAGCAATGAGTGTTGTCGGTCATGTGATTTGTAGTACCAGAGTCAATCAGCCATTTACCTTGGGTAACGACGTGGGCACTACATGAAGTCGTGGACACAGAGGCAGACGGCCGAGAGGAGGCGGAGGTTGAGAAAGATGCATCACCGGAAGGGCGAAGATGAGGATGTTTCTGCCAGCAACGGTCAACAGAATGCCCGGTACGACCACAGTGAGAGCAGAGGAACCTGGACGAACCGCGCCCGCCTGAGTGGCTGCGGCCACTAGGGCCCCCCCGCTAAGCTTGGTGAGCATAGGAGTCCTGGGAAGGAGGGGAGGACAACAGAGGATGCTGGAGCAGCGAAGTAACAGCGGCAATGCGAGCCACGGTGGCATCCAAAGTGGGAGACTCCGCCTCACCCAAGATCTGCTGGCGGATCATATCAAAGGATTCGGGAAGGCGGAGAAGATAACAAACAACCAGGAGTTCCTGGAAGTGTTTGTGCTGTTCGGACAAGTCCACGGAGAAGGGGTGATTCTGGAGGATCTCTGCGCCAAGAGCCAGAACCTGCTGATAAGCCATAGCAGGAGACATGGAAGGGCGGGCGAAGAGGTCCGCATAGAGAGTATAAATGTGAGACGTCTGGCCCCCCTTCAAATAGAGAGCAGCTAGGTGAAGCCAAGCAGCCTTGACCGTCTCATTATGGTGAATGACGGGAAAACACTCATCAGAAAGGCTGTTGTCCAGCCAAGTGCGAACAAGCACATCACTCGCATCCCAGTCATAAAATTGAGCAGAGTTAAGAGGAGGAGGGTCATCGGTGAGGTGATGACGCTTGCGCTGAGAGCGTAGAAGAAAGGTGAAAGAAATGCTCCAATCCGGATAGTTGGAGCCAACAAGTTTAGAAAGCATGCTAAGGTTTCCAGAAGGAGTAGGAGGAGGAGGAGCCACAGGGGTGGTGGAGGTAGAGATAACGGGGGTGGAGTGACCGAAATTGTCCATAGAGAAGGCAGGAAACCGCGTGAATAGAAGAGAAGCTGCGGGGAGAGAAAAAAGAGAGAAAGCTGCACGACCTAAGGAGGATGCCGCGACACGAGAAGGAGACCGCAGCGAACAAGGATGAAACCGCAGCGGTCTAAAGAGAAGAAGTTGCAACGGTACGGTGGCAGAACACCAGCGGCCAGGAAGCAGACCAAGGCTCAGGGAAAGAGGTCGCGCGAACTGAAAGAGGTTGAGCGAATAGAGAGAAGAGGAAGCAAAGGACCCGTGCAAACAGGTTGAGAAAAGACCGAAGAAGGTCGCGCGAACAGGGCAGCGACAAGGCAAAGAAGCTGCTTTGACAAGCCGCGCGGACAGAAGAGCCAAAGATGGAATCAGGTCGAATCGATCGTTGGCTCTGATACCATGTAAAAGTAGCAAACACGCAGCTAGCAAGCAGCTAACAAACAGGCAGAAATTTGAATAATTGAAAGTTTTATTATCCAAAAAGTTATCATTTATAAAGGTATGACCTCCCTTTTATAGAATGAAGGAGATGAGAGAAAGTACAAACAAACAAACAATGTGGGACTAAAAAATTACAGGGCTGAGCGGCTAGAAATTAAAGAGACCGCACAGGCCACGCGGTTAGGCAAATGGGCTAACTGCTCGGCAACTCCAGCAGGAAGAGAACACGCCGCAATAGGAGACCGCTAGACCGCCCGGTCTCCAAGCTTCTGAGAGAGATCGCCAGACCGCTCAGACTACAAACAACAACAGTCTGAACCCGAACCTGCTGGAAAGGAACCGCTAGACCGCGCGGTCAACAACCCGCCAGACTAGACCGCCAGACCGCCCGGTCTAATACTTCAACAAATTATCAGAGTATTACTGTCTTAATATTTGAAATCAAACTACGTTAGTCAAACTAATAAACTGCAGAGAAGATTTAGTCGAACAGAACCTGGAAAGAGTTAGTCGAACTCAGCAAAGATTTCGTCGACCTGAGCTCCAAGTTTGTCAAACTGATAAGTCTCCTTCGTCGAGCTAAGCTCCAAGATCGTTGAACCAAAAATATACTTGCCAATCTGAGCTCCAAGTTCGTTGAACTGAGAAGGCACTTCGTCGAGCTGAGATTCTGATATAAGCTCACAGTTTGTTGATCTCAGCTGGACTTTCGTTGAGCTCAACTCAGAGAAGGAACTCTGAGTTCGTCGATCTGAGATCGACGATCGTCGAGCTGAGTTCAGCTATCGTCGAACCCCTTTTCTACAATCTTTAAAACTGTCTTATCTCTATAGTATTCTATCTCTGAAGTCTTCTGAAGGTAGGTTTTCAACAATCTAACCTAATGTGACTGACCTTAACCCTGGAACTAACTTATGACCCTAGACTATACATGTTGGGTCATCAATCCTAATAGTGAACCTAGCCCAAATCACAAGAAGGGTTCCAACAATCTTTCCCTATTTGGGTGAGGTCACTATACAGAATAAAAATAAAGAAAATCACAAACCAATAAAAATATCTAACAAAATTTTAAATCATTCAGCCGATATGAAAAAATGTGCCTTGTGAATATATACAATAATAAAGAAATTCAAAATGCATAATCAAAAAGTTATGAATGTTTCTTTGAAGCATCTGAAGAAGGAGCAGGTTTTGAGAAGACCATAATTCTTTTGGGATCTTCTGCTTCTCTCTGAGTCATCTTCATGTCTTCAGCACCCAGAATCTTTACTGATGCTGCTCTAGGCACTTCAGCCTCTAGATGAAGCCTCATATAAGTATCAACATTAAAGAGATTTTTCATTTCATACCTTTCTATCTCTTTTTTTCTATAGGAAGATATGGTTGAATACTAAGAAGTGTCTTTTCCTTCTTCCATGACTTTCCTTATTTGTGAAAGTGTTATAACCTCCTTGAATCTTGCCATTCTAAAATTGAGATCCACTTCAGGATCATATACTGGAGATAGTGGCCTTTCTGAACTTGATTTTTCTTATTGATTTACTTCAAATGTCTGCTGTTGAATGCTTTGCTTTCTTTGTTGTTGTCTGCTGTCCTGGGAAATGTGATGTTGCCTGTTGTGGCTTTGATATGGTCTGGAATGATAAGAAGGTGTAGACCTTTGAACTTGTGAAAAATTTCCTGCTGATCCTATTGCAGGAGGACGAGGAGGACCTCTCCTGAATTGTGGTGGTGGAGAGTATTTCCTACTCTTCATCCTTGCTTTCATCTCATTCTTTGAATACCTCATCCAGTGAGGAGTATCTGGAGTGAGAGTAATGTTGTTCAGAATATAATAGGGGTGTCAGTAGTAGGAGAGGGTTTAGGAGCAGCCCTTGATGGAGCCTTTTTCTTAAGTTTTCTCTTTTTAGAACTAGAATCTTCTGAGTCATCTGACTCTTCATCATCATCATCAGATTCATTAGCAAGATTATCATAAAGGGCATTAATCTGTTTAAGTATTTCAGCAAAGAGTACTAGATGAGCTTGTGGCTGTATACTTGTATCTGTTATCTCAGCTATATTTACTTCTTCGGCCTGAGGCTGCACTTGAACTTCTGGCTCTATAATTTTTATATCAATGTCCTCAACCATGAAATCATCAAGATTGGGCATGGGGGATTCAGCCCAGCCAAAAGTTGGAGGTGATAAAGCCTCTGGCTCTGTATCAGTTATTTGCTCTATAATATTCTCATTAACTGCAAAACTTGTCCTTAGTTGTTCCAAAACCATAGGACTTATTGGTGCTGTATAGCAGACTACAACTTTAGAAGAACTGTCAAAAACTGATAAATTGCTACTGTAATCTGTATCAAAAGAATAAATTAAGGAAGAAATGTCAACCGTGAGATTAAGTATAAAATCACCAGCAGTGATGATTTCTGGAATGGAAAATTCTATTACTTCTTCTTCTATACAAACTGGAAGCATTTCTGTATTTGTTTCTGCTAAAATTACTTCTGTTGGAGTTACTGCTGGAACTTCTTCATGAATTGTTGGAGCTTCTTCATTGGACATCTCCCCCTGCTTGGATTCAAAGATACTGAACCCAGGCCCCTAGAAGAAGGGATAGTGGAGAAAGAAGATAGTTGTGAAGAGAGTGTAGTGATGGAAGCAACAAGTGGAGCAATTGCCTCATCTATGAGTTTCTTGAGTGTAGGGGTCATAAGCTCGAGAATGTTGTCTAATATAGAAGTGGATGACATCGAGCAGGTGGGACATATGGTGAATGCTTATGGAATGTATGGTGTTGGAATGTCAGTTGGAATGTTGGAGATTGAGACATCAGGGAGGATATTATCTTCCTGAATATGTGAATGAGGTGGATATGTATGAGTTTGAGGTGATTGATGTGAAGTGTATTGTGGAGATGGAGATGAAAGTAGATCAAATGTGGAGATGAATGTAGTAGATCTGTATCATCAATATGTGATGGTAGATGTAATTGAGGAGGTGAAGATGTTGTATCCTCAGGAATGTGGATTGGTGAGTGTGGAGATGGTGGTCTGGATGGTGAGACAGGAGAGATGAAGGTAGAAGGTGTGTCTCTAATGATATTGGATGGTTGTTTAATTGTAGAAACAACAACAAATGGAGTTGATAAATGAAATATTGAATGATGTGGATATGGAGGAGGAGGAGAGGGAATATGAGGAGCAGGAGCTTCTTCAGGGGTTGGTGAAGTGGCTATTGCAGCACATGTGTCCTCTAAAGCTATCCTGAAGGAGGAAGCCCTGGAGGGCTTTGGGATTACCCTCTCCCATCTGCCAAAGAGGGCAGAGGTAAGCCTCTTAGAGGCATTGATGAAAATGGGTTGGGAGGCCAAAAGGTCTGGAACCTTTGCCTGTAAGAAGATTCCCAGAACTCTACCAAAACTAACATCCTTCTTACTAATCTTCTTCTTAATCAAATCAAATAGAATTTCACTCCAGTTCACTGATTTTTGATTAACCAGGACACTCATCAGAAGGAATTGGTGCTGGTTATATAGTCATGGGCAGAGTGCTTGTAATGACCTAGGGAGGACCCCTAGTGCCGCCCGACCCACCACAGCCCATGGAGCACCCATGACACCACGGTGGTACAACCGGAATCTACAAGGCCTACAGGCCGTACACCCCAAAGCATCTCCGACCTGTTTATCAGCACGGTGCATTGTTGCCACGAGGTCTCGAACTCGCAACCTTGACAAGTAGCCTTTAGTACCGATTTAAGGTATTCCACCGCCTATCATCCACAGATGAATGGTCAGACATAAAGAGTAAATTATATAGTGGAAGATATGATCAGATGTTATATTTTGGATCACGATGGCTCTTGGGATGAGCGTCTCAGACTCATAAAGTTTGCGTACAATAATAGTTATCAATAGAGTCTGTAGATGGCCCCGTTTGAGGTCTTATATTGGAGGCGTTGTAGAACTCCTTTGTTTTTGGCTGAAGTTGGTGAGAGACTGTTGCTAGGTCCGGAAGCCCTTGAAGAGATGAATTGTGTCGTGACTCATATTTGAGAAAAGCTCTGTGTAGCACAAGAATGCTATGAGAAATATGCTAATCAACGAAGGGTTGATCTGGAGTTCGCCGTTGGTGACTTTGTTTTTATGAAAGTTTCACCGATGTCTGGTGTTAAAAGGTTTGAAAGGAACCACAAGTTAAACTCCCGGTACGTGGGACCTTTTCAGATTCTTGAACATGTCGGAGTTTCAACGTATAGGCTGGAGTTGCCTGCTACCTTCCCTGGTGTCCGTGATGTGTTCCATGTGAGCCAGTTCTGGAAGTGTATTCGTAATGATCGTCAAGTCCTCGACTCGGTGCCCCAGATTCAGCCCAACCTTACGTATGTGGAAGAACCTGTTCGTATTCTGGATTCTCAAAATCGAGTGTTGTGGAGAAAGGCCATCCCTACGGTTAAGGTTCTCTGGCGAAATCAAGACATCGAGAGCGCGACGTGAGAATTGGAATCGGCGATGAGGGGATCTCATCCGCATCTCTTCTCTTAGTCCTGGTCTGTCTCTATGTTTTTGGTGGTGTTGGATTTTCTCGTTTTTGGTTTTGTTTTGTAGCTGTGTTAAGGTTCGGGACGAAAATTCTTTTAGGGAGAGTGACTGTAAAGCCCCCGTTTTTTCCGATGATTTTATTTGAATAGGTATCGTCATATTTATGACGTCGTGACATTACTTTTAACGTCGAGTTGACGGCGCAATGCCGTTAAGGCATTTTCGCGTCCGTGCGGTCGAGTCGGCCGAATTCTTGTTGTAATTGGAAAAATTTTCATTTGAAAATTTAGTTAAATAATTTTTGACTTGTTCATCAAGTTTCGTCGCGATCCGAGCGATATTCGAGGCTCGGCGATTTTCCGAAGTTTTGTGGAATTTATGTTCGCCGTAGACTTTGAAAATTTATATCTCAAGAATGGCTAGTAGGATTTTGGTTGTGACTTCGCCATTGGGTTCGTAGCGTCAGTATTCACCTACGGTGCAAATTTCGTTTAATTCGGCGCTCGTTTGGGCCTCCGTTTTGAACTTGTGTTTTCTTATTCAAAATATATAAATATGATTATTTTAATATTAAAGCACTATTCAAAAATGTCTTTTACTATTCATTCATATAGTTTAATTTTTTGGATATATCTGTAAAAAAAGATTGTTCATGCAATTTGTTCTCGAGTACTATTTCTTAGTTCTCGAGTGTTATTGTGTCCTGTACTCGAGTATTCACTTTGTACTCGAGTAATCTTCACTTTGTACTCGAGTAATCTTCAGCCTAGACTCGAGTAATCTTCAGCCAGTACTCGAGTTATCTTCAGCCTGTACTCGAGTTATCTTCAGCTTGTACTCGAGTAATCTTGGGCTTGTTCTCGAGTAATTTTGAGCGTGTTCTCGAGTACTGCAGCCCTTCCCGAGTAGTCCGCTGCAATTTGTGTTCGGGTGATTTTTTGAGGGTCAAAACGATGTCGTATAAACAAATAGTTAATATAAAATTTGTTTATCTCGACGAGATCTACAACTTTTATGTTGAGCACTTTTCAATTTGAAGCCATTCTAAAGCTCTATTTTTATTTTCCGTGCATCCGCTCATATATAGTCCTTTTATTTTCCTATTTAGACAGATCTTTTTATAAATACACACACACACACACACACACACACACACACACACATATATATATATATATATATATATATATATATATATATATATATATATATATATATATATATATTCTGATACTCAAGATAATTAGAAAGAAAAACTTCATCTTCTTCCTCACGATTTAGACCAAACCGAAATCACCTGTGTGGCGACTCCCTCCCGTTCGTGAATCTTCCGGTGGTCGCCGACGGTGCTCCGGTGCTCGAAATCTTTAACCGAATATAGATCCGGAAAGCTCTCGTCGAGTGCTACGTCATCGTGGTAAAATATTCCCCTTTCCTTGAAATTTTCTCGCTAGGGTTTTTGGCCCTAACTCATGTTTTTTGTCGTTCTTCTTAAATTGCGACTTCTCTCGTCTTCTTTAGCCCCGATCTATGTGAAGGAGTGATTCAGAGAATATTTCCGGTAAAAAAATTAAGGCAAGTGATAGTTTCCTCCTTCCCTTTTCTTCTTTACCCGATTTGCAGAAATTTCTAATTTCTTGTTATCATGATTGTTCAATAACTGCTGAATTGAAGTGATGTCGAGATCTCCTGTCTAATTTCCGTTATAGTTTTCAAGTTCATGATTTTGTTACCCAACCTTGTAAATCCTATATGTTTTGATGAAGTGATTAAATATCACATTTATTACCGTTCCACAACTTTCATGTAGAACGCGTTAGAGTTTATTTTAGAATTGTAAATTCTTCCTAAAGAATGATCAACCGCTTCTAATCTAGAATTGTTTAGTAAAATCCGATGTGCCGTTGTTGACTTGAGATATCTATCATGATTTTTCTTCATGGCGTTGTCGTGGGGTGAGACAAGCCACCAGGCCCCGATTGGGTTGTGATGTGCCTCTGAGCTCTAAATCTGGATCGTTACGAGGCTTTCCTTCCGATTGTTTTTCTTTGTTGCCGGTGTTTTTAGTGTGTGAACCCACCGCCGCAATGTTTGATCTCCCTATTAGTACTTTGTGGGGCACTACCGGGTTTTTGGGCATTTGCGGTGTGTGGTGTAGTATCTAATCTCTCCTGAAATTAGACGGATAAATTGTCTTTTGGGTTGGGTCCAAATGATTTGACCACCCCGCCCGTTTTGGTTTTGGTGGAGTTGACCACAGGTGGCTAATTGGGGTTTGTTTCTCTCCTGATGGTTTAACCTTGACCTTTTCCCCTTATAGTCTTGTGCATTTGGGGTGATGTGGTTATACGTGACGCTTCACGTAAGTGTTTCTCTTTTTTACCTTTGTACCTGACCACTGTACTTTATGTAAGCATTTTTTTCCTGGGGTCTTGGGCCGGTACCTCTTGACTTTGTTTACTTTTGGCTTACTTTCTGCCATCTTTTGTACTTTATTGCTGAGGTGTTCTGTCTTTGGAATGCCGCAGGTTCAGAGCTGTAACTGATAGCCGTGCTGGTTTTGGAGTTCCTGGGTAGTTGTCTTGGCTGTGGTTTTGCATCGTCGTAGCGAGATAGTTTGTTGTTTTGTTTTCTTTGCTATTTCAGACATACTTTGTTTTATGTGGGTTCGTGTCAGTTTGTTGATGCCCACAAGATTGTTGATTTTGGATACTTGCTAGCTGCATCGTTTTCTTTTTGTGGATGTGAATTACTTGCTCTCTGAGATGTTTTATGTTAGGATTGCTTGGTAGTTATTTTCAAATATAAAAGAAAAATTACTATTATTATCGCATGCGTTGCAAAATTTAAAATGTTAAATCACTATATTTAACGACCGTACAAATCCACTTTTGTTACTATTATAAATTTAGAACTTGCATATCTTGAGGTGTCATTTTGGAACCTCTAAGCTCTTGTAGGATGCCTAATTTGATAAAAGAAGTACTTTCCACAGCGTTTAATTACTTTTCTTGTGGACTAGATGAGCCACTAAGCCGAGGGATACGACTAACTACTGCACTTAAACTGATTTTACCTTTAAATAACTTGAAGAATCTTTCTTCTTGATTAAGTAGGTGATTTGCCTGAGCGTCCACAGTTATCCCCTACTGACATGACATCATGACGCACATTTTCCCCTCACTCTGATACTCCTTTATTGGCGGTGAAAAATGCGGGTTGTGGCAGTGCTTGCCCAAGATCACCTTGCCAACAACATCTGCTGTTGAAGCCAGGAAAATTCCCAACCTCGAATTCGGACCAATGCCGCCTAAGGTTACTGGCTCAGAGGTTAGATCAGATGACTAGAATGAAGAATAAAGCATGACGGTCAACAGGACCCCAGATGTTGCGGCAGGAATGTCCTACCACGTACCCGGATGCTCGAAAGGAGCAGCCCCTTCTCAACCAAAAATGGTCGAACTAGGTATGAGGGAGACTAGCTGATGACAAGTCGCAAGGTCACGACCTGGCCTCTAAGGAAAAAGAATCCAAAGACTTGGCTAGTATTTTGAAAAGAGAGCTCGCGAGTATACTGCAGAGGATTTCAAGTGTCTCACCTCGTACCTATGGGGTCCTATTTATAGGCAAATTCAAGGAGGGGGTCATATTTATACCCCACCCCCTAGCGACTAGGCGAGTTCCAGAGGAACTCGCACGGGCTGGGCGAGTATCTCGCTTAGTCGCCTACCTGGCGAGTATGCGAGGGGAGCTCGTCGTACTCGCCAGGCCTTCTAAGGTCTTGCGCGATGATGTTGACTTCTATCTTGACTTGTTGACCTTGAATTCTGCTGACCTAGCCGTGGTAGGACCCATCCTCGACGAATACGGGTTGTACACAATCCCCGCTCTTTTAGAGCGACGTAGGAACTCAGAAAGACTCATCCAACACTTATTCGTCAAGCGGTTATGCCGAGTATCAGGCTTGCTCGCACTTGATGACTGCCTGCCGATCTGTATAAATAGGGGGGCTTAGTTTTTTAGACGGATCTCCAGAGCTCACGCATGATGTCGGGCGCCGAGAAACTTCTTCAAGATAGCCTCGCCGCTCTAACTAGTATCCTCGACATTGCTAAGCCCAAAAGGCCGCACGAAGAAGACGCCGCCGCCGACTTACCCCCTCCCAAAAATAAGAAAACCAAGAAGGTCAAGAAGAATCCCGCCTCCGATGCAGTCGACCCGCCGTCACCTCCTGCGCAAGTCGCGACTTCAACTAGTAACCATGTGTGCTCTGCTATCACTCTACAACTACTCAATGACCTCGGGCTTGACGACATCCCCAGCATAGTCGCCCGTGACCTGAAGCTCCTCGGCTCGCTAAACATTCCGAAAGTCGCTACACCGGCGCCACAACAAGTCGAGGTCGTCTCCTTGTCAGGTCGACATGTTGCCGAGCCATTCTTCTTCTACCTTCGCTGGTCGCCATCATACTTCTCGCTGACGCTATTTCTTTGCTCGCAGATTCTCCACTGGATGCCGCCGATGTGGCTTTTAATGTCACCCCGCTGAACTCCACACCGTTGCTCTCCCTTACAGCCGGGAAACCCGTCAGGACTGCGCACACTGTCTGGATTAACCTTGGTGCCAAGAAGGTATCTGAAGCCTCGGTTCTCGCGGCGAGCAAGTAACAATCGTTGAAGGAGACTTCTCCAAAGGAGGTCATTCCGGCGAGCAAGGACCTTCCGGCAAGCAAGGCCCCGCTTGCTCCTGTGCTAGATCCTGCTCCGCCGCCGACGAGTTCTGTGCTGCCGTCGCCGCCGCCTCTAGACGCTGCTTCTATCCCGGCAGTGAATGACTCTTTGCCGCCACTGCCTCTAGTTGCCCCGCTTCAAACTGTCACGCCGCGACCTCCTCCACCTCCTCCGCTGAAGACCCCGCAGCAGCCGGCGAGCTCGTCATATCCTCCGCCGCCTCCGTTGAAGTCTTTGGCCCGGAAGCCGGATAAGCCGCTGCTAAGCTACTTCCCGCTGAGGGTGGGGGATTCTGGTCACGGAGGTCGCGGGCAGGGTAAAGCGGCCGAGCATGCTGGTGGCCCATCTTCTGGCAGGCGAGATGTCCCAGGTCGCGACCGTTCTCCTCGCCGATCAAGATCTCCTCATCAGGGTAAATGCCGTTACTGGTGCTGTATTGGCGACTAAGTGTTTCATTTCTAATCTGGTGACTTCTTTATTTTGACAGATCGCCCAACGACCCGAGGGGCGGCCTTCATCGACGCCATCGGGTTGTCGGGCAGCGAGTATCGCCACGCCGCCGCTCGCGCCTACCTGGAGCTGGATAGCAAGTTCGACCAGCTGGCAATCTGTGAGCCACATCGCCGGATCTCATCTCTGGAAGTGCGGGTAGCGAAGATCGAAGAGCTCTGAACCACCCTGGAGAGCTACGAAGCCTGCTTCCACATGGTGAAGGAGAATGAACGTCAGCTGGCGATTAACAACCATCACCTTCAGCTCGTCCTTGATGAGCTGGTCGGCATCCGCACACGTATGGGCTCCATGGGGCGATTGACGAGGATGGAGGAGCTGCTGCGACTTGGGGACGATGCGATGGCATTGACGACGGAATACTACCGGAGAGCACGAGAAATGGGCTGGGATGGGCGACATCCTCATCCACCGGAGCGACCTCCTAGGACTTAGGATTTTTCTTCTTTTATTTGAAACTCGCCATGTGCGTTTATTTGTAATAAACAATTATTTGTGTTGTAATAAGCGCGTTTTTATCTCGCGTTTCATTTGTTTCTTTTGCCGTCTTCCTTGCTGTTGTTTTGCGATATACCGAGTTTATTGTGCAGGTTCTAATGTCGTTTGCGATATTCTCTTTTGCGTCGTGCGAGATAGGGTTTATGTCGGGATTCCCCTACTCGCATAAATTGCGACTTGGACTGATACTCTCTAGGGCAGATATATAACCCCCCCCCCCACTGCCTTCGCCTATAAATAGAGGGGATAGGTAGGACATAAGTACGCTGTTGCGATTTTCGACCCTATCGCGTGAGTATCTTTCGCTACTCGCATTTTTCTGTCTCTCTCCTTTTCTTGCATTTTGTCATCTTAAACTTGCCAGATTGCAAAGATGGTGGGGGATGATGCAAGTGCTCGCCACCAAACCAACGCCACAAACTTCGCCTATACGACCTTCAAAAAGTCCACCACCACTGAGCAGGACTTGGTGACTTTCAGGGAGAGACTTCTGCCCGATGGATATTCTGCCAGACTCCCTACTCGCAGTGAGCGACTTAACAGCCACATCGAGGGTAGGATGATCTTGTCGCTCCATCACTTTGACGCCGGCATGCGACTTCTGCTATGGCCGGAATATCGCGAGATCTTGCGATATTTCGGAATTGTCCCTGCGTAGATCAACCCCAACGGAGTGGCGATTATCATGGGGTTCCTCTGCTACTTGCGGGAGGAGAGGGTCGCCTTCGACCTTTCTGTCTTCTACAAGATATTCGCTTTCGCCGCGACTGCCGAGGGAGTCGTCTACTTCAACAACCATGTTAGCACCTTGGTGGGGACGACGAACAAAGTTCCCCACTGGAGCGAGCAGATCGTCGTCCACGACGACTTTGCGGGTGTTCTGGGGAGGCCGCACCAACCCGCCGGCGTTGCCTTCCTCCCGCCGATATTGGAGGGCATCCGCGAGCAATTATTCGAGTCATTTCGAGGTCGCCGGTTCGACGTCATCTTCTGGCGACTAAACGTCAACACTCTCCTGGAGATCCACGCCAACGAGGGTAAGATTTGAGCGAGAACTTCTTCTCGCATACTCGCTTCACTTGTTGTTGCTCGGTTCTGATATGTTTACTCGACATTTGCAGTGGCTTGCAAGCTCCCGGATAAGCCGCTTTCTCCGGCGAAGGAAGTCTCCTCTTCCTTCCAGGAGTCCAACCCTCCGCCCGATGTCGGCGAGAAGAAAAGGCTCGCCAAGGGAAAGGCGAAGGTCAGGTCGCCGGGTCCTGCGACTAAAAGGGCAAAAGTATCATCGCCGCGGCCTGACAACCAAGAGTCGCCGCTTGATACTCAGCCTTCCTCACTTCCACCCCAACTTCAACTTGGGGTGAGGGGCGGTGGACGCTTACGTCCTGCGACTCATGACTTGGTCGGAGGATGGACATCTAGTGACGCTAAGCACCAACATCCCCTCCTGGTCGGCGGACTGGGAGGACAAGGGGGAGGCCTTCGTCGTCCTCCACACGCTATATGGGCGAGTTAATGCGGAGTATTTGATGGAGCTCAACTCGGAGGACCTCACCCAGTAGACTGCATGCTCGCTCGCGCGAGCTGTCGAGTTCGGGCACTACTCGGCGAGGAAGTTGCTGGAGACAACTGCTGACCTGAAAGTTGTTACGAAGAAAGCTATCGACCTGGGCATGCAATCGGTCTACTGGAGAGAGGATGAGGTACGTCGCTTCCTACGCGTGACGTTGATGGAGTTGGACGTGGATTCATTTTGCCCTCTATTCTTTGTCGCAGGCTGCCGAGATTGAGGCCGCCAAGAAGCTGTCCGAATGCGAGGTGAAACTCGCCAACTCGCTGGCGGAGCAGGAGGCGGCCCAGATCTGTGCCTCCGAGATGGAGACTCGCCTAACGGCGCTCGAAAGTCGCGTGAGCTCGTCAGTCCCTCAGCCAGGTGCGCCGCGGCCGGAGGACAACCCGCATTACGCGATCAAGAGATCTCGTACTCTCTGGAAGGAGAGGTCGTCAGTCTGCCACGAGATAGCCCGTGCTGCGGGAAACATCATGCTCGCAAGGCTAAGGATCAACGACCAACTCACCAAGGGGGAGAAGCTGCTCACTGTCGATGAGCTCATCCTCGAACTGCTCGCCGATGAGTCGACCTCGCCCAATCGCATCCCTTCTTCAACATCGGGCTCCAGCAGCAGTGGCAGCGGTAGCAATAGCAGCAGCGACAGTAGCAGCGGTGAGGAGGAGAGCGAGGATGGCGGCGAGGAAGATGAGGATGCCGATATTGGAGATGACGAATATCAGCCTGATACTGGAGACGATGAGTCCTAGTTGCTCGTCGATATTCGTCATGCTCACATGTAGCAGTTAGCCAATTTTTGTAACTTGTAAAATTTTTGATATATATATTTATACAAGTTAAAATTACCGCACTTTGTCGTTCTTTACTTTCATGTTTGTTGTTTGATGATGCTCGCTAGGCTCATAGGCTCGAGGAGGATGAGTGCTCGTGACGCTTTACCCGCACGTCGACATCGGTCATAGTCGCGCAGTTATTACTCGCACGTCCATAGTCGCTCCAATAGCTCGCATCCCGCTACTCGCCTATGTCTGCACACATACTCGCCATAACATACTCGCGCGCTAGTCACGTTGTACTCGCATACTCTCCAAGACCTGCTCGTAGCCTGCTCGCACCTGCACAATTGTTTTATTTTTCCGGAGTTAAAACCGACTAGCTTGGAGTCCAGAACCGGCACCTATCGCGAGCTCAACTCGGTTGGTGGTGGGAAGTAGCCGACACCCAATAGGAGTCAAGCTCAACTGGGGGTGGGAATCAGTCGACACCCAGTAGGAGCCAAGCTCAACTGGGGGTGGGAATCAGTCGACACCCAGCAGGAGCCAAGCTCAATTGGGGGTGGGAATCAATCGACACCCAGCAGGATCCAAGCTCAACTGGGGGTGGGAATCAGTCAACACCCAGTAGGAGCCAAGCTCAACTGGGGGTGGGAATCAATCGACACCAGCAGGAGCCAAGCTCAACTAGGGGTGGGTATCAGTCGACCCCCAGCAGGAGCCAAGCTCAACTGCGGGTGGGAATCAGTCGACACCCAGCAGGAGCCAAGCTCAACTGGGGGTGTGAATCAGTCGACACCCAGCAGGAGCCAAGCTCGATTGGGGGTGGGAATCAGTCGACATCCAGCAGGAGCCAAACTCAACTGGGGGTGGGAATCGGTCGACTCGGGGAGGCAAGTAGTCGCTCTGTAGGAGAGGAGCTCGTACAGAGTTCACGGACTACGGTTTCACTCCAACAAGGATCTTGATTTCACTCGAGGTGGTCCTTTGGCCAATATGAAGGAGAGGAGCTCGTGCAGGGACTTGGACTTACGACGACACTACCATTCGAGGACTTTAAAACATCATTGGAGTCGACATCTCTCAAGAGCCTTGTTCAACTAGAGTGGTGTAAGTCGACTCGGGGAGGCAAGTAGTCAGTCTGTAGGAGAGGAGATCGTACAAAGTTCATGGACTATGGCATCACTCCAACGCGGATCTTGATCTCACTCGAGGAGGTCCTTGGCCAATATGCAGTAGAGGAGCTCGTGCAGGGACTTGGACTTACGGCGACACTACCACTCGAGGACTTGAAACATTGTTGGAGTCGACAGCTCTCAGGAGCCTTGTTCAACTAGATTGGTGTAAGTCGACTCGGGGAGGCAAGTAGTCGGTCTGCAGGAGAGCAGCTCGTACAGAGTTCATGGACTATGACATCACTCCAACGAGGATCTTGATCTCACTCGAGGAGGTCCTTGGCCAATATGTAGGAGAGGAGCTCGTGCAGGGACTTGGACTTATGGCGACACTGCCACTCAAGGACTTGAAACATTGTTGGAGTCGACAGCTCTTAGGAGCCTTGCTCAACTAGAGTGGTGTAAGTCGACTCTGGGAGGCAAGTAGTCAGTCCGCAGGAGAGGAGCTCGTACAAAGTTCACGGACTACGACATCACTCCAATGAGGATCTTGATCTCACTCGAGGAGGTCCTTGGCCAATATGCAAGAGAGGAGCTCGTGCAGGGACTTGGAATTACGGCGACACTACCACTCGAGAACTTGAAACATTGTTGGAGTCGTTTCTCCTGTTGCTTAAGAGATTGCCAACGAATCAAATGCATCAATATCTTTGCGGACGAAGAAATTACAAGGAGAACGCTGATTCTGCCGCTGTCGAGTTGGGAGGTTGGCGTCCAGCCCTGTTCCTGATAGTTCCTCCAGTCGGAGGAGAGATGCAATCGGGGGTAGCTAGGCCGACATGCAAGGGGGAAGCTGATCTAGGCCATCAATGCAGGGGCCCCGTCTTACAAGGATGCTTATATCCCGAGGCATCATCCCATCATCTGCCCTGAGCTATCTAGGAGAAACAGGTCGAAGGCCCGTTTCTCAATCCGACCGTTGAAATCATTCCAGCTCTGCCACCTGGCTACGAGCGTAAATGCATGAGCTTGGGGTAATGTTCTTCCGAGGGTCCTCCAGGACGTACTTGCGACTAACATATTCCCTTGGGCCTATCCCTGCCCTTCGGCCGGTTATCCTGCCTTTGAAAATAATTGAAGGGTTGTTGCCCAAATGAGAGCTTGGTAAGGTCGATCCTTCCTCGAATCCGAGAGGTTGAAGTACAAACCTGTTCTTGATAGTTCCTCCAGTCGAATGAGAGATGCAGTCGTGGGTACCTAGTCCAACATGCAAGGGGGGAGCTGCTCTCGGCCGACAGTGCAAAGGCTTGGTCTTACAAGAGCTATTCCAGAGGCATCGTCCCATCATCCGCACTGGGCTATATAGGAGGAATGGGTCGACTGCCAGTTTCTCGGATCGATCTCGGAGTAGAACCTTAAGGCCTCAGTAATCTTGATATGAAATAACATAAAGAGAAGTCAAACAGTTGTCACTATCTGTATATATATGTGAAAATATATACAAGTAAAATACAACATTAACCGCTAGGGATAGAACCTTTTCAAGTCATCCCCGCTCCAAGTACCTCCCAGTTGCTCTCCGATCTGATCCTGAAGGTAATAGCCTCCGGTGGCTAAGACTTCTTGGACGATGAAGGGACCTTCCCAATTAGGATGCAGCTTGACAACCGTTGCTCCTCTTCCTGCAGCGTCCACCTTTTTCATGACCAAATCCCCTGCGAGGAAAGGTTTTAGGCGAACGTTCTTGTTGAAGTGCCTCGCCAAGCGCCGCTTGATCTCCTCTTGGCAGATGGAGGCCAGGTCACGAAGCTCTTCAACAAAGTCCAGTGAAAGCCTTTGAGCGTTTTCATTCTCCAAGCGCCATTCTTCGCTGCCGTCCTCAGCTTCTATGACTCTCGGGCTTCGAACATCAAACTCCACCAGGATGAGTGCCTCAGACCCGTGGGACAGCTTGAAGGGAGTTTCCCCCGTAGCTAAGTTTGGAGTTGTTCTCATAGCCCAAAGGACTGAGGGGATATGCTCCGCCAAATTGCCTTTCAATTTGGTGACTTTCTTCTTTAGAAGGTTGATGATCAATTTGTTGGCGGCCTCCACTTGTCTGTTGCTGCAAGGATGATGCACAGAGGCGAATTGATGATCTGTCGCTAGCTGCTTGCGGAAGTCCTCTAACTCCAGGCTAGCGAACTGTGGCCCATTGTCGGTGACGATGGCGAGAGGAATCCCGAACCTGCATGCAATCTCTACTCAAATGAAATTCTTTACAATCTGAGAAGTGGTCTTGGCCAGATCTTTTGCCTTGATCCATTTGGAGAAGTAATCGATCATGACCAGGATGAACTTCCTCTGTCAACTGGGTTGAGGAAAAGGGCCGATCAAGTCCATCCCCCAGATGGCGAAGGGCCATGGAGCAGTGATCGAGCACAAATGTTGAGCTGGTTATAGTCGCAGAGGCGCGAAGAGCTGACTTTGGGGACATTTCTTAGCGAAGGCTTCTGCATCCTTTCGAATGGTGGGCCAGAAGTATCCGTACCTTAGAATTCTTTGTTGCAGAGTGCGAGTCCCTGAATGACTGCCACACTCTCCTGAATGAATCTCCTACAGAACACGAGGGACTTCAATCTCTGACAGACACCGGGCCAGAGGGCCTAAGATAGTTTTGCAATAGAGCTCTCCTTCCTGAAGTAAGTAATATGCAGGTTTGTAGCGGAATTCCTCTGATCTCCCTCGTTGGCGGGAATCTGACCTGTTGTCAGGAAAGAAATGAACGAATCCCTCCAGGACGCCCTCTACTCGATCTCCATCATCTCCCCCTCTTCGATGGACGGTCGGAACAGTTCAGTCACGATCCCCCCAGCCCGGGGATCATACATGGCGAGGTAGTAGGCTTCTGAATTCTCTTCTCAGGGTACATGCTCGACGAAGAAAGATTGAAACCCCCCGATCAGACCTTTCACTTTGACTAAGTACCGCTGCAAGACCAGATCATTCACCTTGAACTCGCCTCTGATCTGGGACGCGACTACCATCGAATCAGTGAAGGCTCGGATATCTCGAATTTCCAACTCCTTGGTGAGATGCAAGCCAGCCACCATAGATTTGTACTCCGCCCGATTATTCGTAACTGGGAAGAGGATCTCGACTACTTGCTCGATCCTAGTTCCCTGTAGGATCGCCAGCACGACTCCGGCTCCCGCAGAATACCTGCCCGAAGCCCCGTCCACAAACATCTTCCAGGAAACTGTGCTACAAGAGCCTTCCTCTCCTTCCACCTCGGCTGAGAAGTCGGCAAGTAAATCTGCCACTGCCTGCGCCTTGATTGCTACCCTTAGAGAGTAAGAAATATCGAACTCTCTAAGCTCCACCGCCCACTTTGCCAGCCTACCTGAATGCTCCACTCCATCCAGGATACTACGTAGAGGGTGATCGGAGATGACCCTAATAGAGTGAGCCTGAAAATAAGGGCGGAGCTTCCGAGCCGAAACTACCAAAGCAAACACCAACTTTTCCATGATAAGATATCTTGTCTCTGCTTTTCGTAGCACTCTACTCACATAGTAGACTGGGAGCTGCCTCTTGCCTTCCTCTCGAACCAACACCAAGCTAACAGCCTCTGCTCCGACTCCCAAGTAGAGAAAGAGATCTTCTTTAGCCCGTGGGCCTTGGAGGAGAGGATCCTGGGTTAGCTGTTGCTTGAGCTTTCCAAAGGCCTCCTCACACTCCACGGACCACTCAAACTTCTGATTTCCCTGAAGAGTCTTGAAAAACGGAGAGCACTTCTCCCCTGCCTTGGATAAAAAAAGACTACGGCCTGCCAGCCTTCTCGTCAACCTTTGAACCTCCTTGGGATCCTTCGGGGACGCCATCTCCAGAATGGCCTTTACTTTATCGGGGTTAGGTTCCACCCACTGGGAGTGAGGAGATGACCTAAGAACTTCCCTCTTCCTGCTTCGAAGATGAACTTGGCCGGGTTGAGTCGTATCTTGTACTTTCTTAGGGTAGCAAAGGTCTCCACCAGATCCGTTATATGTTCTGCAACACTTTTTCTCTTGACAATAAGATCGCCCACATAGACTTCCAAGTTTCGCCCCTTCTGCTCCTTGAAGATTTGATCCATCATCCTTGGAGAAGTCAGACCTGCATTCTTGAGCCCGAAGGTGAAGGATCAAGCGCATACCCAACTGCACCAAAAGCCCGGACTGTTGGAGAGGGCGCTACTTAATTTCTTAAATAAGTAGCAAAGCTCCACGGGTCAAGTGAAGGAACGCCGGACCCAACAATCCCCCCCAGCGTCCAGCACAACCCGTCGTCTCAGAGGTGGAGTTACCACATGGCTGACCTGTCTCAGAGGTGGGGTTACCACATGTCCATGGTTGCCTCGCCCGCCGGACCCACATAGGTAGAAGGGAAAAATCAGGATTTAATAGCGCCCCCTCGGTCTTGAACCCATGACCCCCTCTGATACCAATTGAAGGATCAAGCGTATACCCAACTGCACCAAAATCCCGGACTGTTGGAGAGGGCGCTACTAAATTTCTTAAATAAGTAGCAAAGCGCCACGAGTCAAGTGAAGGAACGCTGTACCCAACAGAAGGGCACCACTTATAACTATAGCAGTCATCGCTGGTTATGAAGGAGACGTCGCGGCAGTCGGGGGGATGCATCCGGATCTGGTGATACCCTGACAAAGCATCAAGAAAACTCATCACAGGAAACCCGACGGCAAAATCAACCAGCGCGTCGATTTGAGGCAAGGGGTAGCAATCCTTCGGGCAAGCTTTATTCAGCATAGAAAAATCGATACAAAGACGTCAGCCCTCTCCGGGCTTCTTCACCATTACAATATTGGAGACCCATCCTGGATACTTGATCTCCGAAATAAAACTCGCCTCCAACAGCTTCTCTACCTACTCCCTGATTGGTCCGGCCAGCATGGCAGCGCTCTTCCTCTACTTCTGACGAACGGGAGCCACCGCGGGATCCAGGTTGAGGCGATGGCTGACAACATCGACGTCAACTCCTGGCATCTCAGCGGCGCTCCAAGCGAAAACATCGACGTTGTCTTGCAGGCAAGCGGCCATCTCGATCTTCCCTTCCAGTAGCAGGGATCCTCCAACCTTCAGCAGCCCAGGCTCTCCTCCTCTAGAGATCACTTCTACCTCCTCCACCTATTCAACAACACACAACCCCTTCTCCTTCTCTAGCAGCTCTCCAACTTCTCCGCATTACCCATCCAGCTGATGGTGCTGACATCATTTAGGTAGCACTCTCTGGAGGCCTTGGGATCTACCCTCATCCTGATCTAGACATCCCCCCGGAAGTACTTCAAGCACTGATGATATGATGACAGAACGGCCTTGAAATAGTTGATGAGGGGCCGCCCGAAGATGGCGTTGTATCTGCTTGGCACATCGACGATGATAAAGCGGCATCAGATCGAAGTCCCACTGAGTGTAACCAGAAGTTCCACTGCCCCTTCCACCTCTTTCTTCTCTCCTGAGAAGCAAAAGATGGGTCCATCTGCAACCTGGACCCGAGACGCTTCCACTTGAAGCCCGACGAAGGTTCTCTTGAAAATGGCATTCACCGAGCTCCCGTTATCCGCGAGGATTCAGTCGACAGTGAAGTCTTAGATGGCGTCTTGAATCACCAAGGCGTCGTGGAAGGGGTTCTCATTCCCCAGCATATCCTCCTCCGAGAAAGTGATCTCTTCCAACGGCGGCGGGTTCTGCGATGTCGAGGCGACGTTCTTTCGATAGATCTGGTGGAGACTCCCCTTGCGGGAAGCTCCGAGTCCTGCCCCTCCGTTTATCACTCATACATGCCCACCACCTGGGTCATATATCACCTCTCCACGACCTCCCAGGTCGACGCTATCTTCATTCCTCCTCCTCACTGGAGCTTGGAATACTATCTACCCCACCGGGGCCTCCTGCCTCTGTTGTTCCCTCTCCGCTACTCCTGCCTCAATCTCCTCCTTGCTTCCCAGAACTCAGGGCAAGCCAAGGTCCCGTTCCCCTTTACTCGATGGATGACACAGTATAGGGGAAACTTCCCCTCCTGACGCATCGCCCGCTGCACCCTCAGACACCGTTTGTTGTCTTAACGGGCGATGACCATCGTCTCCCTTATTCCTCCTCATCCTCGGCCTCCCTCCTGTCAATTGTCATTCCTCCTCTTCTCCTAGAAGTGTTGTCTCACTGGTGGTCTCCACTGGGGGCGATTCTCGGGATATTGGAATCGCCTATCCCTCCTCTTCTTGTCGGGGCCTCCACCGGCCTCCTCTCCTCTTGCCTTTGAGGCCTCTCATGCCTCCTCTCCTCAACCCTCCTAGGAACTTCTCTCGTCCTCCTTTCCTCCCTCCTCGGCTCTTCCTTCCTCCTCTCAACCTACCTCTCTGGTGTCCTCCTTGCCTTCTCCCCTGAAGGTCCTGCTCTTCCCCTCTCCGTCGTATCATCTCCATCCAGCCTTGCCAAAAAGTCCTTGTTCTTTTCCTCTCCCCGAACAAAAGTGTTCGCCCTCTCAATCATCTCTTCGAAATACCTCGAGGGATTAGACCCCATCTCCATACTGAACAACCTCTGCTTCAACCCGATCTTCAGGGCCACCATTAGAGTGAAGCTGACCACCTCCTCTACCTCCAAGATTTCCTCCTGAAAATGATCGACGTAATGACCCAAGCTCTCGTGCTGCCCTTGGGTAACCTTGAAGAGAGCTGTTGCCTCCTTCTTCATCTTCTTGGATGTCGCGAACCTCGCCATGAGGCCCCGACGCAGGTCGGAGAAACAGTATACGGACCCTGCTGGAAGTTGGTGGAAGCAATCTCTGGCATTGCCTTTGAGGGTGATGGAGAAGAACCGGCACTTGAAGGTGTCGAACATGTTTCGGATTTAGACGACATCATCGAACCATTGAAGATGTCTGACAGGGTCGTCCTTGCCAGAGTAGTAGGTGAGAACGGGCTCTCTGAACCCTTCGGGAATGGGGGCGGCGAGGATCTCGTCACAGAAGGGGCTCCTCCCTCCCTGGCGGTGGCGAGTTTCATCCTCGTTGTAGACATCATACTCTTTGCAGTGTCGTGTATCTCGGTATCTCGCCGGCGACATCGGATTGCGAAAGCGAACCCCTTGATAGCCTGCCAGATTATGTCGTGACTGCATCGGTCGCTCTTCTCTCGCCCAAGCGGGCTCCTTTCCAGCTCGCCTCAGCGGCGCTTCCTCATCCAGCGGTATCATGCGATGGGGGGAAGTCGCTGTGACATCGGCGCGATATGAAAACCCGGCTAGGATGGTCTGCTCAATCCGCTTCGCAAACTCCTCGAACGCGGCAACTGCCACGAACTCGCCACCTTACGTGACATCTCCAACTACTGCCGAGTTGCCACCCATCCCTCCATGCTCGCCATCAATGGCCGTCTTACTAAACCACTAAACTTTCCTCCTTAGCTACGATCCACGCTCATCACACCAAGTGTTGAAGCCAGGAAAATTCCCAACCTCGAATTCGGACCAATGCCACATAAGGTTACCGACTCAGAGGTTAGATCATACGACTAGGATGAAGAATGAAGGATAAAGGTCAACAGGACCCCAGATGTTGCAGCAGGAAGGTCCCACCACGTACCCGGATGCTCGAAAGGAGCAGCCCCTTCTCAACCAAAAATGGTCGAACTAGGTACGAGGGAGAATAGCTGATGACAAGTCGCAAGGTCGCGACCTGGCCTCTAAGGAAAAATAATCTAAATACTTGGCTAGTATCCTGAAAAGAGAGCTCGCTAGTATCCTGCAGAGGATTTCAAGTGCCTCACCTCATACCCCTATGGTCCTATTTATAGGCAAATCCAAGGAGGGGGGGGTCATATTTATACCCCACCCCTTGGTGATTAGGCGAGTTTCGGAGGAACTCGCACGGGCTGGGCGAGTATCTCGCCTAGTCGCCTACCTGGCGAGTATGCGAGGGGAGCTCGCCGTACTCACCCAGGCCTTCTAAGGTCTTGCGCGATGATGCTAACTTCTGTCTTGACTTATTGACCTTGACTTCTGCTGACCTAGTCGTGGTAGGACCCATCCTCGACGAACACAGGTTGTACATCTGCCATGAACTTGTATTCAACAAACAAGTTCTTTTTCAACAATTTGTTAGGGTTTCCCTAGGAGTGACCCATTATCACTAGCATATCATCAAACTTATTGCTAGATAGTACAATATCATCTTCCCAATTGATAAATCCAAAAATTTCAGTTAGAATAACAGGGGAAAGAGAAACCTGGTATTCAGAAATTGATCTAGAAATGGAGCCTGTGGTTAGAATACGCATTCCTTGATTTCCTGTACAGGAAGTTTGATCCTTAAGGTCATGAACTGTCTCAACTATGGAGCCTCAAACAATTGAAGAATGTTCTTGAAGATTTGATCAGAATGGCTGAATGAATCGATATCGATGTCAAACCCAGCATCAAATTTCATGCCAGAAAGGGTCGCCTCCGAAATCGCCATGCCTGTAAAAATAAAAGATCAAGTGCACAAGAACTAGAAAGCGCGGGATGGAGTTCGATGAAACCCTATTATAAGTTTTCAGAAGATGAAATGACGAACTCCGTTCGGCGAAAAATTTAAAACTTCGAACTCAGTTTGACGAAAAATCTCATAAAGAAATAAAAGCATTGATCTAAGTCTGAAGAGGGGGAAAACAGTTCATCGTTCTCCGGTCGACGAAAAAATTTTCTGAAACAAACTTCATCGATCTCCGTTCGACAAAACATTTTCTGAAACAAATTCGTCGATATCCATTCGACAAAAAAGTTTTGCAAAGAAAGGTTCGTAAATCTATGTTCGACGAACACTCCACAAAGAGCTCATAGTTCATCGATCTTCATTCGACGAAACATGAACAATTCGTCGACCACAGATAGAAATTAAATTAAAGCTTCTCCATTAATCATACCTAACTGATTTAGGAAAAACAGATGCTTCTTTTCATCTAAGGGTTTGGTGAAAATATCTGCTCTTTGTAAATCAGTATAGATAAAGACAAGTTTAATTTTATTTTTTTCCACACAATCTCTAATGAAATGATTTATAATCTCTATATGTTTTGTCGTACTATGATGCACTGGATTTTGTACAATAGAAACTGCACTGTTATTATCACAATAGAAAGTTGAATTATTTAAGTTGAAACCATAATCCAGGAGCTGATTTTGTATCCATAAAATTTGTAAACAACAACTGGCTGTTGTTATGTATTCAGCTTCAGGAGTTGATGTTGACACAGAAGTTTATTTTTTGCAAAACTGATGAGTACGATTATGATAGGCTTTTTACTATCATAATTGTAATCATGTCTACCATTTCCTGCCCCTTTTGGTGTTGATTTCATGATAATAGCAAAGAAATTGTCGTATCATAGATAGAAGAGCGTATTTAGAAGTCCTTGTCAGTTCTTATAATAAACCATTTACTGAGTCTATCATTTTTCTATTGCAGGTAATGCCAAACAATGGACCTAAAAGTTTCGGAGCAAACAGAGGAGTTCACGGAGTCTACATGGCTGATGACAGGACAAATATTTGGTGCACACGGCCAGACACACGGCCGTGTGCCTACCCATGTCCTATGCACCTGGAGCTGAAGAGTTTGGGCGCAGACAATGGAGCCTCACACGGGTATGGCACACGCCCGTGTGCATACCCGTGTCATTTTTTGCACACGACTGCTGATCAACCCGTGTCTGAGTAACACGGCCGCACACACGGCCGTGTCCATACCCGTGTCATCTGACACGGCCCACTACCAGACACGCCTTCTCGTGGGGAACCGCCCAGGAACCTCCTAGGAACCATCCACACGGCCTGGCACACGGCCGTGTGCGACCCCGTGTCCGACCTGTTTGCAAGGGAACTATAAATTTCCTGTAGAAAAATTTGTTCAGGACTTTTGGATCATTTCTGCATTGGAGAACTACTGGAGGCCGAAGAGGAGCATCCAAGACAAGGAGGATTGAAGGGTATTTCATATGTAATTTTATTTAATCATTAACCCTTTGAATCCTTCCTTTCTCTTGATGATCCATCTTCAATTTATGTTTTAATTTGCATGAATTTCTCTTTGAACATTCTAGTAATCATGTATCACCTTGTTTATGTTATATTTGTAGTATTTTATTTGTGTTTATGCAATCAAACAAAGAGTTTAATCATCCCTTTGAATTACTTATTTGTTTTACACAATTTGCAATTGGCTAGATTGAGAAATTGGTTATTTGCAATGCTTTTGGTATGTTCATATTGTGATGATAATTCTCTTTGTAATTCAAACTTTATGATCGAGAGATATTTTGTTTGGAAAATTAGAACACGAATAAAAGGATTCATGTTAATTTAGAGATAAAATTCATGAATTTATGTAGTAATAAAGGTAATTTGTTTAATGGGAACTTGAGTGTTGTGAATTGTTCGAGAGAAAATTTACTATCTTAGGTTTAGATTTGGAATTGCTCGAGAGAGAATTTTGATAAAAAATTAACCTTTACATTGCACAAATGTAACACTCTTTTCATGTCATGATCGCTTAGAATTGAATTGATAAATGGATTTGTTCATGTAATTATTTAAAAGCTTCATGTTGTTATCATTTTTATTTCTCCAATACTGAATCATCCAATTGATCATAGTTAGGTTAATGTAGTTTAAATATCACTTTTGTTTAGAGGTATGAAAATAAAGGGAGGGTGAGTACGAATAGTTGAAACGACCCTGTGGAATACGACACGAGATGTAGATTTCTCATATATTACGATTGATAGGTGCGCTTGCCTGAATGCTAATTCAATCTAGTTAAGTCTATCTACATAATTGTATTAGAATGTAGAATGAAATCACATTGAATTATTACTTGTTAGCAACAAAAATCATCAAGTTTTTGGCGCCGTTGCCGGGGATCGTTTTCAATATTTTGAAATCCTAATCTTTATTGATCTACCAATTTTCATTTATATAGTTGTAAATTAGTATTTGAATAATTATATTGCGTAATATTTTTTTTTGTAGTCTGTTAGTCTATGACCAGGGGCAAAAATTCTGGGCTAGCACCATTTCATCCTGACCCAGAACGAATTCTCCATAACACTAACTTAAGGGACATGGGAATTAATACCACAGATATTTCAAACGGACTATCAGAAGAGGAGACAGTAAACCAAGGAGAGAATTATCTTGAAAACTCAGATACTATGGCCAACCAAAATGAGCAAACCATGTCTGACTTTGCTAGACCTAATTTCCAAGGAACCGGGTCGAGCATCGTTAGACCACCGATAGCTACCAATAACTTTGAATTGAAGCCTAGTGTGATACAAATGGTGCAACAGTATGTTCAGTATGATGGCTTGCAAGATGAGGATCCTAACACCCACTTGGCCGGATTCTTAGAGATATGTGACACATTTAAGATCAATGGTGTTTCCAACGACGCCATTCGATTGAGATTGTTTCCATTTTCTTTAAGGCATAAGGCGAAGCAGTGGTTGAATTCCTTACCTAGAGGGTCGATCACTACTTGGGACATGATGGTTGAGAAGTTTCTGATGAAGTACTTTCCACATGCGAAGACTGCGAAGTTAAGGAATGACATCTCTACATACATTCAATTGGAGTCTGAATCGTTGTACGACACATGGGAACGATTCAAGGAGTTGTTAAGGAGATGCCCTCACCATGCTCTACCTTCATGGCTTCAGATTCAGACCTTCTATAATGGTCTAAATCCAGCCACCAAACAAATGATTGATGCGGCTAGTGGAGGAACTTTGAACAACAAGACACCTGAAGCGGCTCAGCAGTTGATAGAGGACATGGCAATGAACAATTACCAATGGACTACCGTAAGACATAAGCCTAGCAAGCCCGCAGGAATTTATGAAGTAGATGCCGTCACCGCCTTAGCAATTCAAGTGGAGAAACTTCACCAAAAGATGGACAACCTTGCCTTAGCATCACCTTCCATGGCACCTCAACAATGGGACCCTTCATGCACTGGAATGCCTAGTTGTGAACCGCAAGTTCAAGAGCATGCTGACTATATGGGTAACAATACTAGGCCACCTTTCAATCAAGCCAACAACCCATATAGTTCTACATATAATCCTGGATGGCGAAACCACCCCAATTTCTCTTGGGGAGGACAAGGAAATCAAGGGAAGCAGCCCATGTTTGGACAACAACCGCAGTTGGAACCAAGGAAGCCTACATTGGAAGATGTGCTTACCAAATTTATGCAAACTACCGATGTAGCCTTCCGAAATCAAGAGGGTTCAATTCGGAACTTGGAAAATCAGATTGGTCAGCTTGCAAGGATGGTTTCTGAAAGGCAGCAAGGAACACTTCCAGGGAATACAGAGATAAATCCAAGGGAGCATGCAAAAGCCGTTCAATTGAGGAGCGGAAAGGAGTTACAAGACCCAAGGCCTGCAAAAGAAGCATCCAAAATGGAGTCTAGCGGCGAAGGACCAAGCGAGATGAATGTACAACCGATGGAGTGCCAACCAACATTACCATACCCAGCAAAGCATAGCAAGGAGCGCATGAATGCGCAGTATGGTAAATTTTTATCTATGTTTAAGCAATTACATGTTAATTTACCTTTTTCTGAAATTATTCAAATGCCTAAATATGCAAAATTTCTTAAGGACTTGATTTCTAATAAAAAGAAAATAGAAGAATTATCATTAGTAACATTAAGTGAAGAATGTTCTGCTATTTTGCAAAATAAATTGCCACAAAAACTTAAGGATCCCGGTTCATTTTCAATTCCATGCTTAATCAGTGATTTACAAGTAAATAAGGCTTTAGCAGATCTAGGAGCAAGTATAAATTTAATTCCTTATAATTTATATCTGAAACTAGGCCTAGGAGAACTTAGCCCAACAAGAATGAGTATTCAATTAGCAGATCGATCGGTTAAGTATCCTAGAGGAATAGTAGAAGATGTATTAGTTAAGGTAGATAAATTTATATTTCCTGCTGATTTTGTTATTTTAGATATGGATGAAAATATCGAAGTACCACTCATACTAGGTCGTCCATTTCTAGCTACATCTAGAGCACTTATTGATGTTTTTGATGGTAAATTAGTATTGCGAGTAGGAGAAGATGAAGTCACTTTTCAAATTGGCAAAACTATGAAACAATCTTTAGATAACGATGATTGCTATTTTTCTCATGGTATTGATGATTTTATGTCTTCTATAAATTCTAATTTTTATTATAAAGATCTTTTAGAAATTTGCATAACTAATAATTATCTAGAAGATGATAAAAATGATGACATTATTGAACATTTGTTTTTTCTAGAAAATTGTGTTGCTATGAATAGAAAAACGGAATATAGTTTTATTACTGAAGGAGATCATGAAATTCTTAAGAATAATACTAAGAATCCACCAATAGTAGAATTAAAAAAATTACCGGATCATCTTGAGTATGCATTCTTAGGAACAAATTCTTCGTACCCAGTTATCATATCTTCAAATCTTTCCAAACTTGAAAAAGAAAAATTGATAACTGTATTGAAGAAATGTAAAGGTGCAATAGCGTGGCAAATATCTGATATAAAGGCTATTAATCCTAGTTTTTGCACTCATAAAATTCTTTTGGAAGAAAACTATAAGTCGTCTATTCAACCGCAACGTAGGCTAAATCCTAATATGAAAGAGGTAGTTAAGGCTGAGATTGTGAAGTTATTAGATGCTGGTATTATATATCCTATTTCGGATAGTTCATGGGTTAGTCCTGTCCAAGTAGTTCCTAAGAAGGGTGGCCTGACCGTAGTAGCAAATGATAAAAATGAATTAATTCCAACGCGAACGGTAACAGGTTGGCGTGTCTGTATAGACTATAGGAAATTAAATGATGCCACTAGGAAAGACCATTTCCCTCTTCCTTTCATCGACCAGATATTAGAACGCTTATCAGGACACTCTTATTATTGTTTTCTAGATGGACTTTCTGGATACTTTCAAATTCCTATAGCACCAGAAGACCAAGAGAAAACAACATTTACTTGCCCATTTGGTACCTTTGCCTATAGACGTATGCCTTTCGGGTTATGTAATGTGCCCGCCACATTTCAAAGGTGCATGCTAGCCATCTTTAACGAGTATGTTGAAGATATTATGGAAGTGTTCATGGATGATTTTTCGGTTTTTGGCGACTCTTTTGAGTTGTGTTTGAATAATTTAGAGAAAGTTCTTAGGAGGTGTGAGGAGACGAACCTAGCGCTTAGTTGGGAGAAGTGCCATTTCATGGTACAAGAAGGGTTAGTACTTGGCCATAAAATTTCAAGCCAAGGAATTCAAGTAGATAAAGCAAAAATAGAGACCATAGAAAAATTGCCACCACCAACCTCCGTAAAGGCAGTGAGAAGTTTCTTAGGACACGCGGGATTTTACCGTCGTTTTATTAAAGACTTCTCTAAAATAGCTAAACCACTTACAAGGCTTTTAGAAAAAGACACACCTTTTATTTTTGTACAAGAGTGTCTACACGCCTTTGAGTTCTTAAAAGAAAAATTAATTAATTCTCCTATTATGATCGCACCTGACTTTAGTCAACCATTTGAGATCATGTGTGACGCTAGTAGTTTTGCGGTAGGGGCTGTTTTAGGACAACGCCGAAACAAACATTTTCACCCAATATATTATGCTAGTAAAACACTTAATAATGCACAGGAGAATTATACAACTACTGAAAAAGAACTCCTAGCAGTGGTATTCGCCTTTGATAAATTTAGACCATATTTAACATTGTCCAAAGTGGTAGTTTATACGGATCACTCTGCACTTAGATATTTGCTAGCCAAAGCGGAAGCAAAGCCTCGTTTAATCCGATGGGTTCTTCTTCTACAAGAATTTGATCTACAAATTAGAGATAAACGAGGAGCAGAAAACTTAGCGGCAGATCATCTTTCACGTTTAGAAAACCCATTACGATCAATGTTAGATGAGTCTGAAATTTCTGATACATTTCCTGAGGAATCATTATTTGCCATATCTACCAATATACAACTAGATTATCCATAGTTTGCAGATTATGCAAACTATCTTGTGGCTAAGGTCCTTCCAAAAGACTTTTCATATCAGCAGAAAAAGAAATTTTTCTCTGACTTGAAATATTACTTTTGGGAGGACCCTTTTCTTTTTCGGATATGTGCAGATTCTGTTATAAGAAGGTGTGTATCAGCGGAGGAAGGTTGGAAGATTTTGGAGCAGTGTCATTCAGGTCCTGCTGGTGGTCACTATGGAGCGAATCGCTCCGCTAAAAAGGTTCTTGATTCCGGGTTTTATTGGCCCCTTCTATTCAGGGATGCCCAAAGGTATGTGCTTTCATGTGATTCTTGCCAAAAAGCAGGTAATATTTCTAAATTACATGAAATGCCTCAAAAATTTATCCTTGAATGTGAAGTATTCGATGTGTGGGGTATAGATTTTATGGGACCATTCCCAGTTTCTTTTGGGAATAAATATATTTTGGTAGCTGTAGATTACGTATCAAGGTGGGTTGAAGCGCAAGCTTTGCCTACTAATGATAGTAGGGTTGTAATTAGATTTTTGAAATCCTTATTCGCACGATTTGGTACACCACGTGCACTTATTAGCGATAGGGGTTCACACTTTTGTAATCGACAACTAGACAAAGTATTAGAAAAATATGGAGTTACACATAGGATAGCCACTCCGTATCATCCTCAAACTAGTGGACAAGTTGAAGTTTCCAATAGAGAGCTTAAGAGAATCTTAGAAAAATCTATAGAAGGGAATAGGAAGCAGTGGTCTAGGAAACTTAACGACTGTTTATAGGCTTATAGGACCGCCTACAAAACACCTATAGGGACCACCCCCTTTAGATTAGTCTACGGTAAATCTTGTCACCTACCTATAGAATTAGAACACAAATCCTATTGGGCAATACGCTCCTTAAAGTTTGACACTAGTTCTATAGGAGAGAAGCGTAAACTTCAACTTAACGAATTAGATGAGTGGAGAACTATAGCCTATGAGAACTCCCGGATTTATAAGGAGAAAACCAAACTATTTCATGACCGTCACCTTCGCAAACCCAAGGTATTCCAAAAAGGTGACCAAGTCCTCCTTTATAACTCTAGATTACGATTATTCCCAGGGAAGTTAAGGTCTAAGTGGTCCGGACCCTTTAAAGTTAAAGAAGTCTTTCCCTACGGTACCGTCGAGTTAACTCACCCAGAGAAGGGAGATTTTAAGGTTAATGGTCACCGACTTAAACCTTATTATGGTGAAATCCCTATGGACTTCCCTTGTCTAGAAACCTGCCTCCGGCTAGATTAATTTAATATTAAGTATAATAGGTGTTTCTAAGTATTCTTGCTTTAGTATAAGTCTAATTAGTTGCAATGAAAAATTAAAGAAAAAAAAAATTTTAATGAAAAGAAATTTCTATCAAATTTTAATGAGAGAAAAAAAAATTCCTGAAAAATTATTTTTGGGAGTGGCACACGGCTTACCACACGGTCGTGTGCGTAGCCGTGTACGTGACACAGGCTCAGGCCCAACCGTGTGGAATTAATTCCGCAAAGCACCAATTTCATCCCGAGCACAACACGGGTTCGCACCAACCCGTGTTCGTAGCCGTGTTCATCGGTCTCGACGATCGTCGAGACCGATGTGTCGAGACACCGAACACGGGCGTGTCGGCTCACCACACGGCCGTGTTACCCACCTACCCGTGTTTGTGTACCGTGCCAGCTGCGACATGGGGGGACACACGGCCCTGTTATCGCCCGTGTCCACCTGACGCGCTGTCCCCAGCCAGTTTGACCACACGGACCGAGGCAGGCTCGTGTTACACGAGGCCGCGGATCCCCTAACACGGGTGCACACACGCCCGTGTGCGCACCCGTGTTCCATTATTTTACACGGACCGACGCACCCCGTGTTCCACGAGGTTGCAGATTCCCTAACACGGGTTCACACACGCCCATGTGCGAACCCGTGTTCAACATGTATAAATATGGCCGTGTGGATTTCTTCCTTGCTCACTCCAAACACTCTCCCAGCATCACTCATCCCGTGGCCTGATCCCCAAGGCATTTTTTTCTCCAATTCTCGCCCCCCTTCACTCGTATTCTCCCCGTCTACATTATGTCTTCCGGAAGAAGTGGAGGTCGCCGTCGCCGACCGGAATTACAAGTCTCCACGGAGAGGCGGGATGCCGCTGCTCCACTAATTTTCACAGATGCGTCGCACATCGCCCGCTTCAACCGCTTACAATCCAAAAAATTTCAAGACATACGCATGATTGATTGGAGCGTACTTGAGGAGATAAACCTAGCAGGAGATGTCAGGGGGCTGATTTCTTTAACAGGGTGGAATCAATTTTTTGCCATAGAGGAATTAGGCTTTAGGGAACTCACCTTAGAGTTCCTATCGTCATTTTATTCCAGCTTTAGGCCTAATTTTATCGACGCACCGCACGCGCCCGAGGGGATAGTTTCATTTCGAGTGGGTGGCACATTTTATACACTCACTATGCTCCAATTCACCCAATACTTAGGGGTGTATGAGGAGTCGTTCCTTTTCAGTGCTGCCTACCCCGAACTCCACTTTGAACTCCCCAACCGCGACATGGCCGGTGGTATATGGCGCCAAATTTCTTTTGACACTGGCACCTACGAGGCCAAGAGATCTAAGGCATCCAAATTGATTTCCCCCGCCCTCCATTACATCCACCATCTACTCAGCCACACGTTGAGCGGTCGGGGCGAAAGCTCCGGAGTTGTCAGTAGGCAGGATCTGTTATACCTCTACAGCATGACATCACAATATCCTCTACATCTCGGTTATCTTCTAGCCCAGTTCATTCTCCACCAGGCTGACACCCCTCGTATAGGGTCTATTTGCGTAGCACCCTATATTACTCGCCTCGTGAAGAATATGGGCATCTTTTTAGCCCTCCCCAGATGACAGTGGTCGCAAAGACCGTGCCTATCACGATGGCTAGTCTTCGCGCCCTCCGCCTCGTCACCGCCCGTCAGGGCCGGGGAGGGCTTATATATTCTATTGCTCGACGTGGACCCCATATACATGATGACAGTGATGATGAGATAGACCCGGACCTCGACGAGCCGTTGGTGCCTCCACCCCGTTCCACCTACGCTCATGGCGAGTCGTCTACTGCACCTCCTCCACCTCAGTCACGATACTCGCGCGAGTTCCGTCAGTATTTCGACGCCGAGCTCTCGCCGCGCTTACAGGAAATTAAGGAGGCACATCAGCGGACCGAGGATCTCCTCACACAGATTAGAGACCACCTTGGGATCGCCCCTCGCCAGCCGCCAGCTCCAGCACCGCCTTCCTACCCGGATGATTCGACAGACCACCAGGCGTACTTCTGATATGTATCGATGTAGTGTTATCTTCATGTATCGTATCTTGTATTTTTTTTATTTATCTATCAGTGTATTCAGTTCTATCAGCTATTATATATCAGTGCATTCTAGTACAGCTCCTGTTTCTTTACTGTGCTCTTCTACTTATTATGATAGCAGTTTTTTATATATCATCATGAAATCACTCTATGTCCGCTTTTTACATTGCACTGAGGACATTGCAAATCTTAAGTATGGGGGTAGAATGGTTATTCATGTGGTTACAATTGATTCTAATCTGCCTATCATAATTCTCAAGTTTGTCCCCCTACAAATTTTGTTGACCTTTTAAGCTCTCATTTTTCTTTCATTTGGGATTATAAACATTTAATTGACCTTCGCACACTGATTAAAATGAATTGATGTAGACTCATAGAGTATTCAACTTTGTTAATTTCGTAATTAAGCATAGAAATTTTTTTTAGCTTAATTTTCTCTATATAATTTAATTTTAAGATTACTCCTCTATATTAGTAACTATCCAACACTCTATTTTAGAAAATATATTTATCTATAATAAAGTGAGTCGATGAGTGTAACATTTTTATAATTTGGTATTAGGGTTTTTAAATTAAAAATTACTCCATATTGATGTCTAGGACTCACCCTCTAGCATTCCTCAAAACATTACATAAGTTAATTAGTAAGGGCGGAAATGACTTAGGCCTCCTATTGGATAGCTTGAGCCTTGTTATCCCAACACCTTTAACATGATACCCTTGCACACCCAATTTGAACCTAATCCCCATCCTTTTGATGCTCTACTATTAAAATTCACCAAGGCCAAATCCTTACCTATTAGCACACCTATCATTGATGCCTGCTTGGAATGATTTGTTCATTGTGATATGTGGCCTGAGTCCGTGTATCCTTGCACCCACTTGGAATGATCCCTACTTTGAACCCAAAAAAAGAAGAAGACATAGTGATATGTGGCCTGAGTGCGTGTATACTGGCACCCACTTGGAATGATCCCTACTATGGTCCCTTGGTTAAAAAAAATATATATATGTATATAAAAAAAATATAAATAGAGTGCCCTTCAAAATGTGGGAAATATACAAATTGCAAAGTCTGGGGGTGTTTACATAAAATTGAAATATGTTAAGGTATCTTCCAACATAAGGCTCAATCAAGATTTAGGTGTGAAAAATTCATCGAAATTATCCTTGATTACCTCACCTTTAATCTTCTATCCTAAGCCAAAAAGGCTTCACCAAAATTCAAGTCCTAAGGATCCAACCTTACTAATTCTAAATTATGCTGTGATGAGGGTGTAAAAAGGGTAAGTTCATGATTATCAGTACGAGTACTTATAAGCTTTGAAACACTAATACGTATTTTATAGAGATTGTTATTTTCTCCTCATATTTGTTAAAGATGACTATACTTTTATTTCTAAAAGCGAGTGAAAGATAGTTAAAATGATATACTAGAGGAATTTTAAGATAAATATATATTTAGAAAAGTCTGCTAAATTATTTCCTATGCGATTACATCACCAAAGTTCTCTTAAATTCATAGCAACCAGTGTGCGGAGGCAAAATTATTTAATGGTAACCCAGGTGTTTGAATTAGTTTGCTTAGGGACAAGCAAACATCTAAGTCTGGGGGTATTTGATGAGTACGATTATGATAGGCTTTTTACTATCATAATTGTAATCATGTCTACCATTTCCTGCCTCTTTTGGTGTTGATTTCATGATAATAGCAAAGAAATTGTCGTATCATAGATAGAAGAGCGTATTTAGAAGTCCTTGTCAGTTCTTATAATAAACCATTTACTGAGTCTATCATTTTTCTATTACAGGTAATGCCAACCAATGGACCTAAAAGTTTCGGAGCAAACAGAGGAGTTCACGGAGTCTACATGGCTGATGACAGGACAAATATTTGGTGCACACGGCCAGACACACGGCCGTGTGCCTACCCGTGTCCTATGCACCTGGAGCTGAAGAGTTTGGGCGCAGACAATGGAGCCTCACACGGGTATGGCACACGCCCGTGTGCATACCCGTGTCATTTTTTGCACACGACTGCTGATCAACCCGTGTCTGAGTAACACGGCCGCACACACGGCCGTGTCCATACCCGTGTCATCTGATACGGCCCACTACCAGACACGCCTTCTCGTGGGGAACCGCCCAGGAACCGCCTAGGAACCGTCCACACGGCCTGGCACACGGCCGTGTGCGACCCTGTGTCCGACCTGTTTGCAAGGGAACTATAAATTTCCTGTAGAAAAATTTGTTCAGGACTTTTGGATCATTTCTGCATTGGAGAACTGCTGGAGGCCGAAGAGGAGCATCCAAGACAAGGAGGATTGAAGGGTATTTCATATGTAATTTTATTTAATCATTAACCCTTTGAATCCTTCCTTTCTCTTGATGATCCATCTTCAATTTATGTTTTAATTTGCATGAATTTCTCTTTGAACATTCTAGTAATCATGTATCACCTTGTTTATGTTATATTTATAGTATTTTATTTGTGTTTACGCAATCAAACAAAGAGTTTAATCATCCCTTTGAATTACTTATTTGTTTTACACAATTTGCAATTGGCTAGATTGAGAAATTGGTTATTTGCAATGCTTTTGGTATGTTCATATTGTGATGATAATTCTCTTTGTAATTCAAACTTTATGATCGAGAGATATTTTGTTTGGAAAATTAGAACACGAATAAAAGGATTCATGTTAATTTAGAGATAAAATTCATGAATTTATGTAGTAATAAAGGTAATTTGTTTAATGCGAACTTGAGTGTTGTGAATTGTTCGAGAGAAAATTTACTATCTTAGGTTTAGATTTGGAATTGCTCGAGAGAGAATTTTGATAAAAAATTAACCTTTACATTGCACAAATGTAACACTCTTTTCATGTCATGATCGCTTAGAATTGAATTGATAAATGGATTTGTTCATGTAATTATTTAAAAGCTTCATGTTGTTATCATTTTTATTTCTCCAATACTGAATCATCCAATTGATCATAGTTAGGTTAATGTAGTTTAAATATCACTTTTGTTTAGAGGCATGAAAATAAAGGGAGGGTGAGTACGAATAGTTGAAACGACCCTGTGGAATACGACACGAGATGTAGATTTCTCATATATTACGATTGATAGGTGCGCTTGCCTGAATGCTAATTCAATCTAGCTAAGTCTATCTACATAATTGTATTAGAATGTAGAATGAAATCACATTGAATTATTACTTGTTAGCAACAAAAATCATCAAAAACCAGGACACAAGCCTAACACCAAGGAACTGACAAGTTCCTGATGTGCTTTTCCTGTCAACTCTACATCCAGCAAAGTCAACATCTGAGAATCCAGATAATTCAAATTCTGACTCAGTAGGATACCAAAGTCCTAGATTAGGACAACCTTTTATATATCTTAAAATCCTTTTTAATAAAATAAGATGTGATTCTTTAGGATTGACTTGAAATCTAGCACAAATACAAGTAGCAAACATAATACCAGGCCTACTAGCTGTAAGATACAATAAGGACCCAACAATAGCCCTATATGTTTTCTAATCAACTAGTTTGTCCTGTTCATCAGAATCAACTACAATATTGGATGGCATGGGTGTTTTCTTGGCTGATGCATCTGTCATCCCAAATCTTTTAAGTAACTCTTTAGTATATTTAGACTGGATATAAAGCTACCATCAGGGGTTTGCTTCACTTGAAGACCAAAGAAGTAGGATAGTTCACTCATGCTACTCATTTCAAACTTTGAATGCATCAAGTCAGAAAACCTTTTGCAAAGTTTGGAATCATTAGATTCAAATATTATATCATCTACATAAATTTGGACTAGCAGAATTTTTGATTTATGATGTCTAATGAATAAGGTCTTATCTACAATGCCTCTAATGAACTTATGTTCTAAAAAAGCTAGCTAAGGTCTCATACCAAGCTCTTGGAGCTTGCATTAAACCATAAAGAGCTTTATGAAGCTTAAAACATAAGAGGGATAGGTTGAAGAGATAAAACTTGTAGGTTGTTACACATAAACTTCCTCCTTAAGTTCTCCATTGAGGAATGCACTTTTGACATCCATCTAATAGACTTTGAACTTCTGATAGATGGCATATGTAAGAAATATTCTGATGACTTCAAGTCTTGTAACAAGAGCAAAAGTTTAATCATAATCAACGCCTTCTTCCTGTAAATAACCTTGGGATACCAGCCTTGCTTTGTCCCTCACAATTAATCCTTGTGTATCCAATTTGTTTCGGAAGACCCATTTAGTTCTAATGACTGGATAGTCTTTGGGTCTTGGGACTAAATCTCAAACTCTGCACCTCTCAAATTGATTGAGTTCTTCTTACATTATAATAATTCAGTGGGGATCTTGCTCTGCATCTTTTATGGATTGAGGCTCAATTTGAGAAATAAAGTAAGCATGTATCAGATCTTGGTTGAGTTGATGCCTTATTTGCACACCAGCTGATATGTCTTCAATTACTTGAGATATGGGATGATCTCTAAGTGTGACAAGATCAGCAAGAGGAGTTGGTTCATCAACAGCTTGTGGAATTAATTTCTCTTATGGAATTATATTTGTTGTTGTGGGTTCAACTACTTCAACAACTTCTTCTTCACTGTCTTTATCAATCTGTGGAGAAAGATGCAATGTAACCTCTTGAGTAAGGTTTAAATCATCCAACTTCTCACACAGATAGGGTACCTACAAAGTGTCTATGGTAGAAGAATCCTTCTCCTTGTAAAACATGTAGCTTCATCAAAAGATATATGTACAAATTCTTCTATTTTTAATATTGATTTGTTAAATACCCTATAAGCTTTGCTGACTTGGGAATATCCAAGGAAAATTCCCTCTGCAGCCTTGGCTTCAAATTTTCTTAGGTGTTTTTTTTATTATTGTGAATATAACATTTGCATCCAAATACTTTAAAGTAATCTACTTTAGGTTTCTTCCCTTTAAGTAATTCACAGGGAGTATTACTCATTAGCTTATGAATTAAACATCTATTAAGAACATAATTTGTCGTGCTTACAGGCTCTGCCCAAAAGAATAGGGGCAAATAAACATCTGCAAGCAATGTCCCAGCAGATTCAATAAGGGTTCTATTTTTTCCTTTTAGCTACCCCATTTTATTGAGGAGTTCTAGGAGCAGAAAAACAATGCTTGATACCTTCCTTCTCACAGAATTCTTGCATGAGAAGAGATTCAAACTCGATGCCATGATCACTTTTGATCAATGCAACCTGAGTAGAGTACTAAATATGTATGCTCTTAAGAAAATCTATAAGAATTTTAAAGTTATCTGACTTGTTTCTCAGAAAGAACACCTAAGTGAATCTAGAGAAGTCATCAACAATAACTAGAGTGTATGACTTTCCTCCCAAACTTCGTACAATAATAGGGCCAAACAGATCCATATGTAGTAAGTACAAAATCCTGGGTGAATCACTTTTATTAATGGATTTGAAACTATTTTTAGTTTATTTGCTTAATTGACAAGCCGTACAGAGTCCTTCCTTCTTGTAAGAACCAGAAGGTTGTCCCCTAACATGTTGTCCCTAGATAATTTAGCAGTGTTCCTAAGGTTTATATGGCCTAGTCTCTTTTGCCATAAATCATCAGTTGAACTAATTTGATTAAATAAGCAAATTTCCGAATTAGCTGATTTGAAATTTACTACATATATGTTTTCTTGTCTAATTCCAGTCAAAATAGTTTTGTTTTTATCAGAAGTAATAATACATGAAGACTGATTGAATGATATCTAATAACCTTCATCATATAATTGGCTTATGGATATTAGGTTATGCTTGAGACCACTTACCTATGCTACCTTCCTGAAGGTAACAGCTCCAACTTTGACATTTCCATATCTTTCTGCATGTCCACCGTTGGAGTCTCCAAATATCACCTTTGGTCCAAACTTGGCTTTGAAATCAGTCAGGTTGTCTTTACTTCCTGTCATGTGTTTAGAACATACACTATCCAGATACCACGGTTGGTCTGTAGTAGGATAGTTCTTTACCTGTAGAAAACAAGATTAGTTGTTCTTGATCCAGGTAACATTGGGTCCTTGATTTCTTTCAAATTTATAACTGGAAATGTAAGAGAATTCAAGTTGGTCCTTGTAACCAAGTGGATGGTATCTCTTAGGGGGAATAATACATTTGGTAAAAAGATTAATAAGGGTTTTAGTTTTATTAAAGTTTTGAAAATAATTCAAGTTTTTGTTATGAGAAACTGGGTTCGACGAATTATAATAAGTTCGTCAATCTGCTTTCGATGAATGGGGATGAGTTCGTCGGGCTCCGTTCATAGAATAAAAGTGTTCATTCTCTGCACCCCACGTTCGTCAATCGCGGTTCGATGAATCATATTGAGTTCGTCGAGCGCAGTTAGGAGAATAGTTATACCTAAAATCTGCGTTCATAGTTCGTCGATCTGAGTTCGACGAACCATATTCATGTCGTCGAGCTTGGATCGACGAAATATGTTGAACATAGTTTTTGTTAAAAATTTTCTTTTTCTTAGGTGAATTTATAATTTTCTTAAGTTGATTTTTCTGAGATACTTTAGCAGCTGTATCTATATCATCTAATTTTTCTTTTCCTTTGGAGGAAAAGAAAAATTAGATGATATAGATACAAATATATATAAGAAAAGGAATATCACAGCACAGAAAATAAAAAAGTAAAGCACAACCAAACGACACAAGGAGTTTATAGTGGTTCCCCAATAAACCTGGGTACATCCACTCTTCTACCACCTTGGTAGGAATCCACTACATATTTTTGATCAGGTGCCCTACCACCACAAATTTTTGATCAGGTTCCCTGTCACCACAAGATCTATTTTCTAAGGGAGATCTAGCAACCTTTTGAGCTTTTAATCAGGTGCCCAAAAATCAAACCAAGTCTTTTGATCAGGTGACTTGAGAACCAAAGAGTAACTTTTGAAGGGAGTTATAACCTTGTACACAGTGAAAGAAAATAAAAAGATGTTGCCTTCTTTATCTCAAATCTCTGAGAAGACTAGTGGATTTGTTGATGTTGTCAAAGCTCCCCCTGAGTTATAGAAATCTGATCAGGAGAGGAAACTTTGCTTCAGGGTGTAGGCCTTAAAAGAGAACTTCTTCCAGTGAATGATTTTGAGAGATTAAATTTTTGTGTCACAGATTGAATGTGTGTTGCTGGAAGAAAAGCTTGAAGAAGATGATGAACAAGATGTTTATTTTTCTGTCTCTTATTCTCTATTTTTTAGATCTTCTATTCCTTCTCATTCCCTGACTTGTTTTTTTTATTTGCTTGTCTCTCTAATCTTCTGAAAATTCTCTTTTTATATATTGATTGCTGATTCTAAAAACATTTGAATTTCAAATTCCTTGAAATCTCCTGCATAATTTCTGGGAGTTGGAACAACTGATTTTTGTCTTCAATGTATTTCCCCAACAGTCCCAGTAAAAATGGTAGAGTAATAACTCTGTGAAATCCATAATTAATGCAGCCAAGAAACGGCTATATTCTTGAGAATACCGAGCATTAATTATCAGAGTATTATTATCTTAATATTTGAAATCAAACTGTGTTAGTCAAACTAATAAACTGCAGAGAAGATTTAGTCGAACAGAACCTGGAAAGAGTTAGTCGAACTCAGCAAAGATTTCGTCGACCTGAGCTCCAAGTTCGTCGAACTAATAATTCTCCTTCATCGAGCTGAGCTCCAAGATCGTTGAACAAAAAATATACTTGCCAACCTGAGCTCCAAGTTTATTGAACTCAGAAGGTACTTCGTCGAGCTGAGATTTTGATATAAGCTCATAGTTTGTCGATCTCAGCTGGACTTTCGTCGAGCTCAACTCAGAGAAGGAACTCTAAGTTCGTCGATTTGAGATCGACGATCTTCGAGCTTAGTTCAGCTATCGTCGAACTCCTTTTCTGCAATCTTTAAAACTGCCTTGTCTCTATAATCTTCTATCTCTGAAGTCTTCTGAAGGTAGGTTTCAACAATCTGACCTAATGTGACTGACCTTAACCCTGGAACTAACTTAAGACCCTAGACTATACATGTTGGGTCATCAATCCTAATAGTGAACCTAGCCCAAATCACAACAAGGCAGTTCGAAGGTGGCTCGAAGGAAGAATCTGGCAATGCTCTGGCCTGAGAAAGAAGAAAGTAGAGGAGAGAAAGATGAGGAATGAGGAGGTCTGGGGGCCTTTTTATAGTCTCCAGGACATGGTTATGCAGCTTTCCGCACACTATAACTACCAACATCATAATTATAAGTATAGTTTTAGGGAAATATTAATCGTATATTTATTTTACCAAATGCAGCCCCTTTCTGTAAATATGCCCCCTCCCCCAACCATGGATGGAGGTTACGCGGGTAGTTATCCGTACATCGGGCGAACGCGATCGTGAAGAAATGGTCAGATGGTGGGGAAAGCGCCCAAGGAGGGCAAGAGATGCGGACGACCACCACCTTAAGGGTGGATGGCCCTGATGAAGACGACAGGACGTCGGCACAGCGCCGACCAGGAGTGTGGCCGGCCGGTCGGCACACTGGTCATGACCCCAGAGGCCACCGCCGGAAGCGGATCTGGCCCTGTCGCTAGCCGTCGGACATGATATTAGCGCCGAGCACTGGCACTTTAATCATGTGTGCTTGAAAGTATGGTTGAATCTTCCTTGCAGAGAATATGAGGGTTATGGTTGTTCTATCTGCCGCTGGATACCGAGTTTCAGTATTTGTGAGGATCTTAATGAGGTAGTGGACAAGTCACCGGATCTCTCCTTTGTCTTTGACCAGTACTGAGCTTAAGGCCACTAGAGAAATTGCTAGATACAAATATAGAACCTCTCCGGGGACAGGCTTTGACAAAAGCCGGGACGAGGCCAGGTATTGCTCAAGATGCTTAAAAGCAGCTTGACATTCATCTGTCAACTGAAATCCGGAGTTGCGCACCCCCAGAGAATTTTAAAGAAGGGGAGGTACCTGTCACCCGTGCGCGCCAGAAAACATGAAAGTGTTGTGGTTCTCCCATTTAAACATTGAACTTCATTGATTGAGCGCGGAGGTGACATTTCTTCCAATGCCTTGATCTTCTTGGGGTTTGCCACAATTCTCTGTTGGGTTATCATGATTCCTAAGAATTTTCTGGCCGTGACACCAAAGGCACATTTGTTGGGATTTAGCCGCCTTTGGAAGCGGCGAAGGAGGTGAAAACAGTTTTCAAGGTCTTCCAAGTGGTTGCTGCAGGAGACGATTTTCACCAACATGTCATCCACATAAACCTTCATGGTCTTGTCGATGAGGTCCTTAAACACTTTATTCATCAATCGTTGATAAGTCCCCCCGACATTTTTGTGGTCAAAAAGCATCACCTTGTAGCAGTATACTCCTTTGTCTGTTTGGAATGCGGTGTGTTCTTCATCATCTGGACTCATTCTTATCTGGTTGTAACCAGAATACTCATCCATGAATCTGAGAAGCTGGTGCTCAGTGGTTGAATCAATAAGCTGATCAATTATGGGAAGAGGAAAACTGTCCTTTGGGCAAGCCTGGTTTAAATTGTTATAATCAACGTGCATTCTCCAATTGCCGGAGGACTTTTTTACCATGACGATATTGCCAACCAAGTAGGAAATTTTGTTTCTCGAATAAATTGCTTTTCCAGAAGCTCTTCCACCTCTTCCTCGACTGTCTGGATTCACTCGGGGGCAAAGTTCCTCTTTTTCTAGATTACTGCTTGCATGTAGGATTAATGTTGAGAGAGTGCATAATAACATGAGGATTAACTCCAAGCATGTCTCTGGGCTTCCAGGCAAAGATATCCTTGTTTGCACAAAGAAAGATGATGAGTTCCTCCTTCTAGACCTCAAACAGGAGGGACCCTAACTGCACCTTTCGGGTTGGGTCTTGCTCGAAAAGTGAGATCTCGATTAACCCTTTTATGGGAGCCCTCTCTGTATTGTTGTTTCGTCACGCAGATCAAAATCGTCGATGTGGTGGGTGACTACTGTCACTGGGTAATCCTGCTTTGAATAGTAAGTGTGAGTTGCTTCTTGGCTCCCTCTAACAACTCCTATCCTGCTGGGGTTGGAAACTTCATAGATAGGTGTGGAATTGACGAGACAGTTCCAAAGATAGATTGGATTGGTCTCACAAAGATGACGATGTAAGTCGAGCATGAGTCTATGACAATAAATCGGGAGTTATGCGTAGCCTGCTTCAGGAATGTACCCATGGTGACTAGCAAGGTGATCATTCCTTGGATAAGAATTGGGTCGTTGCCGAACCCATAAATAGGTCTGGCTGCAGGACCGAGCTGTTGTTTAGTTAGCTTCATACTTTGGAGGGTAGACATGAATAAAATGTCAACAGAACTCCCATTGTAGACCAGGATCCTTTTAATATTATAACAGGGATCCCCGATTCCTTCACTGATCACGAGCGGATCTTGGTGGGGAGTTTGAAATCCTACCAGGTCTTCATTACCGAAGGTGATGGTGTTGTCTTGCCTAAGTTTTTTTTGTCTTCGTGACCTATATCAGGAATGCCCACTAAGAGTACTTGGGGGGAGATATGTGGGGCCCCTACATTGGTCTTGACGTCTCCCCTCACTTACAAAGGGTAAGATCTATTGGACTTTAAGGAACGGTTCTTCCCCTACCAAGGAGTGATTCAGCATGAGGATCCCTCATAACAATGAGTGAATCAACTCCTTCACTGACCGGGTGGTGCTGCCCATTCGACATTTCGAGGTCATCCTTCGTTTACCGCTATGGCCTGAGTTTTGTGAGATCCTCCAGCACTACAGACTTATACCAGCGTAGATCAACCCCAACATGGTTGCGATCATTATGGGATACCTCTCCAACCTAAGAACGGAGGAGATTTACTTCAAGCTGGCGACCTTCAAGAAAATCTTCAACATTGGGGCCATTAAGAAAAGAATCATCTTCTTCTCCTACTACACATATATAGTGGCTGGGACGGTGAACAAGGTGCACCACTGGACAGAGCGGTTTATGATCCTTGGCGGCCTAGTTTGTGATGTTATATTCACCCCGAAACAGCCACCGGACAAGGTCTTTAACTCCCCGGTAAGGGCCTGCACAAAACCTACGAGCTGCCTTCATCAATAGGAAATTTGATGTTGTATACTGGTGATGGGTTGTTGCTGATCTTCCTTACATTTAGCCGGGCAAATGTATGTTCTCGACTTACTTTGGACAAGTCTACTCGCGACTTCTATGAAAAACTATTTAACACTAATCTTGCACTACCAGATGTTTGCACAGTCCTGCAGGAGCCACTTCCACCTGCCAAGCAACCGTCCTCATTGGCGCCTGCGCTAGAATCTCAAGCAAGAACCTTCGAATTATTGAGGAGACGCCCCCCGATGTTTCCTATTCTTGAAGAGACTAAGGTCATCGATTCCCCAGTGTGCTCTCTTGTCGTCGCATCTCCCAGGTAGCTGGAGCCTAGCGGGCCATCGATATAAATAACTCACACCAAAGAATTTTCCTCAAAGAGAAATAAAGTCGCCATGGAGGACGAAGCCGGGGACCCAAGCTCGCACCCGAACTTCAGCCAGGGGATCGATGGGATGGACCTCTTTGGTCACCCTTTGGTCACCTGGGAAGACGTGGCTAATAAGGTCTGCCTCAGCACCAACCTCCCTCCCTAGTCGAAGGATTGGGATAATGATGACGAGGCCTAAAATATCACATTTTCACTATATGGGCGAGAAGATGCAGCGGTGCTGCCGGAGTCAAGCACCTCCTTCCTTGCTAACCAGGATTCGAGGTCGCTTCTTCGATTGTTAGAGCTCGCCCACCAACTGGCAAGAAAACTGAAGGCATCAGACACTAGGTTAGATATTCAAGTAAACCGGATTGATTCCCTCGTCCACTCATGGTATAGTCACTGGCGAGGATCAAGGAGCTAGAAAACAAGCTGCGAGTATCCGAGGCCAAGGCCGCCGAAAGAAAGGCCTACGAGGTGATTTTTGTCAGAAAAATACTAGCTCAATATATACTACATGCACAAGTCGGCGGTGCGATTTGACATGGGAGTTTTTCTTGCTGTAGGAGACAAAGCTGTTCACGGCCTAAAGTATTTTGGAGCTAGAGCAGAAGCTCATTGAGATCCAGAAAGCGTTGGAGGCATATCAAATCCGCGTCTCTGAGTTCAAAACGCGGGAGGCTACTAAGAATCTACCGCCGGAGGCGAGTACCTTGGGTTTTTGGAAATAGATCTAGATTTTTTAGGAGGATCCCCATCGATTGAGGTCCTAGATAGCCAGGATGGTCAATGATGTACTCCTCCCCTAGCTGTAGTTTGAGAATCGACTGATGTTGGGTTCCAAGGACATTACTGTGGACAACATCATCCTGGGTCTTCTTACCAAGCTGTCTAACTCTCCAATGCATTCAAGGTCGCCGAGTAATGATGAGGATGATTTGGATGAAGAGGAAGAGGACGAGGATTTTGGTGCCGACGGGGATGCTTCCTGAGGGTCTTGGGTTATCTGGCTTCCTTCTCGCATTTTTTGTGTATAGCAAGGCAGTGAAAATGGCAGGGAACTCGCCACTTTTTTGGGAGATATCTGTAATTAAAAATAAAAAAAACCATATATTTTTTGCAATGGACTTTTTTGTGTTTCACCTATTCTTTTATTACTATTTTCTGGATGCTCGCTCATTTTAATGTATTCATAGACTCTTAGGCATGACCTGTGATGAATACTCGTTAGGATCTTAGGCATGATTCGAGATTGATGCTCACTAGGAGCATAGGCGCAGGTTGGTTGATGTTCGCTGGACACTTCCCCTACTCGCATGCCCATACTCTTATGCAATTGCTCGCACTTGTATGCTTGCACCTCGCTACTCGCAAATGTATGCTTGTATCTCGCTACTCTCACTTCTATGGTCGCAAAAAAGAAACGTCATCATATCTGTTTGGTTTTTGCAGGTTTGGTGTCGTCACTTAAGGATGTTTGCTGGGAAGAAAACACGGAAATATTTCTTTACCTGTCTACTATGATCATTTGGACAAGGGAGTGGTACTCAGGAGGTCTCGTAAGACGCACACCCTTGAGGCCGACACTCCATTTCAACTGGAAAAGAACTGGAGGGATCCAGATATATGGAACATCAGTTAGGGGTCCAATGGGACGTACACACTCGAGGCCTCCATCCTATGGTGGATTCTCACCTCATGGAACTTCTTTGCTTAGCTACTTACAAAAGCATGGTGGGTTATCCCACATCGTCATTAACAGAGACACGTCTTGCTCTGCAAGACAAAGGATCGCTAAGAGGGAGTATTTAGTCTTCTCAAAGACCGATGACACATTTACACCAGTTGTCACTTTGTGAGGTCGACCCTTCATCGAATTCAGGAGGTTGGCATCCAGACCTTTTCCTGATAGTTCCTTCAATCAGATAAAAAGTGTGATAGGGTAGGTAGCTAGGACAACATACAAGGGGGGAGCTGATCTCGGCCATCAATGCAGGGGCTTGGACTTACAAGACGATTTTAAGACTAGACACACCATCCCTTCACCCGCTCTGGGTTTTTTAGGATATTCAGGTCGGATGCAAATTTCCCAAACCAATCGTGGAGATTGACTTCACCACTTTTAGTTTAACTTGAGGTGATTCGAACAAAGAAGATAACTCCTAACAACCCATGTTTCAGGGGGGCGAGGACTTTTATTAAAATGCAGAAGTAACTTTACATACAAGTAGTCATTACATTTTACAGCTAGGGATAAAATCTTTTCAGGTCATCCCCAGTCCAATTTCTTCCTAGTAGCTCTCCTTCTTGATTTTGCAAACGGTATACTCCAGTGGTTAGAGCCACTTGGACAATAAAGGGTCCCTCCCAATTAGGATTCAGCTTGCAAACGACAGTTTCCCCTCATATTGTGCCCGCATTCTTCATGACGAGATCTCCTGCAAGGAACTACTTGAGGCGAACATTTTTGTCGAAGTGCTTTGTCATTCACCTCTTAAACTCCTCTTGTCAGATAACAAATAGGTCAATCATTCTTTGGCAGATCACACATGCGGTCTTTAGCCCAAAAGGCATCATCTTGTAGCTGTATCAGCCGTTGTTAGTAATGAAGGATACACCGTGACAGTCGGGGGGATGCATCCGGATCTGGTGATACCTGAAAAAGCATTAAGAAAACTCATCATAGGAAAACTGACGGCTAAATCAACCAGCGCGTTGATTCGGTACAAGGGGTAGTAATCCTTCGTGCAAGCATTATTCAACATCAAAAATTTAATACATAGTATCCTGCCCCCTCCAGATTTTGTAACCATTACAACATTAGAGACCCAGCCTTGATACTGAATCGCTAAAAAAAACCTGTCTCCAACAGCTTTTTCACCTCCTCACAGATTGGTTTAGCCAGCATGACAGCACTCTTCCTCTGCTTCTGACGGACAGGGGAAACATTTGAATCTAAGTTGAGGCAATGACGGACAATCACTGCATTGATCTCTGGCATATCTGCGGTACTCCAGGAAAATATGTCAACATTTTCTTGCAGACATACCGCTATCTCTACCCTTCCCTCTAGCATCAAGAATCCTTAAATCTTCAACGGCTCAGGCTCTCTCCCTTTCAGAGATCACCTCCACTTCCTCCAACTCCTCCGTAACTCTCAGCTCATCCTTCCTTTCTAGGATCTTCTCCAGCCTCTCTGCATCCTCAATCCAGCTGATAATACTGACGACACTAAGATAGCACTCCCTGGTAGCTTTAGGACCTCCTCAGACCCTTACTAGGACATCACCTCTGTAGTAATTCAGGCACCAATGATATGATGATGTGACCTTCTTGAAATAATTGATGAGCGGTCTTATAAAGATCACGTTGTAGGAGCTTGGTGCATCCACGATGACAAACCTGCATCGGATCAAGGTACCACCAAGGGTCACCAGAAGATCTACTCCACCCTCCACCTCCTTCTCTCCGGAGAAGACAAAGAGTGGTCTGTCAGTAACTAGTACCCTGGATGCCTCCACCTGCAGCCTGACGAATGTCCTCTTGAAGATGACATTCACCGAGCGCCTGTAATCCATCATGATTTGGTCAATGGTGAAGTCCTCAATGGTGGCTTGGATGATGAGGGCATCATGAAAGGGATTCTCATTCCCTAACATGTGCTCCTCAGAAAAAGTTATTTCCTCCAATGACAGCGGTGCTTGAGAGGTCGAGGCGACACTCTTATGGCAAATCTGATGGAGAATTTCCTTGAGGGAATTTCCAAGCCCGACTCCTCCGTTGATCACTCCTACATTCCCACACTTGAGCCTTAAACCACCTCTCTGCGACCGCCTTGGTCAACCCGATCCACATTTGTCCTCCGGCCTGGAGGTTGGAATGCTACCGGTCCTACGGGGGCCTCTTGTCTCAAATGTTCTCCCTTAGCTGCTCCTGCTTCTTGCCTCCTCCTTTCCTCCCAAAAGTTAGGACAAGCCAAGGTTCCATGCCCCTCTACTCGGTACAGATCACAGTAAAGTAGAATCTCTTCTTTTTGGTTCCTTACTGGTTGGATCCTCCTGTGATGCCTATTCCCTTGTCGAGAAATGGTCATTGCTGTTGAAATTTTACAAGTCAATCAACTAGTAGTTCTGGTATCAAGCAAATACTTCCAAAACTATCAATCTGATCACTTGATCAAGCGGAAAATGAGAACTAGGCTCACGAAGACTCTAACCATAAACTGAGCTATGTATCAGAGACAACGAAGAGCAAACACAGATCTTGCATTAATCAACTATAAATCTTTATAAGGCCAGGTATACATGGAGAGACATGATTTCGCCAAGTATAAAGGAGAGAAAACAAGCAAAAGAAATCTTCAAGCCGGGCGGACAGCCTCCAAGACCGCTGAGTCCGCCGAGACCGTCGAGACCGCCAAGCCATTGATGCTACTCTGATTCTACGGAGTTCGCACAAACCGCGGACAACCCATTATTCTGCTGACGCACGCTCTACAAGCCGCCACCGAACTGGATGAACAGGCCGCCAAGCTCGCCGAGACCGGCGACCTGGTTATTGAACTTAGACTTCAATTGAGGGAGAGAAAATTGGTTGGCCACTAAGTGCGACCTGCTGCAACCGCTGATTGTAAACCGCAAGCTTCACTGCTTCCTGACCTTGATCAGAACCAGATGCCCGGCTTCACAGTGCTAGCCGTACAACCTGCAAACAACAACTAGTTAAATCTCAAACTGTGCGACCTGGAAAACAGAGTCCGCAACAATTAATCTGCACTCAACTTACTGTTCACTCTGTTACTGTAGACGTGCTAGGGGGGTCTATTTATAGGCGGGGTGAGGAGTGTCGTCACCGACCTAGTGAATAGAGTCACCACCCCAGCTCGCAGCTAACACAACCCAGTCCACCGAGTCCACAAGTACTAGGCCGGACTCCTGCCAACTTGCCAGGCGCCAAGACAAGGTCAGTCCACCACCAAGCGGACACCGCGCCAGTCCGTACAAATAGCAGCACACGGACACAACAACATCCCATACACCGCGTCAATTCGCACACTACATGCAGACATGACACCAGCCCGCACTGCTCGCAAGCACTGCACCGGTCCGTCACACTACACAGTACATGGACACAGCCACAATCCATACTGGATCAGTCCGCACGCCATACACGGACATGGCGACAGTCCGCACAGCTCGAGAACAACGCCTCAGCCCGCCACAAGTCCAAGACCAACAGGCAGAACGGCCGGTTAACAGCGGACTCTACGGACACTATATCAGCCCGCCGCACAAGTCCACGACCAACAGGCAGATCGCCCGGTCAATAGCGGACTCTGCAGACACTAAGAACACCCTGGACTTGTCACACAATGTGACCAAGTACAGCAACCCACCAAACAATTTGTGCAAGCTCGGCGGACACGAAACCCAGACCGCCAACTCCATGGACAGTCTGCCACCATGAATGCGGCTATCACCCACCGCATCACCGGAGAACTCGGCAAGGACCAATGCCGATCTCCAAAACCAGTCCGCAATAGCGAACTCCGCGGACTCTAACAGAGTTTGCCACATCTCCGCGGATTTAATCTCCAATCCGCCCGGTTACTTTAAGAGCAAGATCGGCATAATCGCAGGCTGAGCTGAGCACCGCCACCAGCTCGCCAGAGACAGACCGCCCAGGCCGCTCCACTAGGCGCCCAAGCCGCCAAGTATACCCTGGTCACTGACCACCCAGGCCGCAACATCAGTCTGCCCAGGCCGCGGACTCAGACAGCACGGTCTACTCCATCACCCACTTTCACTTCATAATTTTCAACACTCCCCCTTGAAGTGAGAAGTAGTGACCAAGCTCAGCAATCCTCGTAACTGCGTAAATGGAACCTTCGACAATGGCTTCGTGAAGATGTCCACGTTATTGTCCTCACTCCACATATGTTGCACCATCAAAGATCCCTCCAACACCTTCTCCTGTATGAAGTGGTGCTCAATCTCAATGTGTTTGGTCCGAGCATGACAAACTGGATTATTCACCAGTTTCAGGGCACTCTCATTATCACCGCTCAGTAGAGTAAGATCGTGCACTTCTTCATAGACGTCCTCTACTAGTCTCCTGAGTCAGATGGCTTCCCGAGCTGCCAAGGCCGAGGCCTTGTATTTCGCTTCCGTAGTAGATATGAATACTGAGTCTTGCTTCTTCCTGCACTAAGAAATACTCCCGGATCCACAAGTGAAGACGTAACCGGATGTTGACTTCCGGTACTCTGAATCTCCCCTGTAATCAGCATCCGAGTACCCTTGAAGAACAAACTCTGTGTCTCTCCAATACAGGAGACCCATGTTAGAAGTGGCCTTTACGTACTTCAAGATATTCCTAGCCGCCATCAGATGAGGCTTCCTGGGTTCCGCCATATACCGACTTACTCGGCCAACCGCATAAGCAATGTCTGGCCTTGTAATCGTCAGGTAAATAAAACTCCCAACTAGAGCCCGAAACACCAAAGGATCCGGAAGAATCCTCACCTCATCCTGCCGAAGATTGATGCTTGAATCAAATGGAGTAGAGTTACTCTTCCCCTCCTGCATGCTGAATCGCTGAACGATCTGTTCCGCATAGCCCTTCTGGGACATGAGTATGCCGCTCTCCTTCTTCTCCACCTCAAGTTCAAGGAAATGGTGGAGTTCACCCAAATCCTTCATCTCGAACCAGAAAGCTAGCTCTGCCCTGAGCCTAGCTACTTCCTCCTTGAGTTCCCCGTGATGATCATGTCATCCACATAAAACAGCACCAGGACTAGAAGCATCCCCTTCTTCTTGACGAAGAGTCTCGAATCTAAGTTTGAAGCAAGATATCCGCAGAACTGGAGATATTCTGCAATCTTCCCATACCAGGCTCGAGGAGCCTGCTTCAACCCATAAAGCGCTTTCCGGAGCTTGCAGACGTAGTCCACATGTACTTCAGATATGTACCCGAGTGGCTGATCTATGAAGATGTCCTTGTCAATCTCCCCATAAAGAAAAGTGTTCTTTACGTCCAGCTACCTCATCTTCCAAGCCTGGCAAGCCGCAAAAGAGATCACCACCCATACTGAAGTCATCTTCGCCACAGGACTAAACGTCTCCTCATAATCCTCATCGTACTGTTGCGAAAACCCCCGAGCTACAAGTTGAGCCTTGTACCACTCGATGATTCCATTCTCCTTCTTCTTCTTCTTCTTCAGCTTGTAGACCCACTTCCAAGTAACAGGAGTAATGTCATCCACCTTGGGCACCAAATCCCAAGTCTTATTCTTCTTGAGGGCAACCATCTCCTCATTCATGGCATCATCTCACTCCTTTACTCTAGTGGCCTCTTCAAACTTTAAAGGCTCCCACTCATCCAAGGGGCCTGCGAAGAAATAAGTAACGAAGCACACTGTGTTTCCTTCACAATGCCGAGCTGGTGGCTTAATGATCCTCTTTGATCTCCGAAGAGGCTGCTCCTTGCTCACCACCTCCGTTGCTTCTTCAGCACCAACTCTATTCTCGGGCACACTTGGAGCATCGCTCCCCCTGCTTCCCGAACTAGAAGCTTCAGCCCCACAGTTTGAAATACCTGGAGCTCCTGGTGACACAAACAGCTCCACCTGAAGATCTTCAGCAGCTTCCTCCTGCCCTTCATCAACCCTGCTCTCCTATAGTTCAACAGTGCCACCTCCATACGATGTCAGCTCATCAAATATAACATCTCTTGAAATAAAGAACTTCCTTGTCGCAGGATCCATGCACTTCCACCACTTCTTCCGCTCATCATAGCCCACAAAAACAAGCTTCCATACCTTTGCATCAAGCTTGGTCCTCTGAGCATCCGGGATATGAACATAGCAGGTTGATTTGAACAGCCGAAGGTGTTCCACACTCGGCTTCTCCTTGAACATCATTTCCACCGGAGACTTCATGTTGATCGGACTTAGAGGCATCTAATTGATGACATATGTTACGCAGGCCATTCTTTCCACCCAGAAGGACCTGGGAATGACCTTTGCATGAAGCCAGCATTTGCAAGTTTCCGTCAAGTGACAGATCTTCCTCTTCGCTACTCCATTTTATTGTGGAGTATGAGCACAAGTAAGCTCCCTCTGGATCCCGTGCTTCCTGCAGAAGCTAGAGAACTCATATGAGACAAACTCACCATGGTTGTCTGCTCTGAACTTCTTGATCCCCAAGCCAAGCCGGCCCTCCACCAGCTCCTTGAACTCCACAAACAATTGGAAAGCTTTTGACTTCTCCTTCATGAAATACACCCAAGTGTATCTTGATTAATCATCAATCAACAGAAGCATATATCTGCTGTCTCCAAGACTAGCGGTTACTGTTGGCCCCATCAAATCACCATGGATGCATTCCAATGGTGCCTTGCTCCTCATTTATGACTTATCAAACAGAAGGTGATGAGCCTTACCGTACTGACATCACGCGCAAACGTGGCCATCTCCGTAGGAGGACAACTTCGGCAAGCCTCTCACCAGGCTCCTCATTGACATAGCCTTGAGCTTGTCCATCCCCACGTGCCCTAGTATCTCACGCCAGATAGTCGCGCTATCATTGGCCCTCATCCGATCAACATAAGATCTTGTTGATAAAACAAAGAAGTCTCTTACTCTTCTCCCTACATGAGCAATATCAGTCTTAACCGCTGATACGTTGTAGAGAAACCTTACTTCTATTGGTCCAAACATAACATGAAAGCCCACGTCGACTGCGTTGGTCATCGAGAAGAGGTTCTTCTTCATGCTGGGTACGTGATACACACTCCTTAGAGTAAGCGGACCCTGAGCACTCTCCAAAGAAACAACACCCACATTCTCTACAGAATGAACAGAATCATAAGCTGTAATAATTGCTTCATTACCTGAGAACGATTGTAAAGATTAGAACTTTGACTCATCTCCAGTGAGGTGATGACCATACCCCGAGTCGACTATCCAGTCATCTTGGTAGTCAACGGTGGCAAGAGCACGAATATACATGCTTGTCAAGAAAGCTCCTCCTCGCTCGGCTTCCTCAGAACTATAATAAGCTCCCTCCTTGCCTGCAACATGCCCAGGTTGCAACTTGACCTTGCAGTCGCGCTTGAAGTGGCCTGCCTGATTATATCTGTAACACTTCAACTCTTTCTTTCAGTTCTTCTTAGGAGAAGAGCTCCTCTCTTGCTGATAAGAGGTTGAAGGCCCTTCTTCAGTAGCAGGCTTCTTCTTATTCTCCCATCTCTTCTTCTTCTTCTCAGTGATGAATGCTTCACTACCTCCTTCAGAGATAGTCACACCGGCCATCTGCCTAGCCAAACTCTCCTGTGAAGCTAGCAAGTTTTCCAGCTCCAGCAGAGAAGGTTGAGTTGCCCATACTTGCACGGAAGTCACAAAGGCCACATATTCCTTCCACAACCTGCGTACTATATGCCTCTTCAACTTTGCTTCAGAGATGGGCTCATCAGGATTCAATGCTGATATTTCAGCTCACAGGTTCTTCATCTTCAGAAAGAACTTAGAGACGAAAAGATCACCTTAAGTTGCCTTATCCAACTCATTCTTCAGGAACTGCAGCCTTGCCACATTCTTCTAGTTGAACAACCCATCAATGGTTGTCAAAATCTCTGCAGCAGACTCACATCCTAAGATGTGATCAAAGAGCTCATGTGAGATAACCTGTTTGAGAGCAAACTCTGCCTTTGCATTATTTCTTCTCCAAACTCTCGCCTCCTCAGCAGTACCAGTAGCAGCAGTAACCTCCTACTTGTCATCACCACCGACGACCTCCCATAACTCCTAACCTAAGAGATAGCTCTCCATACAGGACTTACACTTCTTGAAGTTAGTCGTTGTAAGCAGCTCAATGCCAAGACCTCTTCCGTAAGCTCCATCCATTGCAAATCACCACTGAACACAAAGCTTCCAGAAGCGCCGAGCACAATCTGAGGTTGATCACAGTTCACTGCTCAAGCTACTGTTCCCTCTGATACCATGTTGAAATTTCACAAGTCGATCAACTAGTAGTTTTGGTATCAAGCAAACACTTCCAAAACTATCAAGCTGATCACTTGATCTAGCTGAAAATGATAACTAGGCGTAGGAACAATCCAACCATAAACTGAGCTATGTATTAGAGACAATGAAGAGCAAACACAGATCTTACATTAATCAACTATCAATCTTTACAGGGCCAGGTATACATGGCGAGACATGATTTCGCCAAGTATAAAGGAGAGAAAAAGGGCAAAAGAATCTTCAAGCCAGGCGGACAGCCTCCAAGACTGCTGAGACCGCCGAGACCGCCAAGCCGCTGCTGCTACTCTAATTCTACAGAGTCATCACAAATCACAGACAACCCGTTATTCTACTAATGCCCGCTCTATAAGCCGTCGCCGAACTGGATGAACAGACCGCCAAGCCCGCCGAGACCGGCGACTTGGTTATTGAACTTAGACTTCAATTTCTGGAGAAAAAACTGGTTGGCTGCTAAGTGCGACCTGCTGCAACCGCTGATTGTAAACCGCAAGCTTCACTGCTTCCTGACCTTGATCAGAACCAGACGCCCGGCTTCACATTGCTAGTCGCACAACCTGCAAATAGCGACCAGTTAAATCTCAAACCGCGCAACCTGGAAAACCGAGTCCGCAACAATTGATCTGTGCCCAACTTACTGTTCACTCTATTACTATAGACGTGTCGGGCGGGGGGGGGGGGGGGGGTCTATTTATAGGCGGGGTGAGAAGTGTTGTCACTGCCCTAGTGAATAGAGTCACCACACCAGCTCGCAGCTAGCACAATACAGTCTGTCGAGTCCGCTAGGACTTGGCCGGACTCTAGCCACCTCGCCAGGCTCCAAGATAAGATCAGACCACCACCAGGCGGACACCGTGACAGTCCGCACACATAGCAGCACGTGGACACAGCAACATCCCATACACTGCGTCAATCTGCACGCTACATGCGGACATGGCACCAACCCGCACTGCATGCAAGCACTACACTAGTCTGTCACACTACACAGCACACGGACACGGCTACAACCCATACTACATCAGTCCGCACGCCATACGCGGGCATGACGACAGTCCGCACAGCTCGATAACCACGCCTCAGCCCGCCACGAGTCCACGACCAACAGGCAGATCACCCGGTCAATAGCGGAATCTGTGGACACTGTATCAACCCGCCGCACAAGTCCACGACCAACAGGTAGATCGCCAGGTCAACAACGGACTCTGTGGATACTGCGAACACCCTGGACTTGTCATACAGTGTGACCAAGTCTAGCAACCCACCAAACAACTGGCGCGAGCTCGGCGGACACGAAACCCAGACCGCCAACACAATGGACAGTCCGCCACCATGAATGCGGCTATCACCCACCGCATCACAAGATAACTCGGCAAGGACCAATGCCGATCTCCAAAACCAGCCCATAATAGAGGACTCCACAGACTCTAACCGAGTCCGCCACATCTCCACGGATTTAATCTCCAATCCGCCCGGTTACTTCAAGAACAAGATCTGCAGAACCGCAGGCCGAGCTGAGCACCTCCACCAGACCTCTAGAGATAGACCGCCCAGGTCGCTCCACTAGACGCCCAAGCCGCCAAGTGTACCCTGGTCACTGACCACCCAGACCGCAACATCAGTCCGCCTAGGCCGCGGACTCAGACCACCCAGACCACGCGGTCTGCTCCATCACCCAGTTTCACTTCAAAATTTTCAACAATTGCCTCCTCCTAAGCTCTTCCCTGGATCCTCTCCGGCAAGTTGTCATTCCTCCTCTCCTGGTTTATGTATAGTGGTCTTCTTGGTGGTCTTCATTGGGTTAGGTTCACGAGATAATTGAATCATCGTGCCTCCTACCTTCTTTCCTGAGTCGCTACTGGCCTCCTCACCTCTTACCTATGAAGCCTCTCCTGCATCCTCTGCTCCACCACCCTCTTGGGCTCTTCCGTTCCACTCAACTCCGATCTCTTTTGCTCTTCCTGCCTCTCTATCACTACTCTAGCTATTAGTAAAGAAGGTCCTACTCTTTCCTTACCTCCTAGGTTCTCCCCCATCCAGTCTTACCAAGAAGTCGGGGTTCTTTTCCTCTCCTTGCATGAACTTGTTCGCCCTTTCAATCATCTCCTCAAAGGATCTCAAGGGCTTAGATCTGATTGTCAGGCTACTTCAAGGCCAACTGCAAGAAAAAGCCATCCACTTCATCAATTTCAAGAACTTTCTCTTGGAAATGGTCTATATAATGGCTAAGACTCTTGTGTTGCCCTTGCATGATCTTGAAGAGGGCGGTTTATTCCTTCTTTCTCTTCTTAGATGTCATGAACCTCACCATCAGGTCCAGATATAGGTCTTCAAAGTGGGAGATGCAACCTCCGGGCAACTGGTGGAATTAGTCTCTCGCCTTCCCTGCGAAGGTGATGGAGAAGAACCTGCATTTGAATGCATCAGTCACGTTGTGGATAGACACCATATCCTCGAACCATTGGAGATGATAAATCTGGTCATCTCTATCGGAGTAGTAGTTCGGGACTGGCTCTATAAAGCCTTAGAGAGCTGGGGTTACTAGTACTTCATCATAAAATGGGATCCTCCCTCCTTGATGATGATGGGTTTCATAGTCGAGAGTATACTATTCATACTCACCACCTGGCAGAGTATCCTGGAACCTCGCTGACTGCTGCGTATCTTGAAACCTGATCCCCTGGTAGATCGTCGGTCGGCACTACAGCTACATTGGTCGCTCTCGCTCATCTGTTTCTTGCTCCTTCCCTGGTCACTTTAGCGGCTCCTCTTTCTCTAACGGTGTCACGCAACGAGGCAAAGTCTCCATGACATCGGGGCAAGGAAGTAACCCCGCTAGGATGGAACTCTTGATCCTCCTTGCAAACTCCTCGAAAACCTCCACGGTCATAAATCTGCCTTCTCTTGCCAAGTTGATGACTCCTGCCGAGTTGCCAGCTATCTCCTCATTTTTGCCTCCATTCACCATCTCGCCTACTTGTAAAACTTTCCTCCTCGTCCACGATCCATACTTGAAAGTCATTAGATTCAAGAGTATATAAACACCTAGAGGGGGAAGGGGTGAGTAGGTTTTTCTTCCTTTTGATGGTTTCTTTTGACTTTGGTGAGTTGTGATTAGTTTAGGTTTGCTTTCAAGAACACACAATCAACACACAAAAGATTTATAGTGGTTCTCCAGAGTATGGGTTCATCCACTATCCCTCCCACCTTTCTAGAAGTTTGTTAAACACGGTCAACTCCTCCAAACTCGGCTCCAAAGGCTTACAACACAAATTCTTCAGGATTTCTCAGACTCCTCCAAGTCCTACACTCAGGCCCAAGACCCTACACTTAGAGATGTAATCTACTACAAGTTAGTAATCTGCACCAGACTACCTACCTCAGACTTTAGGCAAAGTCCTACACTTAAGCTTGGAGGAAAGCCCTACACTCAGATCCAAAACTAGATCCTACCTCAGAGGAAAAACCTCCTACAACTCAGGCACTTAGCCCTACCTCAGATCCACACAAGGATCCTACTACTCAGCCTTTATAGATCAGGCTTACACTCAGATCAGTAATGATCCTACAGATGAAAGGTTGGTTGGTGTTGATGAATGACTGCAGAGAAACAATCTCTGAGTCTGCCATTTCATGAACTGAAATGATTTAGTATTTCTTCTTCACAGCTTCAGGAATGGTTCTTCAAGAATAGTTCTTCTTGAGCTGTGAAGTTACAACAACAAAGGATTGCACTGATTCTTATTATAGCTCAGAGAGAGAGAGAGAGAGAGCTCTCTGAACTTGCTGTTGAAGATGAGAATTTCAACAGCTATCTTTCTTGAACTTCTTGTTTGAACAGAAGGAGCAAGTTCTTCAACTCTGCAACAAGGTCGAGAGGAATAAGTTGAAGTTTTGTAAATCCCAAAAATTTTCTTTTCCTTCTTCCTTGATCTCTTCCTTTTTTATTCTGTCGTCCAACGGCTCTTTTAGCAGTGGGATCACCAGGAGTGGTTAGCTGCAACAAGTCTTTTGCATTAAATGCATTACAGCAAGCAAGCGGCGCCATTGTCTTCTATTGTTCAGTTCCCGCAACTTTTTGAATTTCTGCCAACGTCATAATATCACAGCACCTGTGGACTTAGACAAATTCACAATTCAACATAGACATTGAGTGAAGCCATGTCACTCAGTGCCAAAACACTTGGGCAGATTTCTGCATCTTCAGGCGTTGAGCGACCAGTCATCACTCAATAAATATTAACTCTTGTTGTCTAACTGAATAGGCATTAAGTGAGCCTTCATTACTCAACGCATTAGGACTTAGCTGATTTTCTCTATATGAAGGCGTTGAGTGAGTTGGCTTCACTCAAAGCTTTCATGTCTTTGTCTGTTTTGTTGAAGAGGCGTTGAGTGAACTGCTTTCACTGAACGCTTCTATCCTTAGCCAGATTTTTTGTTGAATATGCATCGAGTGAGTCTGTCGACGCTTTCTCTGCATGGCGTTGAGAGAACTGCCTTCACTCAATGCTTCCGGACTTAGCCAGATTTCTTGGCAGATTCTCTGCGACTTTGACTGCTTGAGCTTTACTTAATACTTCTGGCTCTGGGCATTGAGTGAACTGCATTCACTCAATTCTTCTGGACTTAATCAGATTTCTTCCTTGGCAAAGGTGAGGCTTTGACTGTCTAGTCTTTACTCAATGGTTAAGTTCATCTGGCATTGAGTAAACTGCCTTCACTCAACACATCTAGACTTAGACAAATTTCAGCCTTGTCAGCATCTTGTTCTTTGTCCTCCTGTCATTGTCACTTGGATAACCTGTCAAATAAAAGTAACAAAGAGTCACCTGTATACATAGAACTTATAGCATGCATCAGATACAAACATGTGTATACCATTGTCCTGTAGACCTTCTTCAAATCTGGGACATTGTGATCAATGGACCCAACAATCTCCGCCTATTTGAAGAAGTCAAAACCTTGGACAATGATATACACTAACACATATGCGGCAGATATAACATTTCAGTAGAAAGGTGAGATAAGTTATACACAAATAGAAATATGATTTTCATTAAAAGAAGGATTAATGTTTTGGTAGTGTGCATAAAACAAAACACATTTCCTACTGCCCTTAAGTAAACCAAGAAATATTTCTAAGTTTCAGGTTCTCTTATGACTATGCCCCTGCTAGGCTTCTTAGCAGCTTCTGCTTTGTCTCCTTCCTTTTCTCTTTGCCTCTCAAAATAGCTGTATGACTTTGGGAAGTACTTGCTGGGCTCAACAACATCTGGCAGCAATTTGCCTAACCTCTTGTCCCTTCTGAACTTTCTTCTGTCCTCTTCATTCTTCTCAAGCTTGTCCCATTCTAGGGAGTTGTAAAGCTTTCCCCTTTAAGTTTTCTTGGACTTAACTTGGTCCCAGGCAGTCAGAATGATAGTCCTGGATTGAGGACTCCATTGTTCAAAATCTGGTCTGGTTTCCATTTCCTCCATGTACCTTTTCTTGCTTAATCTGACATCTTCCTCTTCCTCAGCAAGAGACTTTCCTTTAGCTCTCATCATTTGGTCAATAGTGGGGATGAATGTAGGAAATTTAGTTGTAGTAGAAGGTTCTGCCCACTGTGCATCATCTAAGGTAAGGAACTATCACGAACTTTACAATGTTCGCTAGGCAGTTCACCGACCAGTTCATCGCCAACCGAAGATTCGTCCGAGACCCCTCACACTTGTCAGGAATGCGATAAAACTAGGGGGAATCTTTGAAGAAATTTTTCCGTCGATTCACTGTAGAAGCCCGTTAGATCTCTAGAGTGGACCCAAAACTATTAAAGGGAGTATTCCTTGGAGAGCTTCGCCCCTACGAATTCTACTCCGCACTGATGCGAGAAACTATCCCCAGATACCCAGACCTTGTACATCGCGTGGAAGCACAAATAGCAGCAGATGAAGCCATCGAAGTGCATCGTCAGCAGTTCGATGGATACCAGAAGCGCAAGAGGGATAGAGAACAACCCTCGAAACCCCAAGAAGGAAGGTTCCAGGAAGAATGCCAAAATGGCCAGCGACGTCGTGATTTCCAGAGGGACCAGCCATCCCGAGAATACACACCGTTGAACACCACTCGCACGCATGTACTTTATGTCATCCAGAATGAGCCGGTTATGCACCGCCCCAAGCAACCTGCCCCAAATCAGAGAAATGATCAGTCAAAGTACTGTGAATTCCATTGAGAAATCAGGCACACCACAGAGGAGTGTGCAAGACTAAAGGATGAAATTGAGCCTCTTATCTTCCAGGGACTCCTAGGAAGATTCTTTTAAGGACTCCAACAAGATCGATAAGCTCCCCGTAGGCAGGCAAGGGATCAGCAAGATGCCCACCAAGGAGGGGCCAGTGGCCAACAGATAATCGGGAACATCAAAACCATTGTTGCGTCGCCAATTCTCTCTACCCCGATATTTTTCATAAATACCCAGGAAAGTGTTCACCAAAACGAAGGACGTAAGCATGATTCCACTATAGCCTTCAAGGATGATGATCTAAAACAATTCCAGATGCCCCATCAAGACCCCCTTGTAATCAACGCAGGAATCAGAAATCCTTGCTACAAGGTGGGAAGGATACTTGTCGACAACGGAATTTTGGCAGACATCTTATTCTTCTCCACTCTCCAAAGTATGAAGCTCGCCGTTCAACATCTCACACCAACAACCAGACCTATCTACAACTTCGATAACCATCCCGTCCAGGTCCAGGGGACAATATTCTTACCAGTTACCATGGGACAATTTCCAAGGCAAGTTACACACAAAATCCAGTTCATCGTGGTAGATTCAAGCTCACTCTACAATGCAATTTTCGGGAGACCCCTTCAATCAGTCTTCAAAGGAATTCCTTCGATCCCACACCTCGCCATAAAATTCCCCACTACTAAGGGACGGGGGTCGTATGTGGAGACCAAGACGCTGCCAAGATATGTTACTCAAAGCAGGCCCAGCCAAAAGAGGTCATAACCTTGAATATCAGTGACTCTTTATTTTAAACTTCCTCAAAAATGCTTTTAACATATTTAAACTCCGTGACAAGTAAGAACCGCAAGACCGGACACGTAAGACAATTAGTTATTTAAATATTACGTTTTATTTTTAACAATGTCCAACTTGTTTAAGTTAAAACTAAGCTACGAGCGATCCTCGCGCAAAAGGTAAGACTGCGCATGCGGTTTGAATACAAAATCTATTCACCGAACCTGCCTTTCTACGCCAGGACGTTGTCAGGGCGTGCTCCTCTCATGACCAAGCCACGAGTGATCCTCATGAAAAAGGTAAGACTGCGCATGCGGTTTGAATACAAAAGCTATTCACCGAACCTACCTTTCTACTGTAGGACGTCATCAGGGCCTGCCCCCCTCACGACAAAGCCGCGAGCGATCCTCATGCAAAAGGTAAGACTGCGCACGCGGTTTGAATACAAAAGTTATTCGCCGAACCTGCCTTTCTATGACAGGACATCGTCAGGGCCTGCCACCCTCACGACCAAGCCACAGGCAATCCCCATGCAAACTAAGCCGCGAGCGATCCTCGTGCGAACCAAGCTGCAGGCGATCCCCGTGCGAACTAAGCCGCGAGTGATCCTCGTGCGAACTAAGTTACTAACCAACTACAAGCACAATTATAGCCCTCGCAAAGCAATACTACGAGCCAAACAGTGCCCAAGCAAGAGAAAGAACACAAATCTCATCACAACAACATACAAATACATGAGCAAACACGTCGGTCAACAACCATCAAACAACAACGACAGTTCACTAGAAAAGCGAAAAATGCAAACAAACACTAATACAAGAAAACAGCACCGCTACGCATCAGCCACGTCAACATCAGAACCCTCGTCACCAAAAAGGTCATCAAAGATGAGGTCGGATACATCATATCCCAAGCTCCTGCTAATGAGACGAAATTCCTTCGAGACTCTACTCTTGAGGTCCAACTCGAACGTCTTCCATCAGAGACTCCACCTCCTTACTCCAGATCTCCTCGCAAACTTCCTCGCTGATCAAGCACCGATCCCGCATATAATCCAGAGAATCCATATACTTCGCAAGGCCAGCAGCCTTCAAATCCGACACACGACTATCAGAAGACAACACCTCCACTTGGGCCTTCGCCACACCAATCTCCGCCTCCAAACGATAAGTCTTCTCTTGAGCGTGTTTCAGCATCTGCGCAGTCCTCTCCACTAGAGACTTCTCAACCTCTAGAGAAGCCCAAGTCTCCTCCAACTCCGCCTTCAGCTCCGATCCAATCCGGCAAAATCAAGAAACATCCCGGTTGTAGTCATCCTTCAAGGCGATAAGAGAACCCGTCGTAGCTTGAAATTTCACCTGAAGGGCTAGGTATCCATCCTTCAAACTCACATAATGGTCATTCCAGGTAATGGCAATCTGAACCTGAGCCTCTATCTACAAAAAAAAGAGAAGTAAGGGCAACATAAGGATAAAAAGGAGCCAAAAATGATCAAGCTCACTTACCACTTCATTCATCACCTTCAAAGAAGAAGATAGTCTCGGAGCCGCTGCCTCCGCATGACAAGACTAGGGGCAGACGAACCAAGCACATGCACCTCCGGAGGCAAACCGCCAAGGCCTTCGGAAGGAGAATCATCACTCGGAGAAGACAAACAAGGCACCACACTCCCGCCACCTTGGGAAACTACAACGGCCTTCCGTTTCTGACTACCACCAAAAGACATCTCAGCAGTCCGCCCAGAGATGGAAGAAAGGCGACACCGTAACAAACGCTTCTCTTCCACAAACGAAGAAATGTAGAACAGACGGTTAGCCAACTCACGAGGCTCTAAAAATCCAAGTACTGGAGTGAACTCCCTCTCCTTTCCCCTTGGCGATGGCAACGGTCAGGCAACAAGTTCCACAATCTGGCAAGCCCCTAGAATTCCTGACATAACCAAATAAAGTATTCCCATGACGATGGTTTGTCCGAACGTCAAAATCAATCTAACTCTTGTTGCTGCAAACTTCCACCTTCTCTCCACCATCAGAGCGAACGTTGTAGCAGTACAGAAAGCAATCCAAAGAGAGTCTCCCACCATGCTTGCGAAAGAAGACGACCAATCCCATTAGGCACATCACATCCAAGGGAGTTAACTAGGAAATTGGCACTCTACAAAACTTCAGAATCTCAACCACTTCTTCGCACGGGGGGAATTGAAACCCCGATGTCAAGGTAGTCTTGCAGATCGTCAACCAACCACGAGGAGCATTCTACACCCTCTCATCAGCACGTGGAATCCTCACTTCAAAGTCGGTATAAAGGCCAAATCTCCTCCTCCAAATTGCAACTTGGTTCTCGGTAAGAGAAGAACGAAGATGCATCGGCCTAGTAGTACGTCTCGAGCCCTGTCAAAAAAAAATAAAAAGTTAGGCTGAAAGGCCCGGACAAAAGCCATCTGCGACGCGCCCGAAATCATACACGTGCCCTGACACGCACGGAAAGCCCCCATAAAATCCTGAGTGCAAGGCCACGCAGACGCGCACACACGATTGCATGGGCATGCGAGATCGGGCACGTACGCGGGATCGAGCGCGCGCGCCCGTGCAACCAAGTGCACGCCCGAGCGCGCACACGCACGCGGGATTGCGCGCGCACGCCTGTGCGTGTGCGAGCCCATAAGGACAGGAGCATGCCCCCGCCCGCATGCGAGGGATTTCTCTCGCACGCCAGCGCACGGGATTGGGCTTGCGCTCCCATGCAATCGGGGGCGCGCCCGCTCGCGCAGGAGCGCCCGCTCCATCAGGCGTGCGCCCATGTGTTCCTACGCACACATTCGTGCATACACACATGCTGGACAGCATGCAACTGCTCATGCGGTCTGATACGTGCCTACGTACACGACCAATTGTGTGCATTCCAGCGCAGGCACGACCGCCCACGCCTCTGCGGGGGCACCCACATGTCAACATACACTTGCTCGCGCATGCCCGCACGTGCCCCACACACCATCGCCATCTGGAGGCAATATCTTCCTCCCCCAGGCATGATAATCATTTCTACTATGTCAAAATGGATTCTAACATTTTTTACCCGAGATTGCATGACACAACCGCTCGTCAGTGCAAGTCTGCCACCATTCGCTGCCATCGCCGCCATGAAAGTAAATAGAACAAGTTCCTTATTTCTCTTCGTCTAATTCGGCCTTGTTCAACAAGGATCTGGGGGCAATTGAATGGGACTAAACCCATTTTATAGAAAATATGGGGTGCACATAGCCACACCCCCCAAGATCTCCACCCAAAAGGAGTGGGGATCATGGGTTTGACCGCGCACGCGATCACCACACCTGATCCCACGCGCCGATCCCACTCCGCATGGTGGGTTAACTGTCGTACCTCGCTGGCGACGGGCAGTCGGCCTCCTCCACAGACATCGGCCACCCGCCCCTGCTCGCACAGCTAGAAAGGGCAGTCGCCCCGGCCGCCCCTTTGCCCGGCCACTCGTGCGACTTTGGGGGGCCAACCGGGCCGCCCCCTCTCCTTAGCCGTCGGCGACCAACGAGGTGGATGCCTCAGCCGCCCCTCTCCTTGGTCGTTGGCGACCAAAGGGGTGGCCGCCTCGGGAGCCCGTGCGGTGAAGGGAGCGGCCAACCGGGCCGCCCCATCTCTGAAGGTATCTAGCGTCTACCTAAATCACCTAGAGGGGGTGAATAGGGGATGTTTGTGTCTTTTTGCAGAATAAAAATTATCTAAAAATTCAAGCACATAAACAAAGAGATTTATAGTGGTTCCCCATATTGGGTACGTCAGCTGTCCCGCCTCGCCTATCTACCATGAAGGGATAGATTCGGATACTTCACCTTTCTCAGATTATCACAATCTTGCAACTTAGAGCAAAGCTCGTACACCTCGGAGAACAAACTCTCCTACACCTCGATCCACAACTGGATCTACAACTCGATCCACAAACCGGATCTATAAACTCGATCCACTGGCGGATCTACAACTCTCGATCCAGAAACAGATATAAAAATCTCAGAGATAAATCTCCTACAATATTTAAAATAATATTACAATATTACACACGATTACAAGTCTTGATCCGACATTCTTGAAAGGGTTCAACTTGAATCTAAGAGAACTCAGAAACTTGAAATATTTGGATCTTGAATCTTGAACCTTGGATCTTCAACCAACTTGGATTGGAGTAGAATAAATATTGAAAGATGAAACGATCCAATAGAAGAAGTCGGGGAAGAAGGTCGCACGATGTCGGCGGCGGGTCGGGAAGAAAATCGCGGAATTGCGTAGGAGCGGCAGACGGGTTCGATCTCTTAGAAGCTTTTTAAATTAGGAATTAATTAGGGCAAGATTTTTTATTTCGAAAATCACCCTATCATATATATAGGAAGAATCAAAATAACGGCTAAAAAAGATTTCCAAAAACGAACCCTAGAAAAACACTGTGCATGGCCGAAAATCCCGAACCAGAGAATTTTTCGGAAAAATGGCCGAAGTCTTTTTCGACGGAATTCGTCGAGTATCATATATAATACTCGTCGAACCAGATAACAATATATGTCGAATAAGCCTTAGAATAAAATCTTGAGAGGTCGAAATACTGCTCGACACATTCAGCGAGTATCGCCTGGGATACTCGTCAAATTTGGCGAGTATCCACAGTGATACTCGCCGAATTCGGCTGGTATCTCCAATGATACTCGACGAATTTTCCTTGCCGAATTTTACACTTTTCTGCGAATTTTCCCAAAGTAGATACTACGAATTAGCCGGGTATCAGAAAACATGCACAATGAATTCGGCGAGTATCAAGGGGATACTCGACGAATTCGACGTATATGACTGACCATACTCGCCGAATTTTACTTCGGTAAAATTCCAATTTTCTAGGTACTGGACTTTGGCCTTCCTTGATTCTTATCCTATACTTGGGATAGAATTACACCTCAATAGAGAGATTACACGTGATTCAACACGATGACCTACACAATGAGAGATTTCATTGTGTAGCTCTATGTATACTGACTCACTGTAACCTGACATTGGTGTGTACTTAGCAATGTAAACCTGCAAGTACATAACTAGAAAACAGCATCAAATACAAACTCAATTCATCTTAGCTTGACTGGTCTCTTCTTCAAATCAGGGTTATTATGGATACAATACCCAACACTCTCCTTCGCCGCCGCCTGAAGGGGCAGCCACCCCGGCCGCCCATCGCCTTGGCCGCTAGTGGCCAAGGAGGTGACCGCCTCGGCCGCCCCCTCCCTCGGTTGCCCTCATGTGGCCAAGAAGAGTGGCCGCTCCTCCCAGGCCACTATCAGCGGCCCTCTCTCGCTGAAGAACTTGGAGGCAGGTTCGCCGACCGCCCGTGGAGGCCCGCTCCCGCCGTCCGATCAAGGGGGAGCTTTCTCGGTCGTTTGATCCGCGCGTGACCACACAGTAACCACCAGGATAATGGGGAGAAATTTAATTATTATTATATTATTAATTAAATGGTATCCCGAAAGATGGATGCACACATTTAAATCTATACTAAAATCATTTATGCAGGTGGTTACGGTGTGCAGATAACCGTGTAACCACCATAACCACCTCATAGGGCCTACAAAAGGAGCCTTAGGGCTCCTCATTTTCTAACCTTTTCCCCCGAGTCTTCTTCTTCCTCAGGTGGAAGCTATGTCAGATTCCTACTATGAGAAGCACCCGAGCAGCACCTGGGTTGCACCCAAGCTACCAATGGGCCAAGCCAAACCCACTCGGACTCACCAATCCGTTCAAGTCTCAAACAGCCTCCACAAGTCCAAGTGCTCCCTTTCGCATCCAGATTTCGCAAATTACTAACGACATACCACCAGAGCAAAGTGCAAGTTGTAACTATTCCCGGCACGACGACCTGTCATCCACTGCGCACAATGTAATACCCAATTTTTTGCTACGCTACTGAGCCTTACTCCCAGAATCGTTATTTTGCGGTGACACCGACACTCAGGAGGTTCGCCACTACAAAACACCGATTCTGTCGGCATTGATGATCATCAAGAAGTACAAGTACAAATGAGATAAAACAGTTAAGTTAAGGCCACAAATCACATATAGAATAGGAAATAGAAATCACAGCAAGTACACATGAAAATATAAGTACTGAAACAGATCAGTGAAGCGGGAATATAAACGGGCTTATGCCCGATACAACAAGTCCTTACTACAATTCTCTCTCGCGGAAGCTAAGTAAGGCTAACACTCAGGGATCCAAATACTGGTGCTCTGGTACTAGTCTGGCCCACCTCCATGTGCACCGTGCCCCGTTAGTGTTGCATCTCCTGCTGCTGCTCCCTGTCTCCCATCCGGAGTCCCTGAAATATTTGGTCCACCGACCGTTAGTCAAAATACTAAGCCTAATTTCCCCCGCCCCTCCCCCAGTGGCTCCTAAGCACCATGCGGGAGGAATAATAGGAAAGCTATGGTGGTGGAGAGTAGTCAAAAGCAGGTGATGTGGACCTAATCTAGCAGGTATACTGTAACATCAATAGTGCTATAAAAGGAAATGCAAGCATGCAGTTCTATTGTAAGAAGCAGTAATGTAATTAAGCAAAGTAGAGCAGTAAGTACATGTAAAGTAGACTATGGAATAAGTAACCTTAACTTATATGAATGCTCATACAAACGTATAAGTTAAGGGGTCTTTTGCAAGGCTCCAATTGTATAAGCTATCTCATACTAGTTTATACGATGAGGTGTTAGGTTTAATGTAGGTATGAGTGTAGTGATATGTTATACCATGATTCATGCAAGTGCAACACACCCACACAACTCTATGCACATAGACCTTTAGTTCCCCCATTTTGGATGCTAGATTCACTCCCAGGAGCCTCCGTAGTGGTCAACAGAGACAGTGGATCGGGCGACCCCACTCCTAGATGGGTATTCACAGAACCAGGCCTAGCCCTTACGTACGCTTCTGAAGGACACACCAGAGTCTCCACATACTATGCTGAAAGTTAGGGTTAGATCTGATATACTCTAGAGGGGAGGGAGGTGAATAGAGTATCTTGAAACTTGAAGGCTTTTTTGCTGTAAATAAAAACTATAGAGTATAACAGTTATTTGATATCAAGATTTACTGTGAGTATAAGTGCAAACTATGATAACGTAATCTACCACAGGCACAATAAATATAAACTTACTAATCACAGACACAGCAAACCTAACTAGCACAGCCACAACAAGAGTAAAAGAAAAAGATGGCAACCAGACAACACAAGAATTTTATAGTGGATCCCCAACCTGGGTACATCCACTCTTCTACCACCCTGGTAGGAATCCACTCAGGTTTTTTATCAGGTGACTGCCACCAATGAGCTTTTGATCAGGTGCTCAAAAACCAATTCCAAGTCCTTTGGTCAGGTGACTTGCAAACAGGAATAACTTTTGAAGGGAGTTAAAGAACCCTTTTTACAGTGGGGGTGAGAGAGTGATGGTGTCTTATCTTTCTCAAGTATAACTGAGAAGACTTAGTGGATCTTTGATTTTAACAAAGCTCCCCCTGAGATATGGAAATCAGAAAGTATTGAGTTTGCTTCAGTGTGAGTAGGTCTTCAATCCTTTAGCCTTGACCAGAAGATATCCATGAACTTCTTGACCGATAGAGTTGTTGTTGTCCTTGAAGAATCCTGGAATGAAGAAGGAAGAAGACTCTTGATTTTGGATGGATGTTCTTCTTCTTCAGCTACTGTTATTTCTCTGGTCTGGGGCTTTTTGTTTCTTTACTGTTGTATTGCCATGTGTATTGCTTGTGCAATTTCAGATTCTTGATCTCTCTATGACTATATATGTGCTTTGCGCTACCGAGAAGGAAGAAGAAAAATCCTTTTATATTTTCCATGAAATCTTCCTTCTAAATTTTGAATTTCTTCAGCATTGATTACTGACGACCTTGAGAATGTCTGCATTGATTGATTTCCCCAACTATCCCATTGGAAAACGACAAGTAATAATCCTGATGAAAGCCATAATCAATGCTGCATCTAACGGTAATATTCAGAGAATATTAGGCATTGATTACTCAAGAATTACTGCAATAAAGTATGGACAGAAGGAGGGAAATATCCAAGTCTGGATCTCCATAGAAATCGTTGAGTAGAGAACAGAATTCGTCGACCTGGGTCCAGAGTTCGTCGGGCTGAGAAGTTATATACATCGACCAGATAATTGTTGTTCGTCGAGCTGAGATCCAAGATCATCGACCTGAGAACTGCTAACTACTTTCACAAGAACCCTGCAAATTCTGTGCATCAAGATCGTCGAGTTGAGAATCTAAGTTCGTTGACTAGTGTTCAGCGAAATGTTTCTTGAACTTTAGAATGTTGAAGTAGAGTGTCCAGAAATCGTCGTCTTGAGAACTGATTTCGTCGAGCTGAGAACTGCTAACTGCTACTTGATAAAACTTGTCCAGATTGTGGTCTAAGTTCGTCAAACTGAGAACATGAATTTGTCAACTGGAGTTCAGAGAAGTGTTTCTGGACTTAGAATATTGAGATATTTCTAGACTTAAAATGTTGAGGTAGACCATCCAGAAATCGTCATCTTGAGAACCAAATTCGTCGAGCTGATATTCTAACTTCGTCGACTGGGGTTCAGTGAAAAGAATTCTGGACTTGGAATGTTGAAGTATAGTGTCCAGAGATCGTTGACCTGAGAACAAAGTTCGTCGTGCTCAGCTCAGAGAATTGTCTCTGAGTTCGTCGAGCTAAGCACGACTTTCGTCGAGCTGAGTTCGATGAACGTCGAACTCATTTTCCTGAGTCTTTGAAATTTCTCTAAGTCTTGAGTCTTCTGCAGTATGTAGATGGCTGGTCTATGCAGTGTTGATTCTAAGGACGTGGCCTAAACTCTAGGACACAAACATGACCCTGGCTATACAGGTTGGGTCAAACATCCTAGTTTAGTGAACCTAGCCCAAATCCAAATAGGGATCCAACAATCTCCCCCTATTTGAGTGAGGTCACTAAATATAGACACAAAATATTCACAAAGCAAGAAAACTTATATCTAGCAGGAAATTTTAAAATATGCAGCAGATATATATATACAAAAAGCTTTGTATCAGGAAATAAAAAATAGTTTTAAGATGACAGAAAGACTAAAATAGTTCATAATTTATTTCTTCTTCTTTTGCTCCTTGGGCTTAACCTCCTTATCTTTATCTCCAGGCTGAGTAAACTTGATTTCCCTGTTAGGATTTGCTACTTGAATTTTTTTCATTGTCATATCAGCAGCTCCAATGATATTAAGGGAGGTAGCTCTTGGCACTACAACTTCTGGATGTAGTTTCATATAATCATCAACATTAAAGAATTTGTTAGCTTTAGCAAACCTGTTGAGTTCTTTCTTCCTGTATTTGGACATTGTAGTGTATTCAGAGGGATCCTTCCCTTCAACTTTTGCTTTGTTAATCATGGATATGCCAACCAATTCTTGGAACCTGGCAATCCTTGCAGTTGTAGCTGTCTCTGGGTCCTCAAAAGGTATAGGAGGGGAGGCAGGTCTCTTTGGGCTTTCAGCTTTTTGATGTTCAGTGATTTGTTGTTGTTGATGTTGATGTTGTTGTTGTTGCTTGCCTGATGAATAGTGTCTCTGCTGGCTGCTTTCTGAAGAAGAAGATCTACCCTGCTGTCTTTGATATGTTTGATAATGGGTAGACCTTTGAGATGAAATGCCTGAAGCACCGGTAGCAGGTGGAGGAGGAGGAGGAGGGTATTTCTTGAATCTTTGAGGAGGAGGTGAGTATTTCCTGCTTTTCTTTCTCTCTTTATGTTGGTTCTTTGATAGCCATATCCATGCTGGCATGCCCTTATATGGTGTGATTTTCTGAAGTATATAATAGGGAGTATCATTTGTTGGATTGGGTTTTGGAGCAGGAGGTGGAGGGGCTTTCCTCTTCTTGGATACTTTCTTCTTAGACTCATCATCAGAATCCTCTTCATCATCTTCATCATCAGAAGAGTCTTGAGGATTATCATATAGTGCATTTATTTCTTTCAGAGCCTCTGCAGATATCAAGGGTTTTTCTGCCTGGGAATAATCTAGAGGAGAAGCTGGAGCTGGAGCTGGATAACTGTACACATCAGTGCTTTCAGCAACTGATTTATTCTCTTCTTCTATATCAGCCATGATCAATTCATCAAGATCAGGCATTGGGGAGTCATCCATAACAAAAGTTGGAGCAGAAATATCTCTGGGAGGGGATGCAACAATGAGGGAATCAAATTTTGGTGGAAATGGAATGGCTGGAGCCTGTGGGACAGCAAAACTAACCTTAAGTTGCATGACAACCTTGGGGCTTATTGGAGAGGTATATGGGACTATAGCCAAAGATGGCTTAATACTGTACTCTGGAAGTTTATTCAAATAAGTTGTATCAAAAACATTCAACAATTTTAACAGATCTACTGTGGGATTTATAATATAATCACCCGCAATTGTTGTTTCTTCTATTACTGGGTCATCCAAATCCATATCAGCTTCAATAAAATTAATGAAATCTAATATATCATCATCAGCATCTGCATCTGCTGTTGCATCTACTGTTGCTGGTGCTTTTTTTTGTTGTTGTTGCTGTTTTTACTGCTATTGTTGTTTTTGCTGCTGCTGTTTCTGCTGCCACTGTTATTTCTGCTGCTACCGTTTCTGCTGCTACTGCTGTTTCTACTGCTGCTTCTTCATAAAATATCTCTCCCTGCCTGATTTCAGTGGGTACTAGATCCAGGCCCCTGACTGAAGAAGGAGTAGCAGAGAGAGCAGAAATTTGATCATCAAGAGAAGAGATGGAAGAAGCAAGAGGTGAAATAGCATCTGCTATAAGATTTTTGAGGAGGGGAGTGAGAAGTGCTACAAGAGGTGGAATGATGGAGCAGTCTAGTGGCAGAAATGTAGAAGGTGTCTCAGTGGAAACAGAAGGAGGGATGGAAGATACTGGTGGAGGAGGAGGTAGATAATATAACATTTGTGCATCTGGGGAAGAAGAAGTATGGAGGGGGGATGTAAGCAAACTGAATGATGGTAGGGAGGAGATATTGGAGAGGGGAATGTCAGCCAAATGTGGTGGAAGTGGAGATGAGGGTGGTGATGGAACTGGTGTGCCACCTGGGAATTGAGTGGATGTATGAAAGTGAATATGAGTTTGTGATGGAGGTACTGGAGATGATGGAGTTGGTGTACCGTGGGGGGATGGAGGTGAGGTATGAAAGTGAATATGAGTTGGGGATGTATGTATTGGAGATGAGGGAGGTGTGGGAGTATGGACTGTGGTATGAATTGGGGTATGGACTGGGGAATGGAGTTGGTGTACCATCTGAGGGTGACTTTGACTGACTGGAGGATATAGAGGTGGAGGAGGGATATCTTCAGCAGGGTGGGAAGTGGCTGGATCAGCCCTTGTACTCTCAGAAGGCCTAGAGGAAGAGGATGAAGCCTTGGAGGACTTGGTTATGTTCATCTCCCACCTTCCAAAGAGGGCACATGTGAGCCTCTTGGAGGCATCTATGAATATGGTCGGGGTGTCCAGGGATTCAGCAGTCTTTTACTTAAGTAAGATTCCTTGAATCCTTCCAAAGCAAACCTCCTTTTTAGTGTTCTTTTTCTTAATCAGTTCAAACATAATCTGAGCCCAATTCACTGGCTTCTTATTCACTACTGCACATATCACTAGGAATTGATGCCTAGTGATGTAGTCATGGGTTGTATGCTTACCCGGCAACACTTTCCCCACAACATCTGCTAGAAATTTATACTCAGCAGACAGATGTTTCTTGAGTAGCTTGTTGGGGTTTCTCTAGAATAACCCATCTTATTTAACATCCCATCAAATTCCGCATTATCAATTTCTAATTCTTCTGTACCATTAGTTAATCCAACAATGTCAGTCAGGACAGCGGGGGTAAGAGAAACAACATTACCAGATATGGTGTTAGTCATAGTGTTCTCATCTGTTGTGGAGGAAGTTTAGACCCACTCTCTGGTTTCTGCACTGGTGAGCTTGATCCTGGTGGTCATCAAATTTTTTAACTGCTGGTCTTCAAGCAGTTGCAAGATATTCAGGAAGATAGGATCGGAATGTTGAAACGATTCAAAGTCCACATCAAATCCGGTATCAAATTTCATGGCCGCAAGACTGCCATTTTTGTTTAACAGCTGGACAGCTCTTTTCATGCAATGAAAACAGTTAGTTGTTCTTGACCCAGGTTACCTCGGGTCCTTTATATTGTTGATAAGAAAAGCTTGATATTACTGAAAATTCAGGTTGAGATTTATACCCTAAGAGGTGATATCTTCTAGGAGGAATTGTCCAATCAGCAAGTGGATTAAAGGGTTTCCTAGTTTGATTGGAATTGTTGTTATAATTATGATTTTTATTAAGTCTGTCTGGGTTCGATGAAAAGTTGTAAGTTCGTCGATTAGAGTTTGACAAAACGGGATAAGATCGTCGATCTCTGCTCAGAGAATGAACATGTTCATTTTCTGTGCCCCAAGTTCGTTGATCTCTGCTCGACGAACCATACACGGTTCGTCGATCGCAGTAAGACGAATTATTACTATATAGATTTGCGTTCAAAGTTCATCGAATTGAGTTCGACGAACTGGCCACATTTTGTCGATCTGAGTTCGACGAAATCTGTAGAACTTTGTTTTTACTTGAAGTCTTCTGGTTTCTGTTATTTTGATTTTTATGTAATTCTTCTGTGGTTTGTTTGTTGTTTATTACCTCTTCACACTTAGCTGCAATAAATCTGATGGGGGTTGATAATATGTTCTTCTTGAGAATGGGGGGGGGGGTAAACTTGATGATGTACCCAAGACTAGTTTGTCATTTAGTCTGGCATTGACTGTGCTTGCGATGTCCATCAGCTTAAGGCTTCTCCCATTGAAAGATTCCTCAAGTTGTTTGGCCTCACATAACTCTGTTTTTACAGAATTAATTTGTTCATTAGCTAGAGTTAGTTCTTCTTTTAGCTTAGTGTTATTAGAAATCAGGTTTTCTTGATTAGATAATTTTTCTCTAAGTATTTTAATTTCCTTTTCAGAGTTGATTAAATCAATACACAAGGTTTTAAACTCAGTTTTGAAAGTATCGGAACTATAATCAAAAGTTGAAAGTACCTGACCAGCTTCTTATTCTGAAGTTCCTTCATTGTCAGATTCTTCTTCATCTGATTGACTTCTAGAGGCATCAATGGCCATGAGGCAGACTTCTTTGGCCCTTGCCTCTTCTTCCTCTTCACTTGAACTGGAAGATGTGGATTCATCTTCAGCGTCACTCCAGTTTTCAGCTACAAAGCCCTTCTCCTTCTTCTTATATTTGCTAGAGGAAGGCCTTGAGCTTTGTTGTCTTCTAGAGTCCTTCTCTCTTCTTCTTTCTTTCTTTTGATTCTCTGGACACTCTGAGATAAAGTGTCCAGGTTTCCTGCAGTCAAAGCAAACTACTTCTTTAGTAGGAGTTTTGTCATACCTTGGCTTATCATCCTGCCTGGGTGATTTTCTTCTGAAGTCTTTCCTTGCCATTTTTTAAAATCTTTGGCAAGGAGACTCATTAGCTCTTCATTTATTATTGAAGCTTCTCCTCAGCGGCCTTGAATGCCACGTTGTGCTCTTTCCTTACTGTTGAAGGAGTCCTTTATTCAGCTGCTTCTCTGGACTTGATTAGCTGCTCATAGGATTTGAGCTTTCCCAATAGAGATTCTGTGGAAATCTCATTTAAGCTCCGGGCCTACTTGATCGACCAGATCCTTGAATCCCATGAGCTTGGGAATCACATGAGGATTTTGTCATTCACCTTAGTGAGGGTGATGTCCTTATCCAAGGTCTTCAGCTCATTGATTATTGAGCTCAGCCTATTGTATATGTATGCAATAGATTCTGCTTCATCCTTCTTGAAATTCTCATACTGGGATATGAGATTTGACCTTCTGTCCTTCCTTTCATCAGTAGAGCCAGCCACCATTTGGTTGAGAGAGTTCCAAATGGCCTTGGCTGAAGTGCATTCAGCCACTTTCTAGAAAATGTCATCAGGCATTGTTTGGGCCAGAATGTTCATGGCTTTAGCATCAACAACCTTTGCTTTCTTCTGAGCATCAGTCCACTCAAGTGGTGGAACTGCATTAGTGCTTGAGGTTGTTGTAGATGTAGATGGTTGAGGAGGACTTTTCAAGATAGAATTGTAGATGTCCTCATCAATAGAATTCATATAAAGTTTTATTCTTGCCTTCCAGATGGCAAACTTATTTAAGTTGCACACTGGAGGTCGGGTGCTTGCATAATCTTTGTTCTGTGTCATGTTGTGTATATAATTCTAATAGAAATAAAAAAAATCAGATATATCAAAGGATCTTTTGGTTCAAGGATTAGCTTGTACAACCAAAGGAACCTCGCTTTGATACCAATTAAAAGTTATGGTTATATCTGATATACTATAGAGGGGGGTGAATATAGTATCTTGAAACTTTAAGACTTTTTTACTGTAAATAAAAACTACATAGTATAATAGTTATTTGATATCAAGATTTACTGTGAGTATGAGTGCAAACTATGATAACCTAATCTACCACAGGCACAACAAAATATAAACTTACTAATCACAGATACAGCAAACCTAACTAACACAGCCACAACAAGAGCAAAAGAAAAAGATGGCAACCAGACAACACAAGAATTTTATAGTGGTTCCCCAACCTGGGTACATCCACTCTTCTACCACCCTGGTAGGAATCCACTCAGGTTTTTGATCAGGTGACTGCCACTAATTAGCTTTTGATCAAGTGCTCAAAAACCAATCCCAAGTCTTTTGGTCAGGTGACTTACAACCAGGAATAACTTTTGAAGGGAGTTAAAGAACCCTTTTTACAGTAGAGGTGAGAGAGTGATGGTGTCTTCTCTTTCTCAAGCACAACTGAGAAGACTTAGTGGATCTTTGATGTTAGCAAAGCTCCCTCTGAGACATGGAAATTAGGAAGTCTTGAGCTTTGCTTCAGGGTGAGTAGGTCTTCAATCCTTTAGCCTTGACTAGAAGATATCCAGGAACTTCTTGACTGATAGAGTTGTTGTTGTACTTGAAAAATCCTGGAATGAAGAAGGAAGAAGACTCTTGATTTTGGATGGATGTTCTTCTTCTTCAGCTACTGTTATTTCTATGGTCTGGGGCTTTTTGTTTCTTTACTTTTGTATTGCCCTGTGTATTGCTTGTGCTATTTCATATTTTTGATCTCTCTATGACTATCTGTGTGCTCTGCGCTACAAGAAGGAAGAAGAAAAATCCTTTTATATTTTCCATGAAATCTTCCTTCTGAACTTTGAATTTCTTCAGCATTGATTACTGATGGCCTTGAGAATGTCTGCATTGATTGATTTCCCCAACTATCCCATTAAAAATGGCAAGTAATAATCCTGATGAAAGTCATAATCAATGCTATGTTTAATAGAAATATTTAGAGAATATTAAGCATTGATTGCTCAGGAATTACTGCAATAAAGTAAGGACAAAAGGAGGGAAATATCCAAGTCTGGATCTACACAGAAATCATTGAGTAGAGAACAGAATTCGTCGACCTGGGTCCAGAGTTTGTCGAGATAAGAAGTTATGTTCGTCAACCAGATAATTGTTGTTCGTCGAGCTGAGATCCAAGATCGTCGACCTGAGAACTGTTAACTGCTTTCTCAAGAACCTTGCCAATTCTGTGCATCAAGATCGTCGAGCTGAGAATCTAAGTTTGTCGACTAGTGTTCAGAGAAATGTTTCTTGGACTTTAGAATGTTGAAGTAGAGTGTCCAGAAATCGTCGTTCTGAGAACTCAGTTCGTCGAGCTGAGAACTGCTAACTGCTACTTGATAAAACTTGTCAGGATTGTGGTCTAAATTCATCGAACTGAGAACATGAATTAGTCGACTGGAGTAAAGAGAAGTGTTTCTGGACTTAAAATATTGAGATGTTTCTGGACTTAAAATGTTGAGGTAGACCATCCAGAAATCGTCGTCCTGAGAACCAAATTCGTCGAGCTGATATTCTAACTTTGTCGACTGGGGTTCAGAGAAAGGAATTCTGGACTTGGAATGTTGAAGTATAGTGTCCAGAGATCGTTGACCTGAGAACCAAGTTTGTCGAGCTCAGCTCAGAGAATTGTCTCTGAGTTCGCCGAGCTAAGCATGACTTTCATCGAGCTAAGTTCGACGAACGTCAAACTCATTTTCCTGAGTCTTTGAAATTTCTCTAAGTCTTGAGTCTTCTGTAGTCTGTAGATGGCTGGTCCATGCAGTGTTGATTCTAAGGACGTGGCCTAAACTCTAGGACACAAACATGACCCTGGCTATGCAGGTTGGGTCAAACATCCTAGTTTAGTGAACCTAGCCCAAATCCCACTAGGGATCCAACATATGCTGACCAACCGCCATTCTTTTCCTTGGCTAAGTGTAAACCACACCCGCCGAGTCATCATATCGACGTCGGTGTGAACAATAGTCAAATACTGAAGACCCACCACTATTTGCACATGCACACATGATTTCCTGAGCCATTGGCACCCCGGACTAACCTATCTATTACAACTACCTTCCGAGCCTTTCGCTCGCCAGGCTAACTTTCCCATTCTCACAACCACTGAGTCTACCGCTCAGATAACCTAGTCGAGCAAACGTCCCAAATGAGTTGTAATTAATTTTAAAATAAAGTAGATATCAAGAGCTACAACTTTCATATTAAACATTTTCCCTGAAAAGTCCTATAAATATTTTTAATAATTAGTTCAAGGCACTGCAATAATAGTGACATAAATGAATTTATTAAATCCTTAAATAAATCAAGCCGCTCGAATCTTGAAGTTGGGATTGACGACATCCTTTCATCTTCTACCTTGAGCCTACGACCAAGATTTGCCCGTCCTGGGCCGTCTTTGCCCGTGAATTCCCGACCACCCACGCCTATTCCCGGCCGACCACCGCCACCACCACCTTCGTTGAGGTAGTGGCTGGAGATTCACGGTGGTTGGCCGGTCGTAGGTGGCCGGAACAGTGTGTTGTGGTTGGAATTAAAAGCTTGAAAACCAAGCTTTCGGCCTACCCGATCTAGAGCCAATTGGCCCCAAATCGAGCCATAGATGGATTGAGATCTACCCACTGAAGAAGGAGAGGAGGATATGACCTTTTAGGAGGGTTGGAGTCAGGCTGATCGCCGTATCACCACTGATGGTGGTGGCGCCGCTCGGTGCTCTGCAACAACGCTACTAATGAGCTCGGCTGCTTCAGTGAAAATGTGGAAACGTTTGCTCTGGGTCTGGGAAAGCTTTTAAAATACTCAGATTGGGAGAGAAGAGGTTAAGAGCTTCAATTTCCATTAATGACCATTATGAAATTTTCGGCCAACCTGAAATTCACTGAATACAGCCTTATTTTGGTTGAGATAGCCCCTTGATCTTCTCAGAACTGATGAGAGGAGAAGAATCTTGCCACTGGAATTGAATGTGGAGGCCCTTGGCATCCCTTGGCCATGAATGGCTCTCTTCCTCATTTTCTCTCTCTTTCTCTCTCCTCCATTAAAGGGCAAATGGAGCTTTCTCTCTCCTAATCATCATTTCCAGAAATGAGTGGGATTTTGGATAATTCTAAGCCTCATGAGGCTAGTGGACCATTTTAATTGGGCTTAGCCCAAATGGAGTGGGCTAGGTTAGGCCAACTTGAGCTAGTTTAACCTAATATTAGGGTTGAGTTGACCTTGATCAAATTGACCTTTCGGGTTGACCCCAATGGGTCCTTGGTGACCCATTTGCCTCCCCTATGGTCTAGGAAGGGTTGGGTAGGACTGGTTTGGCACCTTGGAGGCCACTTGACCCTCAGTTAGGGCAATTTGACCATTTTAGGTCTAGAGTTGACTTTGGTCAACTTGACCTCTTTAGTTGACCTCAATGGGTCCTTGGTGACCCATTGACCTCCTTTAAGGGTTAGGGAGGTGTAGGTGTGGTCAATTTGGCTAAGGGAAGGGTAACTGGCCCTATCGAGGTTAGTTTGACCCATTTAAGGTTAGGGTTGACTTTGGTCAACTTGACCACTTTGGTTGACCCCAATGGGTCCTTAGTGACCCATTGACCTCTTTTAAGGGTTAGGACTTAGGAGTGTTGTGGTGGGGTCCTAGAGTCAAGTTGAAGCCCTTAGGTCAAACCCTAGTGGTGGTTAAAAGAATGAGCTAATTGCAGACCATGGTGGTCTCACCTTCTTTCCTAGGTTCACTTGGTCTTCTTGGGCTTCCTAGGGTTTTTTCATGACCTAGTCATGACAAAACCACTCTTAGGGGTCTACTAGTTTGAGGGATGTTAAAAATTCCAATACATAAAAATAAAAATTTTGTCCCCAAAATTAAGGTTAGGCTTACTAGGTTTCTACTAAAGAAAAAGTATGTAACATCCATAGGAATTTGATGGTATACCTGACTCGAAGAGATCCGGGTACATCTGTTGCATCTGGTCACGTGGCTCCCAGGTGTGCTCCTCTTGTCCATGATTACTCCAAAGGACCTTGACTAGCGGAACCTTCTTGCGCCGCAAGACCCGCACTAATGTATCATCGATCCTGACCGGCTCTATACTGACTGATCGATCTGAAGCCACCAGGCCAAATGTAGTGGAAATCAGCTACTCAGGTCATAGCAGAGCCCTCTAAAGTGAAGAGATGTGGAAGATGGCGTGCAATCCCGCTAACTCTGGCGGTAGCTCCAGTTTGTAAGCCACGGGGCCGATCCGCTCCAGGATGTTGTAGGCCCCATGTATCTCGGACTGAGCTTCTTCCGCCCGTGAACCCACGAGAATCCATGCATCGGTCGTATCATCAAGAAAACCCAGTCTCCTACATGGAACTCCACCTGACGATATCGCGCATCGTTGTTTTTGGCCTGTCTATTCTGGGCCTCCACCATCCTATCCCGGATCAATCTCACTTGGGCATCTGTGTCCTCCACAAACTCCGAGCTGAGTGCCTTTGGATCCTCATCCTGGATCCAAGATCGTCGGGTCCTGCACCTTCGTCCCTACAGTGCCTGATAACTTCTCAAAAAGAAGTTATCTAGCCCAAATTTAGACTTAATATTCACTATAAAATGTTTAAAATGACTTTAAATAAAATAGAAATGAAATTAAATTCATATTTATTTATTTTGTGGCTATTTCGGTCTCTTTTCATGGTGTTATTGCGAGAATTGCCAAAGAAATCTGCTTGGAGAAAGAAATATGCCCAAATATAATAACCAGGAAAGTAGGTCACAACGCGCGGGAAAGTAGGTTGCAACGTGGTCTGGACGAATTTCAGAATTTGAATTTCAAAGTTGGCTCCGATTTCAAATATGGAAAGGTACTTCTTTCCAAAGGGGTGGCTACGTTTTTAAGATGGAAAATCTCCACCAAATCAGGTATTCTAAGGCATTCTAAGAGAGAGAAGGTGAAATCAAGGCTTCTTCGTCTAGGGTTTGTGAAAATCCTCCATTGGAGGAGAGCAGCTAGAGCAAGGAAGGCGATGGATCCTCGGGCTGATCGAGCGAGCGACTTTGGAAGGCTAATCTTGCGGCATTTACTCATTAAATCCGTCATGTTTTGTAAGATCTCTCCAATCGTTTCGCGGTTTTCTTCCATCGCTATGAACTAATTCCTCTAATCTTCTATTATGAGAGTACTAAGTTGTATGTGATGACTATTCTCTGATTTTAACCTTGTGAATGTTTGGTGAATGTTCTTTATCGTGTTTATAATATTTTATTATGGAACTTGTGGCCAAGGTTTAGTTTTTATACAACGCTTCATAAATCAAGAGAGTAATTGTGTGTGTGTATTATAGATTTGATATAGTATTGGAAGAGAGAAAGAGATTTTCTCTTGGTATTAGCAACTTTGGTTTTCGTTTTTCATTCAGTTTCCTATTTCACACAAGGGGAAATAGCGGGCTAGGGATTTCCGATATTGAGAGATAAATATCTCTATTTTAAAATCGTTGCAAGACGTTCCACCACACGTTTTCACATGGTCACATTTATATGTTCATCGCACTAGACTTAAGAAATCACGGTACAAGATTATCTCTCATACTTGATAACAAAAATTTTCTCTAGGAGCCGTTGTTTATTTTAATAAGTAGTTTTCATTACAGTTCTTAATATCTTAAAATCATCATTTAGATTCACTTGGATTTGGAGAATAGGCGTAACTGATAATTGTAAGCACTAAATCCAACACCTCTCCGTGGAAACGATCTCTATTCACTCTTTATTACTTGAACTGGAACGTGCACTTGCATGTAATACGTATACTTATTTCAGGCATATCAAGTTTTTGGCATCGTTGTCGGGGAGGTGCGAATAATTTAGTGTTTCTTTCTTGCAATATTAGTGAATCCTTAGTATTTAGAGTTCAAGTTTTTATTGCTACTGTATTTTTGGTTTGTTTTGTTTGTTTACTATCTTTTGTCATTTACTATTTTGTCTAGTGTATGTCCCGTTATCGTTCACCTGAGCTATTGCCTTTGAACCTAGAGATTGAACGGACTTGTAGACAAAATAGAAGAGCGTTTCGATTAGAAAATTATAACCATGCAACCATGAATCCTAATAATCAAAATATTCCCAATGAAAACGATCAGGATGACCTAGGTCAGGAGGGTCAGGTAGAACAGAATGGGAAACCTGCCGAGGTTAGGAGAACCTGTCGTGAATACAATATGCCTTTTAGAGGGGGCTGTAATACAACATCTTCAAGCCAACCATTGAAGCCAATAACTTCAAAATTGACTCCATGACAATGAACCTAGTGCAGTAGAGACAATTCAGCGGACTTAGTCATGAGGACCCAAACTCTCATTTACGGAGTTTCATGGATGTGTGTGACACATTCAAGATCAATGGTGCTTCGGATGAAGCGATTAAACTCTGCCTATTTTCATTCTCTCTATTGGGTAGAGCGAAGGAGTTGCTTGATTCCCAATACGGTCTCACCACTTGGATGCAAGTGGTCGACTTATTCTTAGCCAAGTACTTCCCACCCGCTAAAACTACAAAGCTGATGCGGGATATTAGTACGTTCATGGAAGAAAATGGGGAAATGTTGTACAACGCATGGGAGCGGTTCAAAGAACTCTTAAGGAAGTGTCTTCACCACGGGTAGTGATACATCAACAAGTGTGGACTTTTTATAGTGGCCTCCAGACGTCTACCATGATCCAACTAGATGGAGCTGTGGGAGGATCTCTCATGAACAAGTACCTTGAGAACGCATATGCGATCCTCGAGGACCTATCTTTGAATAATTATCAGTCGTTCGATCGACATGTCCCTTTTTCTTCTTCTATGGGAGGTGTTCATCAAGTTGATCAACTCGCTTCTTTCGCAGCATAAATTACCGTACAATTCAACTCGATGAACAAGCATTTAGATGCTTTAACCTTAAATCAAAATCAAACTCAAATGAATCCTCAAGTCAATAGTATAGTTGCTCCTTCGATTAATATGAATCCTTCGGTCATAGTGGAGCAACTCATTAGTAGTAACGAGGAGGTCAACTACATAGATGGCCAACCGAGATACATGAATCATAATAATCATAATGCACTCCCTACTCATTAAAATCCAGATTTGCGTAATCACCCCAATTTTTCGTGGAAGAATAATTCGGGAATGCCACACCTACCCGGATTCAACTCAAACCCTCATCCACTCCAAAATAATAATTATAATCAACAAGGATCATCTAGAAAACTATCGGATGAGTTACTTATAGAATCCATGTAGAAGAAGGATGCTCGCATTTCTAGTCTAGAGGAATCATTGCGTGTAATTGAGACTTAGTTAGGACAAATCGCTAATACTTTGAGCCTTAAACCCCAAGGTTCGCTCCCTATAGATACAACTACAAATCTGAAGGGAGATAATCCTCACTGCAAGGTCGTCACCTTACGGAGTGGTAAGGAATTAGTGGGTGAGACTGTAAATGAGAGTGAGAAACAAGTTGACAAAGAAAAAGAGTTGGAGATTGTTAGCCCAAATGCCCCAAACGAGGAGTTAAAGGAAAATAATAATAGAAATGAAGGAGTAGAAGAAGTATCTGGAGAGACTGAGAGAGAACCCGTTACTGATGATAAAAAGAAGAACGATAATACAAAAGTCTATCCACCACTGCTGTTTCCACAACGGTTAAATAAGAGCAAACTCGATCAACAATTTCAAAAAATTGTTGAAATATTTAAGAAAATGCAAGTTAATATCCCTTTCGCGGAAGAATTGGAGCAAATGACAAGCTACGTGAATTTTATGAAAGACGTTTTATCTAAAAAATTGAAATTTGGAACACATGAGACTGTGGCACTTACTCAGGAGTGTAGCGATATACTTCAAAAGAAACTCCCGCCCAAATTAAAAGATTTGGGGAGTTTCACCATACCGTGCTCTATAAGTTACCAATTCGAGGATAAGGCCTTATGCGATTTAGCCGCGAGCATCAACCTAATGCCATATTCTATCTATAGGAAGCTTGGTTTAGGAGAAATCTCCAAGACCTCCATCACTTTGCAACTAGCCAATAGAACCCTCGTGTTCCCAAAAGGGTTAATTGAAGACGTCCTAGTTAAGGTGGACAAGTTTATTTTTCTAGCGGACTTTGTTGTCCTAGATATGGAAGAGGATAGAGAGTTGCCTATTATAGTAGGGCGACTATTCCTGGCCACTGGTAGGACACTAATAGATGTACAGAAGGGGGAGTTGACCATGAGAGTTAACGATGAACAAATAACCTTTAATGCACTTAAAGCTATGAAATTTCCCCGGAATCAAGAAGATCATATGGAGGTGGTAAATCAAATTTCAATTCATGATTATAATCTGAATAATAAATCCACAGGGCAAGATGACGTGTTGACCCAACTTCTGATGCATGAGGAGATTTCGGATGATGAAGAGGAAATTTGAAATTACCTAGAAGTATTTGAGGCGCAAGCTGCTTTTGTTAGGAGACCAGAACCCTTTGAGATGTAGGACAAGGCATTGGCGGACAAGCCCTCTATAGTTAGTCCGCCGACTCTTGAGTTGAAGCCTCTCCCAGACCATCTCATGTACACTTATTTAGGCGAAAATAACACATTGCCGGTTATCATCAATTCTAAATTATCAACTGATCAACTTCAAAAGATTTTAGAATTGCTATCTCAATTTAAAACGACCATTGGGTGGACCATAACGGATATCCGAGGGATTAGACCCTCACTATGTATGCATAAGATTCTTTTGAAAGAATATTTTATGGGATCAATCGAACCCCAGCGTCGTCTTACTCCACCCATGAAAGAAGTGGTGAAGAAAGAGATTATTAAATGGTTAGACACAGGGATCATCTATCCTATCTTGGATAGCTCGTGGGTATCACCAGTGCTGTGCCAAAAAAGGGAGGGATGGTGGTAGTACAAAATGAGAGGGATGAGACAGTATTAACTAGAATGATTATCAGGTAGCGTATCTGTATGGATTACCGAAATCTGAATAAGGTCACATGAAAAGACCATTTCCCTTTGCCTTTCATTGATCAAGTTCTAAATAAGCTAGCGGGGAATGATTTTTTCTATTTTCTTGATTGTTATTCAGGGTATAATCAGATTACGGTAGCCCCGGAGGATCAGGAGAAGACCACATTCACAACATTTGTATTTATAAGGATGTCATTCGGTTTATTTAATGCACCCGCCACATTTCATTGATGCATGATTGCTATTTTCGCGGATATTATGTACAATGTCATTGAAATTTTTATGGATGACTTCTTTATCTTCAGTAGCTCTTTTGATGCATGTTTAGCTTGTTTGGAAAAAGTGCAAATGCGTTGTGTTGAAACTAATCTCGTACTGAATTGGGAGAAATGTCACTTCATGGTGCGAGAGGGTATTGTGTTTGGTCATCATGTGTCAAGGGATGGTTTAGGGATTGATAAAGCAAAACTAGATGTGATTGAAAAGCTGCCACCACCCAATAATGTGAAAATGTTGTGAAGTTTCTTAGGACATGCAGGCTTCAATAGAAGATTCATTAAAGAATTCGCTAAAATCGCAAAATCATTGAGTGGACTACTAAAAAAAGATGCATAATTTCAGTTGAGCAAGGAGTGTTTAAACGCTTTCGGCACATTAAAACATTGTTTGACTACGACACCTATCGTAATAACTCCTAATTGGGAGGAGCCATTCATCTTAATGTTTGACGCAAGTGATTACGCGGTTGGAATTGTTTTAGGATAGGTACGAGAGAAAGTGTTTCACACGATAGCCTACTATAGAAAGACCTTGATTGACGCCCAAATAAATACACAACTATGGAAAAGGAATTACTAGCGGTAGTATTTACCTTTGAGAAATTTAGATCGTATCTTTTATGCACAAAGAGCAAAGTTTATACGGATCATGATGCATTCCGTTAGCTCATGGATAAAAAGGACGCAAAGCCCTGATTGATCAGATGGGGGCTTCTTTTACAATAATTTGACTTAGAGATTAAGGATAGGAAAGGTATTGATAATTTGTTTGCGGACCACGTGTCCAGGATAGAGTCTACACGATCATCATATAATCCGGAAATTGATGAGAGATTTCCGGATGAGAGGGTTTTAACTATTCATGATAGTACTCCACCTTAGTATGCTGACTACGTAAACTACATAGTGAGTAATGTTCTACCGTCTGACTTGTCGTATCAACAAAGGAAGCGATTTTTACACCAGGCACGCTCCTATCTTTGGACGAGCCTTATCTATTTAAAATAGGAGCTGATGGAGTGGTGAAGCGATGTGCGCCGGAGGTTGAAACAAAATCGATATTACAGGCATTAGAGGCCGGATTCTTTTGGCCTAATTTATTTCGTGATGCTAATGAATTTGTTAAACATTGTGATAGATGTCAATGATGTGAGAACTTCGGAAAGAACGAGGGAATGCCAATGAATATCATGCTAGAGGTCGAATTGTTCGATGTTTGGGGAATGGATTTTATGGGTCTGTTCGTCAATTCAAATGGCAATTTATACATTTTGTTGGTAGAAGACAATGTATCTAAATGGGTGGAAGCGATCCCAACACCTAAGAATGATGGTAAGGTAGTCCTGAATTTTCTAAGAAACCATATATTCAATCGATTCGAGGTACCTAGAGCGATCATTAGCAATGGGAGAAGTCATTTTTGCGACCATCAATTCACCTCTTTGCTAAACAAATAAGGGGTCACTCATAAGGTCGCACTCGCTTACCACCCTCAGACAAATGGACTAGTAGGGGTGTCAAATAGGGAGATAAAAAGGATTTTAGAGAAAATGGTGAGCATAAATCTGAAAGACTGGTCGCAAAAGCTCACAGATGTATTATGGGCATACCAGACTGCTTTCAAAACTCCTGTCGGATTAACCCCGTATAGGTTGGTCTATGGAAAATCTTGTCATTTGCCACTCGAATTAGAACATCGGGCATTCTGGGCGATTAAGAAAATAAATTATGATTTTTGGGATGCCGGTAAGAAAAGATTAATTCAACTAAATGAACTCGAGGAGATTCGGATGCAAGGGCTACTGCTACTGCTGCCTTCTCCTCCAGGGTTTCTTCTTCTCTCTCTGACCGACCACTTACCTGCTCCTCTAGCTTCGGCACGCAAATCCGACCGTAAGAACTTCTGAAGTAGGTCTCCAAACATCTGCCACCAGCCCTCTTCTTCCTTTCTTTTTTTCTTCCAAGAGAGAGAGAGAGAGAGGGAGAAAGAGAGAAATGAGAAATATTTCACATCTCAAGTTTTTTATATAAATTCGCTACCACCACGCAGTAACTAGCTACTGCGGCGCAGTAGCCTAGGCAGTGGCCTCTTGGCCCAATCAGTGTCGTTCTGTCGCTCAAATATTGCCTCAACCGTATCCGACATGTGACACACTACTGCCGGTAATTATGTTCTTTGGGACGGACAAGGTGTTACAGACTATCTTGTCTGCTGTAGGATATCTGGTCTCCATGGCTGTGAGGACCTTGTTGGGGCAGTAGATCGGTTGAACAACTAATGTTCTTAGTGTTGAAAATACTGAATAAATTATGGTCTTAATGTTTCAATTAATCTATCTTACTTTAGAATCATGCTTCAGGTGTGAACTACAAACAAGTTTAGTATCGGCGACAGGACTTTTGGCTTTGGCGACGTGAATGATGGTGGCTTTCGGTGTCAGAGTTTTGAACGATGTCAACTTCTGGTGTCGCCGATGGGAACAATGATGGCTTTTGTGGTTGGCGATGGGACTAGGGTGGCTAGGTCTCTAGTCGGGATTCATAAAGGAACATAGCGGTCATTGTTGGGTTGCTATTAAAGAAGGGCGGGGAGAAAAAATGCGTGCTTTGTTAGAGTTTTGGATGTCAATAGCTAGATTCATTTTGTAGTTAACAATCTCCTTAATTTATTGGGATGTTCCCCAGGATATAAAGTCCTCCTATGCACAGGGGCAGATCTAAGGGGGAAATTTTTAGGTACAAGCTTGTACCATGCTCCCGTGCCCAAATAAATAGCTTCTAACTCATGGGGCCCACCTTTCTCCCCCCCCCCCCCATCTCCCAAAAATTTCCTGCCATCTCTCTCCCGATTTTTTTCATCATCTTCCCCAATTTTTCCTTCTCTCATGTGAACCCGTCTGCTCCATTAGGGTTCCGGGAAAGCTCTGGTTGCCATTCTGACCTTCTCATACCCTAGCTACTTGAGGTCCAAGTCGCCATCCACCTTTTTAGACCATCTCTACCACACCTTACCTAAGGAGTTTGGATAACGGCAGAAGACCATGAGTGTGTCATTACTACTCCGCCATTACTTCCCTGTCTCTTTGCCCTCATCATGTTTGTTCTCCCTGAAGTTTCAGATCATGCAGGAGTCACATGAGAAACCCGACGTAGATAGTTTTGACAATGTGAGTCTTCATTCTTTCTTCTCTTTTGCGTATCTTCTTTAATTTAAGTTCAACCTCTTTCTCTTTGATTATCATCAAAATTATAGCTGTAATACACACTGGAATTTACTCCATTACAACTGGAATTCATTATGTTACCACTGGAATTTATTATGTTACAACTGGATTTTATTCTTTTACAACTGAATTTTATTATTTTATAATTGGAATTTATTCTTTTCCAACTGCATTTAACTTGCGACTATTTTTTCCCTAAATGATAGAAATCTACAGTATCATTCCCTATTGTACATAGTGAAGAGGAAGTATACTTCATGTACTGTGATTATGCCCATAAAACTGGATTCAGCGTGCGGAAGCAAAATATTGTCTATTGGGCACATACCAGATTTATTAAGGGTCGAGGGTATAGTTGCGCAAAAACTGGCTTAAAGATTTCCAAACTGTTGAATGACGAACAACAAAAATACCGTAAATTGGATACTCGTACAGATTGTTTGGTCTGCATATATTTTAATGCAGACAAAGAAGGTAAGAATTGGGAGGTTACGAAGTTCGTCGAGGAACATAATCACACACTTGCATCAGAGAATGACAAGCACCTACTGAGGTCTCATTGCAGTATATCTACTATTCAAGCTAGCCTTCTAAAGAATATGACAGGTGTGGGTATTAGAACAACCGATGTATACAATTTCCTTGCAGATGAAGTGGGCGGTATTGAGTGTCAAGATAATCTGCACATATGAAATTATAATTTATTTGAATAATACAACTACGTACATGGTCCCGTAGGGGTGTCCTGTGCGTGGGATTAGGCATTGAGTCATATAAATCCCAGTTTCGTTCTTTAAGATTGGCAACCAACAAGACCCAATGGCTAGCAACATGGCATGACATTACAATAACCTCAACAGCTCCAACTGACTCATGGGTGATATGCTCGACCAGTCTACGACTGATCTTGCCGCATGATTTTAAATACTGCATATAATAAGCAAAAATTAGTCAGTACGTAAGAAAAAAGTAGTCAGTATTTTCATGATGTATCTTTCATTACCGCATGATTTGAAGATATGAACAAAAAATTGACCATGTTATTCACATCTTTCTCTTTGAGGCTATTTAGAACGTACGCATATGCGTCCAAATGCGAGGAGCACACTCATCCAGTCCATAGGATATCAATCAAGCTTGATCGAGAAATAAAAATATTCCCTCTCTCAATAACAATCGAGTCCCTGAATATATAACAAGGGGTAAAATTACACGAAAATAACAGTAAAGTATACAAAAAAATTACGTACCGATTTGGATATCGGTCCATCACGAATGTGATCATCTCCCTATCTTCGGGACAAAGTGCATCCCTACCCGGGTATATTGGCCAGTATTCCTTGTCAGGCCTCTTCTTTTGTATCCCCTTTACTGGTGTACGTCTCACCTTGCTTAGCACTATTGCAGAATCATCTTATGTGACGCTGAACTCCTTCTCCTTCACTTCCCCTTCCTTAACTTCCTCCCCCTTCACCTCCTGATCCTTCACCCCCTCATCCTTCACCTCCTCCTCATTCACTTTCCACTCATTGGCAAGGTCTAACAGGGCCGTCAAATGATCAAATTTTCTTGAATAAAGATCCTTAGTTGGCCCACTGCTACATCAACATAGCTTTTAAATCGATCCTCCCCACTCTTCTCTCTCTTCTCCTTCACTGCCCTCCTCTTCTTTTTTTCCTTACTCACTTCTTCCTCCTCCTTCACTTTTTTCCCTTCCTTCTCCTTCTTCTCTTTCTTTTCATTCTCTTCCTTCTCTTCCTTTTCTTTCTTCCCTTTCTTTTTTATCTCATTTATCTCCTCCTTTTTCCCTCTTAACCTCATCTTATCCTTCTTCAGCCTATACTACTCCATTTTCTCCTCTTTCTCCCTTTTCTCCTTCTTCACACTTCTCCTCTCCTCCTCTTCCTCAAAGCTTGATGAGTATTCCTCTCTTTCTCCTCCTAGCAAGTCTTGCTCCTCAACCGATATATAAACAAAAAGACTTTTGAACCTGTATGCAAACAAACATGTCATGTTATATGTTCATGAAATAATTAATCCAACAAATAATGATGTACTACTTACAACATTGGGCATTGACAGCTGGGCTCGGAGTCTTGAACAATGCAATGCGCTAAAGGTAAGCTGGGAGGACCATCAGTGCAATCGGGGAGTGGTCATTTCTCTGCATGTCGATGCTACAAAGGTATGCTCCAAAAACCATACCTACTACATGATATTAAATAGCTACAAGCAATTAATAAAACAATAATGTTATGACAAGTACAAGTTGTACGTGCTCTTGCTTACCACTAGAATAACAGAGCACCCCTCAAGGTAGTCTAGATTTTTCATCTCCTCCCCATTAGCAATCTCTTTCGTATAAGCAAAATGAGAGTGGAGAAAGGTGTGTAAGGCCTTCGGTCAGTTCACTGCTGCAAAATCCTCCAACCCTTTGAAGTCCAAAAGGCAGGTTGGCACTTTGAGTCCTTTCAAAGGGAAGAAGAAAGCTGTCAATACATATCTAATAAGAGCATTTATCCTCCTTGACTCTAGGGTTGGTGAACTATCCTCTAATGTGAGGTCAGCTATCTCTTGCACCAACTCCTTATGCTTGAGGTTAGACAAGGGAATTCTATTGAATTGAAATTTTTTTCCCCAGTTTGGAAGACCCAATATGAGTGCAACATGATTCAGTGTAAATTTCACATAAAACTTACCAAGGAGAAAAACATTCCTTCTGGCAGAGTAAGATTTAATAATATAATATAACATAGGAATATTTTGTTGAATAGTGGGCATGCTAAACAATTGTAGAATTCCTATCTCACGGAGAGTCTCTTTGGAGTCTTCGGAGAGTACATCCAACAAAGATTTGGCATTCTCTTTGAATGTCTTAATAGCACATCTGCTATATAAATAACTGGAACCTGACATCTGCGAATGAGAAGGAAAAATAAAAGAAGCTCCAACAATATTACAACTAGAAACAATATAACATTACAATTGGAATCTAACTAGAATCAAACTGGAATGTAACTTGAATAAAAACAAAGCAGTTGGAATTAAAAACCTAGTAACTACAACTATAAGCGCAAGTGAAATGTAACTACAATTGGAATTAAACTGGAAGATAACTACAGAGCAACTATAATTATGGTGGACACTACAAAAGAAACTACAATTGCAATGAAAATGAAAATCAATATTTTATACCTTGAAGGAGTAGTAATGACAACCTCCGGTAATGAACGTGCTCTAGATGGAACTGAAAATCAGTTGGATCTGAAGACCGATTTTTCCGGTAATGGCAGAAATGAAATAGGAAGCACTGATTTTTCCGCCTGAATCAACGCGCTGGGGCGAGTATGGTGGAGTTCCGGAGTAGAAACAGAGACCTCCAGTTGCTTCCGTCGTGAAGGGGGGAGGGGGAGACCTCTGGTTGCTGGATTTCTGCCGTAACTCTAGGAATGCACAGCGAGAGAAGAGGAAGGGGGAGAAAAATTCAAAATAAAATTTTTGGGAGATGGGGGGGAGAAAGGTGGGCCCCATGAGTTAAGAGATATTTATTTGGGCACGGGAGCATGGTACAAGCTTGTACCTAAAAATTTTCCGATCTAAGGGGAGAGGGCTGGGTCCCGTCCCCCCTTAGATGTTGATAGCTAGATTCATTTCGTTATATCAATGAACTCACATCCCTGTCATTCGGAAATTGGGAATTTGGATTTTTAAAATTGGCATCATCTTTCTCGTGTCAAAATGTAGTTGAACATCTAATTGTATGGCAATATGGGGATGCGAAAATTTTAATGCGGTATGATGATTGGATGGAGTCTAGTCCTTTAGAAAAAGAATTCCCAAAATTACAACACTCTTGTAATCCTGTTTGTCAATATTTTGTTGATGGGATACAGGGAAATTAGCATCGGCCTTAAATAGTGTCACGGTTCATCGTATATGCCAAATTCCTATTCTTTCTGCTTAGGGTGGTGAAATAATAATATTCAAGCATTCTTCTGGTTTTTAAAAATAAAACCCCCAAAGAATATCTCTTGCCAGTGGGGATGGCAGCAAGAGCAGGAAATCCTAAAAAATGGAAAATAAACAAGAGACGAGGGGCGGCAATGAACAGAGTGACGACGATGGCAGCAAGGAACAGAGTGACGAAGATTGTTAAAATTTCAACAAACCCGCAGATGCCTCCTCGGATACCCTGTTGAAAACTCAACACACCAGAGGAGGACACGCCCACTTATAATGTTGAACGAATTCCCGGATCTTGGAGTTAGCAGGGATTATATCAACAAAGCAGTAACAACCAGCAACACATGCAGCACACGTGTCTTTATTGATCAAGAGCAAACTTCTTTACAAGGCGTGACATACATTGCGAGACATGCTTCACCAATACCCAAAACTGGAGAGCAGAGACAGTTACAAAGACAAGAAATAGAATAAGCCGCGCGGACTTAATCAACAAGCCGCCGGTCTACTGCCGTGGAGTCCGCTCAGTCCGCCAGGTCGCCAGACTGCAACCCAAGCCGCGCGGACTTACCCCTTCCCAATGCTAGCTCTTCACCGTCGATCTGCAGGCCGCCCGACCGCGAGGTCGCCTAGCCGCCAGACCGCACACGCTGCGCCACTGAATGGAACAGTCCGCCTGAAGCAGGCGACTTCCTGAACCCCGAACCAAGTTGCCAAAGAGAAGACCGCCCAGTCGCTTTTCGCGACCTGCTGTTTACCGCCTGTTGCTTAACCGCAGAGTCTGCACTGTCCCTGACCGCAATCAGAGTCAAGTCCTGGCTTTCCAGCGCTATCCGCACAACCTGCACAGCACACCCGGGGTCAACTCTTACAATCTGCGCGGACACCAAGGTCCAGACCGCAGCAACTTACGCGAGCTTAATTACTGTTCACTTACTTCGATTCAGGCCTCTCGAGATTGACTCCTGATGTGACATGGGTCCTATTTATAGGCACGATGATGAGTATGATCACCGCCCTAACCGATAGGAACACCGCCACATCGCGCAGCAAGAACAAGTGTGTCCGCCAGCCCGCGGACACACACTCCAGTTCGCCACTCCTGTGCAGATAGCCAGTCCGCCCCAGATTCCCCAAGGCCGGACTCCAATATCCAGCCCGCTTTGCCGCCAAAGGCCAAGCCAGGACCACCACAGCCGGACTCCGCAATAGCTATGTCCGCCAAACCGCGGACACAGCACCAGCCCGCATAACCCGAGCCCGCAGCCTTGTCATCAAGGCACCTGCCGGACTCAGCGGACACCCGGCTTCCGTCCGCTCATCCCGAGTCCATTGCCTCAATCTCCAAGGCACTGCCGGACTCAGCGGACACGCCGATCCAGTCTGCTTACACAGTAGACTCCAGTCCGCATTCCTGAATTCATAACCTCATCACAAGGCTAAACCGAACTCAGCGGACTCCAGCTCCAGTCCGCACGCTCTTGCACAGGCAATCCTCCAGTCCGCATATCCCCAAGCTAGCAATCAAGGCAACAACACTTCTACTAGGCTTAGCGGACTGAGAAACCAGCCCGCGCTCCACTGCGCGATCTCCCCGGACTGAGCCAACCTGGACTTGGTTCGGAACCCACCAAGTCCAGTCCCCTGGCCACAACGGCCAGTCCGCACTTACTGGCAGACACTGGATCTAGCCTGCCATACCGGGTGACCTCCAGTATCTGTCTGCACTGACCGGCGGTCTCCGCGGCTTCCACTTGCCGCTTCACTAGAGCAAGACCAAGGCAACTGCCAAACCGGTCTGCCGAGCTCCAGTTCATCAGTCCGCTTCATGCCGGACTCCGCGGATAGGATTTCTATCCGCCCGGTTACTTCCTGGGATCCAACGGCCTGCTGAGTATTCGCCCGCCTGACAGACCGCTGCTGCTGTCCGCATAGTCTGCGCGAACAGACCGCCCAGGCCGCCACAGAGCAAACCGCCTGCAACATCCCTGCCGACTTAGCAGTCCGACAACCCTGTCCGCGTAGTCCGTGCGGTTAGGTTGCCCAAGCATTCCATTCACCCACTTTCACTTCACAATTTTCAACACTCCCCTTTGAAGTGAGAAGTGGTGAATAACTCCAGCAGCTCCTGTAACCTTGCACCTGGTCCCTCTGATAGCATCTACGAAGAAATGTCCTCGCCCCGCATATCATGGACCATGAGGGAGCCCTCCAGCATTTCCCAAAGGGAGCCATGCTTCCCTCTACCTTCCTGAGCTTCCACCTCCACTCATGCATCACAGGAGTATCACCGACTACCTTGGGCACAAAAGTCCAAGCCTTGGTCCCGCTGAGAGAAGTCACCTCTTTAGCCTTGGTGTCAACCACCTCCTTGATTCTAGTGGGGTCATCACAGTCGGAAGAACCTTGCTTGACCTGAGGGCTAGCAAAGAAACATGGGACCAAGTCCGCTGTGTTCCCTTCGCTATATCGAGCTGGTGGCTTATTGATTCTCTTCGATCTCCGAAGAACCTGATCATGGCTAACCACCTTCGCTGCTCCTGAACCAGCTCCGTTCCCGGGCAAACCCGGAGCAATGCTCCCCTTGCTTCCTGAACAAGACGCCTCCTTACTGGAACCAGAAGCACCTGGAGCAACGCTCCCCTTGCTACCTGAACCAGAAGACTCCCCTCTTGAACAAGAACTACCTGGAACATCGCTCCCCCTGCTTATTGAACTGAAAGCCTCCGCCTTCGAGCCGGAAGAACCTGGAGCTTCGCTCCCCCTTCTTCCCGACTCTGACGCCTTTGCCCCGGAGCTAGAACAACTTGGAGCTCCTGGTGACTCAGGCAACTCCACTTCTTTAGCAGCAGCCTCTGCCTTCAGCCCACCATCTGACTTGCTTATCTCTAGCTCCACATGAGAGCTACCCCAGTACGGCGTCAACTCATCGAAGACAATGTCCCGTGACACTATGAGTTTCTTCGTCACAGGATCCATACACCTTCATCTTCTCCTCTGCTCATCATATCCAACAAAGACTAGCTTTGTCTTGAGAGCACCCAGAGATCGTGGACTCCGGGTGTGGTCATGACCTCACCGAAGACAAGTCGAAGTTCAGCTCCATACAGGCTTACTCAGGTAATGAAGCTATTATCACTGCTGATAATACTATTTATGCAGTAGAGAAAGAGGGGGTCGTGTCTTTGGGTAGTGATCAGGGGCCACTCACGTTAAGGAGTGTGTATCACGTGTCGGGCATGAAGAAAAACCTCTTCTCGTGACAAATGTGGTGGACGCTGGTTATCACGTTCTGTTTGGGCCAACAGATGTGAGGTTCCTTCGCAACGTATCAGCAGTGAAGGCTGATGTTGCTCATGTAGGGAGGAGGGTGAAGAACTTGTTTGTTCTTGCCACCAATTCTTATGTTGATAGGATGAGGGCCAATGATAGCGCTGCTATCTGGCATGAGAGGCTGGGGCATGTTGGCATGGACAAGCTGAAGGCGATGACGAGTAGAAGTCTGGTGAAGGGGTTGCCAAAGTTGTCCTCCTTTGGTGATGGGCATGTTTGCGCGGGCTGTCAATACGGTAAGGCACATCACCTTCCGTTTGATAAATCACAAACAAGGAGCAAGAAACCATTCGAGTGCATTTATGGCGACCTGATGGGACTGACGGTTACTGCCAGCCTTGGTGGAAGCAGATACATGCTTGTCTTGGTTGATGACTACTCAAGGTATACTTGGGTATACTTCTTAAAGGAGATGTCGGAAGCCTTTCGTTTGTTTGTGGAGTTTAAGGAGTTGGTAGAAGGTTGGCTTGGCTTGCGGATTAAGAAGCTTAGAACTGATAATGAGGGTGAATTTGTTTCCTCCGAGTTTTCTAACTTCTGCAGGAAGCACAGGATCCAACGAGAGCTTACTTGTGCTCACACTCCACAACAAAATGGGGTAGCGGAGCGGAAGATCCGTCATCTGACGGAGACCTGCAAATGCTGGCTTCATGCGAAAGATGTTCCAAGGTCCTTTTGGGCGGAGGGGATGTCTTGTGCTGCTTACATCATCAACCGGATGCCACTCAGCCCTATCAACATGAAGACTCCTTTTGAGCTGTTGTTGAAGGAGAAGCCGAGTGTTGGACACATTCGGGTGTTCGGTTCAACTTGCTACGTGCATGTCCCGGATGCTTCACGGACAAAGCTGGATGCAAAGGCAAGAAAGCTTGTCTTTGTTGGCTACGATGAGCGGAAGAAGGGATGGAAATGCATGGACCCTGTGATGAAGAAGTTCGTGGTGTCAAGAGACGTTGTCTTTGATGAGATGACGTCATATGGAGGTGGCTCGGTTGAGCTAACCGGAAGTAGCAAGGTTGATGAAGCACCGGTGGCGGCTGCTGAAGGCTTGGAAGAGGAGCTTGCTGCTTCACCAATAGCTCCTGTTGCTTCTAACTCCGAGGATGAGCCTTCTGGCTCAGGAAGCAGGGGGAGCACTGCTCAATGCTTGCCCCAGGTAGGAGTGGAGCCTGAAGAAGCAACAGAAGCAGTGAGCAAGGAGCCGACCCTTCGGAGATCGAAGAGGGTGGTTAAGCCACCGGCTCGGTACTGTGATGGGAATGCAATGAGCTTTGTCTCCTTCTTCTTTGCAGGTCGTCTGGATGAGCGAGAGCCTGCAAACTTCAACGAGGCCACTGGAGTGAAGGAGTGGGAAGGTGCCATGAAAGAAGAGATTGATGCTCTGAAGAAGAATGAAACCTGGGACCTTGTGCCCAAGGTTGATGACATTACTCCGGTTACTTGCAAGTGGGTGTACAAGTTGAAGAAGAAGGCTGATGGGAGCATTGATCGGTTCAAGGCTCGCCTGGTCGCTAGAGGATTCTCATAGCAGTATGGAGAAGACTATGAGGAGACATTCAGTCCAGTTGCGAAGATGACTTCAATAAGAGTGGTGATCGCCTTGGTTGTTAGCAAGGGATGGAGGTTGTCGCAACTCGATGTGAAGAATGCCTTTCTTTACGGAGAGATTGACAAGGATATCTTGATGGATCAGCCGCTTGGTTTTGTCTCTGAAAAGTATCCGGACTATGTCTGTAAACTCAGGAAGGCTCTCTATGGGTTGAAGCAAGCTCCTAGAGCGTGGTATGGGAAGATTGCAGAGTACTTGCAATGCTGTGGATACTTTGCTTCCAACTCGGATTCAAGCTTGTTCGTCAAGAAGAAGGGGGAGCTACAGGTCTTGGTCCTGCTGTATGTGGATGACATGATCATCACAGGGAACTCGGAGGGGGAAGTAGCAAGGCTCAGGGCAGAGCTTGCTATACGCTTCGAGATGAAATACTTGGGAGAGTTGCATCACTTTCTCGGTCTTGAAGTGGAGAGGAAGGAGTGCGGGGTTCTCATTTGCCAGAAAGGGTATGCTGATCGCATTGTGAAGCAGTTCGGCATGGGCGAAGGGAAGAAGTGCTCTACTCCACTGGAACATGGGCTGAAGCTTCGATGAGATGAGGGAAGGGTTCTTCATGATACCTTGGTGTTCAGAGCTCTTGTTGGGAGCTTGATTTACCTGACGATTACAAGGCCAGACATTGCTTATGCTGTTGGCCGAGTAAGTCGGTATATGGCTGAACCAAGGTAATCTCATCTAGTGGCGGCAAAGGGTATTCTGAAGTATGTCAAGGCTTCTTCTGACATGGGACTTCTCTATAGAAGGGACTCGGAGTTTGCGTTGCTCGGGTACACGGATGCTGACTATGGCGGTGATTCGGATGATCGTAGGTCTACTTCAGGTTATGTGTTCACTTGCGGTTCAGCTAGCATCTCGTGGTGTAGCAAGAAGCAGGACTCAGTGTCGGTTTCAACCACGGAGGTGGAGTATAAGGCTTCGGCCTTGGCTGCTCGGGAAGCCGTTTGGTTGAGGAGACTTATAGAGGATGTTCATGAAGAAGTGCAAAGGCCTACTTTACTCCGGGGTGACAATGAGAGTGATCTCAAGCAGGTAAACAATCCAGTGTGTCACGCTAGGACCAAGAATATAGAGATTGATCACCACTTCATCAGGGAGAAGGTGTTGGAGGGGTCTCTGCTGGTCGGGCATGTTCGGAGTGAAGATAATCTTGCTGACATCTTCACCAAGCCACTGACGAAGGGGCCCTTTAAGCGCTTGCGCAGCTTGCTGGGCTTGGTCACCACTTCCCACTTCAAGGGGGAGTGTTGAATTTTGTGAAGTGGAAGTGGTTGATGGGACAGGCCGGGCGGCCTGGGCGGATAGCTTTTGCGGACTAGGCGGACTGGGCGGACTGTGTTGTGCGGCCTAGTGGAAGGTCTAGTGGGAAGCCGGCTGTCTTCTGAGCGGTTTGTTGCATGGAGTCCGCGGACTATGCGGCCTGGTATCTGCGGATAGGGCGTTTGCTGATTGGCTTTTCCCAGGAGCGGCCTGAGCGGATAGAGGCTTGCGGACTGGTGTTTTACTTAGTGGTCGTGGTGCAAGCTTGTGCTGTTTGGCGGTTTGGCTCGTGTCCGCGGAAAGCTTGCGGACTGGTGTGTTCGCGGTGTGGGCTATTGCGGACTGGGCATAGAGCTTGGCTGAGGCCTTGTCGAGCTCTGGTGGCACAGCATGTGCTTTGCTGTGGAGGTCGTTGGCGGACTGGTTTTGGAGTCCGAGGATGGCTGCTGCGATGGGGCAGGAGTGCGAGGTGCTTGCGGACTGCTGGCGGTCTGTGCTAAGGTGTTTGGCGGACGGGAGTTTGTGTACGCCATGCTCGCATTGGCCTTTGATGGTTTTGGCCTTGGTCACACTCTGTGCCAAGATCATGGTGTCCGCCGTATCCGCCAAGTCCGCTGTGACCGGGCGGACTGTTGCTGTCTACCTTTGGTCGTGGACTTGTGGCGGATTGAGGCTTGAGTCTTGCGGACTGCCTCGGGTTGGTTCGGACAGCCATTGAGGGGGTTGATGTCCTGCAGTAGTCGGAAGCTTTGCGGGCTGATGCCTTGTCCGCATAGCTTGGGCGGGCTGGAGATGGTTCGCCAATATTGCCTTGCTCCTAGCGGTTTTCCTTGGTATTCGGCTAAGTCCTTGCGAACTCGGCGGACGGTGTTTTGCTATCGCGCGGGCTAGGGCGGTTTTGCTATCTCTAGGGCGGTGACCACACTCCTCACCTCGCCTATAAATAGGACCCCCCCTAGCACATCTACAGTAACTTGAGTGAACAGTAAGTTGGGTTGGGCAAGGAGCTGCGGTCTGCGTTTGTCTGTCCGCGCGGATTGATTCAGTGCTGACGTTTGCTGTGTGCAGGTCGCGCGGGTAGCTTCAAGGAGCCAGGAGTTTGGCTGTGACTTCGGTCAAGTACTTGGAAGTGTGCGGTCTCTGCGGATTCAGCAGGAGGTCGCTCTGCGGCTTGTCAGCTCTGTTTCATCTTTGCCAGCTTCAATAACCTGTCCGCCGGCTTCAGGCGGGTAGGGGGTGTTCCTCAGTTCAGCTTCAGTAGGAGACAAATAACGGTGTGTCCGCGCGGCCTTGCGGCTTCGGCGGACTCCGTGGCTATTCGGCGGATCTCAGCGGACTCGGCAACCTCGGCGACCTCGGCGGTCTCGGCGGACTCCGGTGTTGTCCGCCCAGCTTGTTTTTTGGTGCTTTCTGTTTACAGCTGTTATACTAGCGAAATCATGTCTCGCTATGTATGCCTCGTATTGTAAAGAAGTGAATGAATAAAGACCTGCTTGTGCTTCCATTGTTTGTTGGGATTAACCTTTGTTCCTCGGTTTTCCGCTGGTTCAACGTGAGAACTGGGTAGTTCCGAAGATATTAATTTGGCGTTTGGGCTATCTTGCTGACCACGTTGAGAAAATTTAACACCAATTTCCTCATCGGCGTTCAAGCTGCCAACACAAGGGTACTTCCAATTTCCCCATCGGCGTTCAAGCCGTAATCACAAGGGTACTTCCAATTTTCCCCAAACGACATACAAGCCGCCATACGGAACTCTTGTCTTAGCCCTACCCGCTAGTGGGTCTCAAAACCTGGGCTTGCCTGCAAGCTCTAACTTCTCACGCCAAAATTCTGCCACACAAACCAACCAATACTAAGAACCCATGCTAGACCCCACCCGTTCGCGACAACCCAGGCCCGACTCCAATATCAGGACCAAGTACACCGAAAGAGACCCAACGGGGCCCAACTGGTATCGTCCGGGCTTGTCCAAATCTTGGCATCCTCGTCAGTTTCACAGAAGGGCTTGTCTCGCCGGGACACTCTCCCCACATGACTACCGTACCGTCCTCGCATCCCCGCATGTACTCTAATTTCCACCTAGTCCTGTTCTGGCTACACGTACTCACACGAAAGAGGGGGAAAACAACATCACAAACGACGTCTTGCCGCTTACGAATTTCTATAAAATCCTTAACGCTCGCTATGCAACATCACCGAGTCAGACTAACGGTCGCGACTACGGCTTCACCCACAATTACTAATCCACTAACGGAGCGAATTTCTAGTGCAATATCATGCCGGGGATGGACACAATCGACCCAGTGGATCCTCTTGAACCATGGCAGCCCGAATCCCTCTCACATGAGAGATCCGGTGCCCATATGCTTGAAAGAAAGCAAAAACAACATGGATGTCATGCACGCATCGTAAAGACCGAGAGGATAAGTGTCGTTACCTTACGATTCCTCTTCATAGCCATGTAATCCTTGCCTTGTACAGATGAAGATGAGTGCTTCCAAGTCCTCTCTACGGATCTGGCCTCGGAATGACGATTGGAGCTCCGAAGCTCCGTCAATGGCGGGGAAAGAGCTCCTTCTTCCTCCTCCCACCCTCACTTCCAAACCCTAAGTCACAACCTCAAAAGGGGAAGAAATGAGGGAAAATCCCGCTCAGCTTTATAAAAGCACTCTGGAGGGTGAGACTTGGGCCTTAGGATCAAATCCTAAATAAATCAGACGACTAGAAAGACAAACGACAGAACTGATTCCGTCTGCTACCGTCGGGCGCTAACGCTAACGTCGAGCGATAGCTTCCCGAGTCGCAAGATAGAAAATAATGCCGCGCTAACGCCAGCGGTAAGGCTAACACTGCGCGGTAGCATCTTTCTTGAGTACTCAACGTTTTCTCGAGAACTCAACTCTTTCTCGAGAACTCAACGCCCTGGACGCAACCCTGGAGTTACCGTCACGGTGTAAGGCTTACGCTGTGCGGTAACTTCTTTCTCGAGAACTCTATGTTTTCTCGAGAACTCAACTCTTTCTTAAGAACTCAACGCTCACGACGCAAACCCTGGAGTTACCGCCGCACGGTAAAGCTAATGCTGCGCGGTAACTCTCTCAACACTCGACGAGCGGGCCTTTCGTCTCGACATCTATACCTGACGAAACAAGGCTATCGTCGGACGATACCTACTATGGTCGGGCGATAGCTACTATTGTCGGGCGATAGCTACCAGAAATTCAAGTTCTGGAAAAACTGGGATGTTACACGAGTAGTTTCGTTCGGGGGTGCACGCAGAAATCACGAAATTAGGGCTTGGTATTGAGGGGTTGCAATTAGGTTATTTTTTAAGGTTATAAATTCTATAGATTTTAAGAATATTGATATGCAAATATCGATTGTAGACCTGTAAATATCAGCGACCTTTTTTAATTAGTGCCTCTCACACACACAAAAAAGTTGTTATATGACTTCACTTATTTTTGAAAATCAAGCTTCAATATTTTATTTGTTGACTGCGAGTTTCTCAAACTTCTTGAATGATCTGGGCCACCCTTGTTGAAAATTTTGAACCCATCTTTGCTTCTAACCACTTCTAGGAGGGAGATGCCATAGGGGTCTGAAAAAGTGAAAATAGAGCATGGGTACTTTTGGTCGGCAAGTAACAAAATCAATGAAAAGAGAAAATTATGACTTATATGGTCCCAAAATTTGCCAGCTAATCACAATTCATTAACATGGTGTCATATGATGGATTCGGGAGGTGTGCCGTACTATACGGTGCAGTGCACAATCTAATGACTGCGAGTGCATCACATCACGATTTGATATGTGCACTCATCTTCGCATGAGATGTGATGCACTCGCAGTCATTGGATGACTACACTGCATTGTAAAGTGCACCCTATTCTGTCCTATGATGGCAGGTAACAAGCTTTTAAAAACCGGACCGCACCGTCCGGTCGAACCGCGGACCGGGCACCCAGCCGGTCCGACCCATGTAACAAATTGCACCCTTCACGTACCGCTCAAGAATCGCGGAACCGGGCGGGCGGACCGGTGGGCCAGGAACCGGGCACGGTTTCACAAAACCGGGCAGGCCAAAGGCCCGCTGTTAAATAGTAGGAAAAAACGGGCGGGGGATTCGAACCCACACCGGAAACAGGCGGGGTGATCTTAACCATTGTCATTCCAAATCTTCATTCTATTAATCTATTACAATGTCATTTTTGTCCAAACTCAATAGAGCAAAAACGTCACGCAAAACGAAGCTTTACAAGTATTGTGATAATGTATGCATCATTTTATTTGTATCGCAATATAATGAAAATAAATTATCAATTTATAGATTAATTTCTAAGATAATGTTAATTATTTTTATTTTTTAATATATATATATATATATATATATATATATATATATATATATATATATATATATATATATATATATATAACTGTTCGACTTCGATTGAACCGGTTGGACCGGTTTAAACTTGAACCTGTCCCTCTACCAGTTTGATGTCGGATCTGGTTTCCCAAGACCAAAATATTGGCTGGTAATGTAATTGTTTTTTTAATATATTATGGCACAGAATAAATGATAATAATTACCCGCGCTATGCCGTACCTCACGCCTCACGGTCGCGGTAACCAGAGCGGAGTAATTGCATCGGGAAGCGATACGCGTGGAATTTCAGAGCCGTCCTTGTAGCGATAACGACAGCGGGACCCACTGGTCCAAAATATTCACAAGTGGCACCAAACTAGTGGTTATCATTTGTCAGGACACGTCTCCTACGTGAATATTACGCCCTTTCGGCTTCCCTCTTTAAATTCCTTTCTTTACTTTGTAGTTTGTACCCCGATTTCCTTTTCCTTTACAGCTCCCACTTGCCGCCACCGACTTTTTATGCATATATTCCACCACAACTCATTGGCGGCCACGTGGCACGATCAGTACGATACAACACGTGCCTGGCGGTGGTTAAATTAGGCGACTGTTATTAGCACTACACTTTTGGATATTCGCACAATTTTTATTCTTAATTTTCTGCGCCTTTTGAAAATACTCCTTGTACATGCATTTTTAGGAAAAATGTTCAACACTAAAGTTGTAGATCTCGACGATATCTACAACTTTCGTGTTGAACACTTTTCCTAAAAATGCATGTACAAGACGTACAATAGAAAATACACTCAGATTTCACGACATTTAGAAATACGCCTTATACATGCATTTATAGGAAAAGTGTTCAACACAAAAGTTGTAGATCTCGTCGTGATCTAAAACTTTCGTGTTGAATACTTTTCCTAAAAATGCATGTACAAGGAGTATTTTCAAAAGGCGCGAAAAATTAGAAGTAAACGTTGTGCGAATATCCAAAAGTGTAGTGCTAATAACAATGACCTTAAATTAAGGCAGTTTTTTATTTTATTCAGGCTTCGCTAACAACAACTTAAGATGTCGGCTGCAGTGAAGCGGCCCCACTCACATTGTTTTCATTATACTGATGCTTCATCGGTGTTTCCTAAGCGTGCATTATTATAAGTTTTGGTGATGCACCCAGATTTCTGTTTAAACAAGGACGTTTATGTTGGCAGTGTATAGTTATTGACATACAAATATAATAGCATCTCAAAAAATGGTTATTAGCAGTTCGATGAATATTAATAATCTAAAATTTAAAATTTTAAAATATATTTTTAGAAAAGTGTTCAACATGAAAGTTGTAGATTTCGACGATATCTACAACTTTTATGTTAAACACTTTTTCTAAAAATGTCATATAGTAAGACTATTTTCAAAAGGCGCGGAATCCGGGCGGAACTCGCATAATTCCGCCTGCATTCCGCGCTTTTTGAAAATATGACTGCTATATGAAATTTTTTGAAAAAGTGTTCAACATAAAAGTTGTAGATTTCGTCGAGACCTACAACTTTTTGGTTGAACACTTTTGATAAAAAATGACATATAGTAGACATTTTTTAGAAGCGTGTTTCGCATTTTGGGCTGCTATTAGTGGGCATTATGTGTGTTTTTTATTATTTTGTAGGACTGCCAATAGCCAAAACTGGGCTGCCAATATAATATAATTTTTGGGAGGTGTTTAAATAATTTTCTAGAGGAAGGAGAGTGAGTTATGATCTCGTCATTGGATCAATCATGCTCGCTGTCCGATCTATCGTGTATTTGCCTATTTTTTTTCATTTCTCTATTTATTGCTGGTGGTCAGATCTAAAATCAAGCGGTCATCTCAACTTGTGCTCCTTCCTCTAGAAATGATATCCAGACCTAAAAACTCTTCTATTCCTATTGTGCAATGGGGGCAATAATTTTGTATAAATGATTTTGCGGGACTGTATTTTTAGTATGAACTACTATGAAGTACAAGTGCAGCTTAAAATATAGTTGTAGATGAACTGTATTTTCAATGTAAAGTATAGTTGCAAAATACAGTTTATTTTTTTACAAATGTACATTCAACACGAACTATATATGCATATAACTAATTAAAATGATCATAAAAATGCAAGAATATATTCCATGTTTTTTGTGTGAAAAAATGAAAACGAAAAAAATTAAATTTAATTAGATTCTCGGTATAGGTTGAATAGATGATGGAAGGCCCCTAATTTCTCTAAAAAAAATCCAATGTATATACACACACACACATAAACAAATATATATATATATATATATATATATATATATATATATATATATATATATATATATATATATATATATATATATATATATATATATCTTTAACTACATTAAAGAAGTATGTTTGAATTTTAGAATCAGATCACGATAGATCACGACCGTTGAATATAAACTGAACATTTGATCGCAGCCGTTCATCACAGCAACAAATCAGGACCGTTCATATTTTTTCATAGGCCTCCTAAACCTATAGAGGGCCTCTAAAATTTAGGGCACCCTACAATTCATCAGCTCAGTCCAAAATAAAGGCCCGCCAGTGTAACATCCCATGTTACTTTTGGACCCCTCAACTTAGATTGGGTTAGGCATGAGGTGAGTTTTAAGGAGATCAGTTAGGTTTGACCCTAGGTAGTGGGTGGTAGCCATGTGGGGCCCACTATAGGACCAAAGTCAAACTAGATCAAACTAGCTTAAATAGGAACCCAGACCACACCATGACCCCACCACATTGCCCTAACCCTAAAAACAATCTAAGTGGACCCTAGGGCATGTCACTAGGTCAACAGTTTGACCCTAGTTGACCAAAGTCAACCTTGGGCCTAATTTGGTCAAACCCACACTCATAAGCCCAATTAGCCTAAGTAGGGCACCCCCTTGACCCAACCCAAGCTGGGTGATGCCACTAGACCCATTACCACCAAATAGGGTCAGCCCACCCACCATGGTTGACCAAGTCAACTCAAGGTCAACATAGTCAACTATTTGACCTAAAAGAGGGAAATGAAGACCAAGCCACCCTCCCTTGGACCAAGCCCACCAAATTTGGCCCATGGCTAGCCCAAGTGAACAAGACCAGCCCTACCCCTCTGAATTAGGAGAGAGAGTACATGTATGAGGGCATTTTAGAGAAATTACCCAAAGGAGGAGAGAGAAGGCGAGTTAAGAGGAAGAAACCACATGAACTTGGCTCCATCAGCCCCACAATGGTGCTGGCTGGCCTCCTCAGTAAATTCCAAGAGGAATTGGCAGAATGGTGACCACTTGGCATCCTTGGTGACACAACCAAAGCCCAAACCGAGCTCACATAGATAGTATCTCCCTATACAACCATCCTCAGCTCAAACTGACCCCTCCATTAGCTTCAGAAGGTGGAAAGGAGTGGAATTCGATATCTGGATCAAAGCTTTTGGTGGAGAATAGAGTTCGGAAGCAAGCTCGCCGGAGAGGAAAATTTCCATGGCCAACCGCCGCCAAACCCGCCGCCAAGCCCCAATCCAGGTCTGTTTCACCTCACCTCTACCCGTGCTAGTTTCCTAGATCTATTAGGCAAGACATCTGGCTCAAATGAGCCAGATCCAAGGTGAGCTTTTTTATGGATTTTGGAATTTTGATGGAGTGCAAGTTCGTCAGAAACCGCCGCCTCCGGCCACCATTTCGCCGCCAAACGTTGGCCACCACCTCAACGGAGGTGGTGGTGGTAGCCGGCCGTGGAGGCTAAGGGGTGGCCGGGAAATGAGGTTTGAAGGTGCTCCAGGTCGGGACAATCTCGACCCTTGGCTGGAGGAAGAAGATGAATGGATGCCCTCCAATATTGCTTTAAGATTCGCGCCTTATTAATATATTAAACTTTAGTAATGCTGTCACAAATATTCAGTGACATTGCATGTCATTTTTAGGCCTCTTATATGCATTTCCAGAACCTGAACCCTGAATGAAAAATATAGCTTACCTGTTAACTTTAATTTGACACCTTAAACATTAATTTAGGTCCCATAGTCTGGCCTGTAGGGCATTTCTCCTAGGACTGGTCCTAGATAAGGGCAGAAATGCATTTGGATGCCCAAGTCAAACCAGCAATCACCATGACCCCAAATATTGGGTACATACATGATTAGGGCATACCTAGCCCCTGCCAAAAATTAGGAATTTTTGGGACAACCTTTTCTAAAGTTTTAGTCATAATATCAAAATCTAAATAAATGAAATATTTGGAGTTATATGACTCTTCATGGCCCCAAATTTTGGTGGTAGGTCCTTGGGGAAATCATTGGTGCATGATAAATATTTCAGCACATTTAGATCAATGCATGTTGGAAAATCCACTTGCATGTGTTGGTGTATATATTGCCTTGGTGTGTCAATAGCAATAATTTAAATATGGTGCATTCAGCCTAATTGAGGCAGTCAAAAATCATGGATTTTATTCCTGTGGTTCCTTAGGGTAAAGTTCACCCCTCTGATTAATTATGGGATTTTTGGAATCAAAAATACCATTAATTGGAATTTTTAAAAATATAGCTCCTTTTGAAAATAAATTGTGAAAATAGGTTTTCCTCAAGTAAAAGTCCTCAAACTTTATCAAGTTAAAAATAAGGCTATATTTGACTTAAGAAAATTTGATCTTTCTGTTTGAAGAACTTTAGGAGTAAAAATACCTTGAAATGCCCATTTTACCCTTATTTCATTTATTCTTGAATTGATGGATATACACCTCAGAAAACTTTGGAGATATTTCTAGTGTTGTATAATTGTAGTATTAGTCTTGTCAATTTATTTCAGAATTTATGGGTGTACTGATAATTTTTAAATTAATATAATTGCATTTTGGTAAATATGTAAGAATGAGAATTGTTAGGTCATTACACTATAAAAGTTGATGAAACTCTGCCAATAGTAATATACTAATGTTTTATATGTTCTGTAATTTTCCTGGAATTTTGGATTACATATTCCTTGTACTTCATTTGGAAAATAGAAATTATGTAGATTTGGTATTAAATAAGAAATTGGTATAAATAATCAAAGGAAAATTATGAAACCCTGTAGACAGAAATAGTTTATCAATATAGAACTCAGGAAAAATTACCTAGGTCAGTGGATTTTAAATTATACTACTTCATGTGTAAAGAGACCTAGGAAATAAATTAAAAGATTTAATTGGGGGATTAATTGACCAAGGAAAATTATGAGAATACATATGATAGTTCCATTAGCCCATACCACCCTAGGATAAATAGTTAGGGGCAAGAGGCCCTAAGGATTGGAAGATTCCATTTTGGGGGTAATAATAGGACATGGTCTGCATATAACATAAATAGGTCTTGCTTTAGGGGATTACTAGAGGATTGATTATCAGAAGAATAAGGGAGTGAAACATGAATAATCCCTACTCTGTCTTAGTGATGGGAGTAAAAGTGCAAGTCTTTAGGTAGCAACTGGAGTGGAGGTCGACGGAAGACCGTCGGTTTCCCGGTAATATCTTAAGTCACTAGGATTATTCCAGAGCAACAAAGAGAGCTGGGGTGAAACATGGGTAGTCATCAACTAAAGTAAATATCCTTGCGAAAGAGAACTTTGGGCCTAATCCCATCATAGTTCCTAGTGCCCCCGAGAGCCCTTCACCGGGTATACCCTGGGCAGTCCTGAGATTAACATTAAATCACTAAGTATAATAACCCGTAGACAAGAGTAGTCTAATAGGTTAAGACATATGTTGTACCTTCTCACCTGTGTAGGGTTGGAGAGATTCATGAGATATGCTCACCCGTGTAGGGTTTAAGGGAATTGGTATAAATGCACTATTGTGCGTTCTCACCCGGGTTGGGTTTGAGGGTTTCAGGACGGGTTTGGTCCTGCGAGCGGAAGGCTCGGAATAAAATACTTGCATGTGCATAAATTTAGTGGCGGGGCATGCGGTACTGGCCGTTCGTCACACCGATGACAGTATAGTGCACCAGGCGGTTGTGAGGGTTAGAGGGGGCAGTAGGTTGTTTCACACTGCGGTCTGGAGGACGACCCCCGATAATGCACAGCCGACCCAACAAGAATGACGGGTTGTCAGCAAAGTACGTACGCGAGACTCTAGAGTGCACCTTGTGTAACACCCCCATCTGTCGCATGACATATAACAGAAGGTCCAGCTGGAACCCGACGCCATATACCACAGACAGTCGGAAGGGATACTAAATGAATAATCAAACCAACCAATTAAGACTACTCGTCCTAATCACAGAGCATTCTAGCGAAAGATTTTAAAGTTGAAAGAACCCAAAATTAAATCCATCAATATGAATGTCCACAACTACAACAAAAGGAATGAAACCCCAAATACACAGAAACGGGTACATGGCCTTATGGCCTTACAAATGTTCACTTAATAAAGAGTGTCTTACATACATCGGCTCGCAGGCCGGCCACACATGATAAGTATAAAAACAGCTATTCTACGTCCTTCTAGGGCCAGCACAGCAACATGGGCTCCAGCCCGCTATTTGGCGCTCGGCTCCGCAGCACCTGCAAGCACATACCACCGCATGGTGTCAAATAAAGCAACGGTCAGCTAAAAGCCGACCAAATTATAACGACCCCGCCCCTGACTCGGGACGGCGGTGCTCTTTCCCTGCATAACATTAGCCCAACAATATATAAAGCGCAAATATAATTCACCACAGGTGTAGGCTCGCACGGCCAAACACCCCGTGCACTCAGGGCACATTCATGGTGAACCCTGACCCATCAGTGCATTCACCACCACCCCCAGGATGGCAACAACATGTGAGCATTTAGCCTTTCTGACCACCGTCTAAGGCTCCGACTATGCCAACGGCCAGTCCCCGTCTTCGGGTCTCTCGCACCGAACCACATAGCCTAGGTCCAATTCCACTTGCCCGTTGCTCACGCCGCATGTCCAATTAAAGTCCTTTGTGCGGGCCAAGCTTCTCTCGGATCCCAAATTTTCCAAAACAATCTCATAACCCAGTTATGATCAAGGCTGGTTCCCAGACCGCCAAGTTAGCAGAACACGTTTCCGCTCAATTTTCCGGGTGCGCCTTGAAGCTAACCTCCAAGGATCCCTGCTGCAATCTACCGCGTAGAAACCCGAAAAATCCAAAGCACGGAGTCTTCTCCGGCAAAACCACATCAAATGCAACATCACCGATGCAGACAAAACATGTCCGGGTAGGCTTCACACACAATGCCTATGCCCGTACTTACGATTCCGGGCTCTATATGCAACACAAGGGGGACTATTCCCGTCAACCCCAAGGAACACCACGCACTCACCGCATACTCGCGGGAGCGGGATTCCCTATGCAGAAAGAAAGAGCTTCAAGCGCTCAAGTTGAGAATCGTTACCCTTGTAGTCCGTTTTGGCGCCATGGAAAAACTACGCGGTTAGAACTCTTCGCAATGACCTTCCCTCCACGGATCCGCTCTCCGATTTCGAAACGGTGCTCCGATGCTCCGCCGGCGGCCGGAAACCACCTTCTTCTTCCTCTTCTCTCTCACTTTGGAAAAGGAGAACTTTGGAGAGAAAATGAGGAAATAACCCCCTATTCCCGGCCTTAACAGAGCAGAATTTCATCTGGGCCGTCAGATCTAAATTAAAGGAAACGAACGGCTCGGATCTGCACAAAATTCCCCAGACCTAGGCCGCACACGGCTTGGCACACGGCCGTGTCCATGGCCATGTGCCTCGATCCAGGCACGATCGTCGAATTGAGAAACGCACACGGGCCAAGACACGCCCGTGTCTGACCTGACACGCCCGTGTCGGGTTCCTCGACACGCCCGTATTCGTGGGCGTGTCACGCATAACCGCCACGGCAACGGACACGACCCATCAGGACACGGGTAGGGACACGGGTTGGCACACGCCCTTGTCGGATGACACGCCCGTGTCATCCGGCCGTGTTTCTGGCCGTGTCCTTCTCGGGTTGAAAACGGCCAAAAAAATCACCAGCCAGACACGGCCTTGGACAAGCCCGTGTCCTATGCCGTGTACCCCTACAGGCACCAAAAACTCTTTTTTTTCGCGACCGACTCGCACACAACTTTCGGGGCGTTACAAATCTCCCCCACTTAAGGAATTTCGTCCCGAAATTAAGCAAAGGTACACGAAAGCTAAATGATACCTGAGTGGAATAACTCGGGGTATTCCTCCAACATAGCTTGCTCTCGCTCCCAAGAAAGCTCCTCACGTCTGCAATTATCCCAACGGACTTTAACCATTCGGACCTCCTTGTTGCGGAGTCGTTTGACTGCAACATCTTCAATTCGCACTGGCTTGACCCTTGTTGTTAACTCATAATCAACCGGTACCTGATTGTCCGTAACGATCTGCGAAGACTCTTGCACTGCCTTACGCAACACCGATACGTGGAATACGTCATGCAGCCCACTCAACTACGTTGACAACTTTAATCTATACGCCGCCTCGCCAACACGCTCCAGGATTTCAAATGGTCCAAGGTATCTCGGACTCAGCTTCTTCAAGCGTCGAACCCGCGATACACCCTTGAACGGCTTGATCTTCAAATATACCATGTCGCCAACGTTGAACTCCACATTTCTATGTTTGGCATTGTAATACTTTGACTGTCTATCCTGAGCAATCTTCAGCCTTTCCTGAATTGTCCGTATCATTGAAGTGGCATCTTCCACCGCTTGACGTTTATACAACTTTGATTCGCCTGCCTCCAACCAAGACAACGACGTACGACACTTCCTACCGTACAAGGCTTCGAAAGGCGCCATTCCAATGCTTGCCTGAAAGCTATTGTTGTAAGCAAACTCCACCATGTACAGGTGATCCTCCCAATTCTTCCCGAAATCTAGGACGCACATGCGAAGCATGTCCTCCATAGTCCTGTTGACTCTCTCGGTTTGGCCATCTGTCTGCGGGTGAAAGGCTATGCTGAACTTTAGCTTAGTACCCAACAGACCATGCACCAACCTCCAGTCATTTGACGTGAAGCGTCTATCTCGATCACTAACAATACTTCTAGGCACACCATGCAATCGTACAATATTATCCACGTAGAGTTTGGCTAACTTTTCCACTGGATCCTCCTTTCTCACTGGGATAAAGTGCGACACTTTTGTCAATCTATCAACGACCACCCAAATGGCATCGTTTCCCTTCTGCGACTTCGGCAAACCGTGCACAAAATCCATAGATATGTCGTCAAACTTCCATTCTGGTATAGGAAGAGGTTTCAAGAAACCTCCGGGCTTCTGGCATTCCGCCTTCACTAATGCACAAGTACGACACTTGGCCACATAAAGTGCCACATCCTTCTTCAAACCCGGTCACCAGAATAATTTCTTCATGTCTCTATACATCTTAGTGCTTCCCGGGTGGATTGAGTACTTAGTATGATGAGCCTCATACATCAATTCCTCCTGAATATTATCCGCACTAGGAACGCATAGACGACTGTCCTTCCTTAGCAACCCATCTTCAACCACAAACTGGGAATTTGACCCATCCAAAGATTCATCCAAGATTTGCTTCATGCTGCTATCCTGAACCAAAGCCCGCCGAACTCTATCCGCTAGGTCACACTGCACCTCTGTCCAAAACAGTTTCGCCTCGGCACTAGACTGCTTATCGACGCAAGATATCTCCAATGCCTCCAACTCTTGGACCAATCTCTCATCATGTACTGATAACCAATTGGCTTGTGCGGGAATCTTACGACTCAACGCATCCGCCACTGCATTTCCCTTCCCAGGCACATAGTGTATCTTGAAGGTGTAGTCCCCTAAGAACTCCATCCACCTCCTCTGCCTCATGTTCAAATCCTTTTGGTCTAATAGGTACTTCAAACTCTTATGATCAGTGTAAATATCGACCTTCACACCGTACAGATAGTGCCTCCAAAGCTTAAGAGCAAATATCACGGCCGCTAACTCTAAGTCGTGGACCGGATAATTCCTCTCATGAACCTTCAGTTGTCGTGAACCATAAGCTATCACTCTCCCATGCTGTAGCAGAACACAGCCCAAACTACTGCCCGAAGCATCACTATAGATCTCGAACCCTTCGGTTCCACTTGGCGAACATAAAATGGGCGCCGTGGTCAATCGCCTCTTCAATTCTTCAAAAGCCTGATCGCACTCCGGAGACCACACAAACTTCTGATCCTTTCTTGTCAACGTCGTGAGTGGTAGTGCTATCCGCGAGAAGTTCTCTACGAAGCGCCTGTAGTAGCCAGCAAGCCCCAGAAAACTCCGGACCTCTGCCACCGTAGTCAAAGTAGGCCACTCTCGTATCGCCACTATCTTCGCCGGATCCACAGCTATTCCTTCTCCACTGACAACATGACCAAGGAACGCTATCGAGGACAACCAGAATTCACACTTGGAGAACTTTGCATACAACTGACTTTTCCTCAATGTCTCCAACACCATGTGTAAATGCTTGTAGTGATCCTCCTCGCACCGCGAATACACCAGAATATCATCGATAAATACTATCACAAACTGATCCAGGTATTCTCTGAACGTCCTATTCATCAGATCCATAAACACGGATGGCGCATTCGTCAACCCAAACGGCATAACCGTGAACTCGTAATGCCCAAACCGCGTACTGAATGCTGTCTTTGGGATGTCGCTCTCCCTTATCCTCAACTGATAGTAACCGGACTTCAAATCTAACTTCGAATATACAGTTGATCCAACCAGCTGATCAAATAGATCGTCAATCCTCGGGATTGGATATTTGTTCTTCTCCGTAAGTTTGTTCAATTCCCGATAATCGATATAAAGCCGCAAGCTCCCATCTTTCTTCTTAACAAAGAGAACTGGTGCGCTCCAAGGCGACGAACTTGGACGCACATAACCTTGCTCTAGCAACTCTTGCAGTTGCACCTTCAACTCTGTCATTTCTCTTGGGGCTATCCGATAGGGGGAGCGTGACACCGGTTTGGCACCCGGTACCAGCTCTATAGTAAAGTCTATCTCCCGCTGAGGAGGGGCTCCTGGGAGATCATCTGGAAACACATCATGATACTCAGACACAACTGGGATGTTGCCCAAACTAGGTTTAGGCGTCGCAGTCTGCACTAGAGTGACATATAGTTCTGCCCCAGACCGAACTGCCTTGAACATCCGAAGGGCTGACACCAGAACTTTCCCTGACCCCTTCATGCCCGCAAAAGTAGTCTCTCCACCAGTGTCCAGACCCAACTTGACTTCTTTACGGTTGCAATCAATACATGCACTTTGCTCCGAGAGCCAATCCATACCAAAGATTACGTCGAACTCCACTAATGGTAGAACCAACGCTCGCAAATCAAACTCCCGGTCTCCAATCCGAATCTTCACAACACAAACCCTATCCGCACGCATTGAGCACCCATTAGGCAACAACACATCCAACTTGTTTTCTGCCATCGAGAACGGAACTACGATGCGCGATATAAACTTTTCAGACAAGAAGGAATGTGATGCTCCCGTATCAAAAAGGGCTCTCGCCGGAAACCCAAAGATTAACACAAAGCCTAGCATTAACAAACGTAAGCTAACAAATGCGAAGGTAACAACTATAAAAGTTAAACCACTGTAATTTAACTCATACCTGTCACCACGTTCGCTTGCTTAATGGCCTCCTGCAGACCAAGGTTGTAGACTCTAGGCTGGGCTGGAGCATGATGGGACGCGGTTGACTCCACCGCCTTCCCTTTCTCCTCATAAGTCGCTCCAGGCCTCCTCTCGGACTTTGAACGTCCGCTCCAACACTCCCGAGCAAAATGCCCCGTCTTCCCGCAGTTGTAGCAAGCTCCGGGGACTCGACTTGTAGTTGCCCCCGATGCATCAGCCGAAGGGGCTGAGTTCGAATTCCTCCGCTTCTTGTTCCATCTGCGGAAACTTGTCTTGTTACTTGGTACCTTGAACTCGGTCTTCCTTTCTCCTGGGTCCTTCTTCTCTTGAACTTTCTTCGCAACCTTTTCTAACGATCGGGCTGAATTGACCAAGGTTAGGAAGCCCTGCGCCTTAGGCCCAGCAAGGAGTAACTGTAAATCGCCGTGAAGACCCTCATAGAATCGGTTGGTCTTCCTCTCTTCTTCGGAAAACATAGCACCAGCATAACGACCCAACCGTGTGAACTCATGCAGATATTCGTCCACGCTTCTGGATCCCTGAGACAATCCAAGAAACTGATTCTCCATCTCCAACTTCTGAGCAGAAGGTACAAATCTGGCTAGGAACAATCTTGAAAATTCCTCCATCGGCACATCCGCAAGTTGCCTTCCCACTAGAAGATGAAACTCCATCTCGTCCCACCAAAGCCTCGCTTCACCCTCCAAAAGAAAAGTCGCTATGGTGGTCTTCTGCCACTCCTCAGTCAATGTGGCCGTCAACACCCTCTTTATGGAAGAGAGCCAGTCCTCAGCTTGAGTTGGCATTCCAACCCCATTAAACCTCAGAGGATTAAAGCCCATCACGTGCTTTAGCTGCCTCTCCGTAGTTCTCCTCGGCTCTACTAACTCAACTGCTGCGCGTTCCACCACTCTCGGCTCTGCCGCCCTAACCGGTTCTTGCTCACTCGCAGGAGGTGCGCGATGCATTTGCCCTGCAGGTTGGGCATTTATCATTGCGAACACGGCTTCAGCCACCATCCTGATGGTTTCTGCTGAAGGAGGTGTAGCAGGCACGTCCCTTGGTGCACTACTTTCCGCTGATTGCAGACGCTCTGACTGACCAACACCGCTCCCAGCTGCCTAAATTAGCAAATACACACGATTAGACAACAAACAAATTGCTAAAAGAAATCATTGGAACACTCAGGTTCCACCAAACAAGTGTATTTTTCATTCCTAAGTGGACATTCATGAGTTCTTTTTGATGTTATAACGATGACGCACACATGTGCTCACCACCCCTTAAAAGAATTCGCCAACGAATTCATTTAAGCCTGATCGTAACCAGAAGTCTGATACCAAATTGTAACACCCCCATCTGTCGCATGGCATATAACAGAAGGTCCAGCTGGAACCCGACGCCATATACCACAGACAGTCGGAAGGGATACTAAATGAATAATCAAACCAACCAATTAAGACTACTCGTCCTAATCACATAGCATTCTAGCAGAAGATTTTAAAGTTGAAAGAACCCAAAATTAAATCCATCAATATGAATGTCCACAGCTACAACAAAAGGAATGAAACCCCAAATACACAGAAACGGGTACATGGCCTTATGGCCTTACAAATGTTCACTTAATAAAGAGTGTCTTACATACATCGGCTCGCAGGCCGGCCACACATGATAAGTATAAAAACAGCTATTCTACGACCTTCTAGGGCCAGCACAGCAACATGGGCTCCAGCCCGCTATTTGGTGCTCGGCTCCGCAGTACCTGCAAGCACATACCACCGCATGGTGGCAAATAAAGCAACGGTCAGCTAAAAGCCGACCAAATTATAACGACCCCGCCCCTGACTCGGGACGGCGGTGCTCTTTTCTTGCATAACATTAGCCCAACAATATATAAAGCGCAAATATAATTCGCCACAGGTGTAGGCTCGCACGACCAAACACCCCGTGCACTTAGGGAACATTCATGGTGAACCCTGACCCATCAGTGCATTCACCACCACCCCCAGGATGGCAACAACATGTGAGCATTTAGCCTTTCTGACCACTGTTTAAGGCTCCGACTATGCCAACGGCCAGTCCCCGTCTTCGGGTCTCTCGCACCGAACCACATAGCCTAGGTCCAATTCCACTTGCCTGTTGCTCACGCCGCATGTCCAATTTAAGTCCTTTGCGCGGGCCAAGCTTCTCTCGGATCCCAAATTTTCCAAAACAATCTCATAACCCAGTTATGATCAAGGCTGGTTCCCAGACCGCCAAGTTAGCAGAACACGTTTCCGCTCAATTTTTCGGGTGCGCCTTGAAGCTAACCTCCAAGGATCCCTGCTGCAATCTACCGCGTAGAAACCCGAAAAATCCAAAGCACGGAGTCTTCTCCGGCAAAACCACATCAAATGCAACATCACCGATCCAGACAAAACATGTTCGGGTAGGCTTCACACACAATGCCTATGCCCGTACTTACGATTCCGGGCTCTATATACAACACAAGGGGGACTATTCCCGTCAACCCCAAGGAACACCACACACTCACCGCATACTCACGGGAGCGGGATTCCCTATGCAGAAAGAAAGAGCTTCAAGCGCTCAAGTTGAGAATCGTTACCCTTGTAGTCCATTTTGGCGCCATGGAAAAACTACGCGGTTAGAACTCTTCGCAATGACCTTCCCTCCACGGATCCGCTCTCCGATTTCGAAACGGTGCTCCGATGCTCCGCCGGCGGCCGGAAATCTCCTTCTTCTTCCTCTTCTCTCTCACTTTGGAAAAGAAGAACTTTGGAGAGAAAATGAGGAAATAACCCCCTATTCCCGGCCTTAACAGAGCAGAATTTCATCTGGGCCGTCAGATCTAAATTAAAGGAAACGAACGGCTCGGATCTGCACAAAATTCCCCAGACCTGGGCCGCACACGGCTTGGCAAACGGCCGTGTCCATGGCCGTGTGCCTCAATCCAGGCACGATCGTCGAACTGAGAAACGCATACGGGCCAAGACACGACCGTGTCTGACCTGACACGCCCGTGTCGGGTTCCTCGACACGCCCGTGTTCGTGGGCGTGTCACGCATAACCGCCACGGCAACGGACATGACCCATAAGGACACGGGTAGGGACACGGGTTGGCATACGCCCGTGTCGGATGACACGCCCGTGTCATCCGACCGTGTTTCTGGCCGTGTCCTTCTCGGGTTGAAAACGACCAAAAAAATCACCAGCCAGACACGGCCTTGGACACGCCCGTATCCTAGGCCGTGTACCCCTACAGGCACCAAAAACTCTTTTTTTTCGCGACCGACTCGCACACAACTTTCGGGGCGTTACACCTTGGACGTGTACAGAGGCGTATGAGAGGGGTCTAAGGCTTGGTAGTGTGCATACCGGCCTAGAAGCAAAGACGCCCGCTCCGCTGCTGCCGTAGCCACAGCGGTGGTACCCGAGAGTGATGCTAGCTCTCAAAAAGTGGGAACTAAAGGTCTGTGATCACAGAGTCGTTGTGTGTGAGTTGCACTTGCCTGTGCATAAAATTGCATCATAACATTCATTCATATAAGGTCATACGCTTCATAGATCCTTATCATATAAATTAGTATGGGCTCTTTTATATGATAAGTTAAATTTCCTGAAAATCCTAACTTATATATTTGTATGGGCATTTATATAAGTTAGGGTACTTTTGTGATGGTAGTATAGTGGTAGAATAGTTTATTTACATGCTCTTACTGCTGTTCTTTACTTCCTTTACTGTACTACTCTTTACCTTCTTGTACCATATATAGAACTGCTAGAATAGAACAATAAAGCTTATTACAACTGCTAGTTAGTTTTTGTCACCTGCTTCCACCTTTGCTACCCCTTGTTGTCCTCCGCTTCATCCTCCCGCTCGGTGCCTAGGAGTTGCGGGGCGAGGTGCGGAGGAAACGACTTAGTCTTTTTGACTAATGGTCGGTGACCATACTATTTTTAGGAGCCCGTGGAGATGGAGCACCAGCACGACGAGGAGAAAGGACGTGAGGAGCAGATACCGCTATAGCAGGCTACTACCACTACTGTGCATCCTCAGGTGGGACGAATTCTGATGTACTAGTATAGCTTCCGCTTTTATTTGTGAGAGAGAGAGAGTTGATTTTGATGTACCGGGCATAAGCCCTTATTACTCTTTCTTTTTGCACTCTTTTATGGACTATGCTGATATACTTTTCATTTCATATATATGATTTGTATTATGTGACTTGTGGACTAGTGGATTAATATACTGTTTTACTTCTTCTTCTCATATTGGCCTACAGGTTAAATGATCGTAATAGCCGGCAGGATCGACGTGTTGCGGTGTCGACTAACCCCTGTATTAGTGCCACCGTAAGACAACGGTTCTGGGCATAAGGCCCGGCATCCCTCCTTGGTAAGGGGGAGGTTGGGGTCTTACAAACTGGTATCACTTGAACAACGATCATATGAGAAAGAAGTCCACAACACGGGAACACCCCCGCCCGAGCATTTGTTTGCGGACAAACTATGCAGCAGAAGCAGTGGTGTGCCCGTGTGTAAAAGTCACATAAAATGGTCCACAAAGTACAATGAGTTAGGCCAGGTCTGTTTTAACCTTACCTTTATGCAACCTCTACAGGTCGCCGCGCCGCAAAATGTGGCTCCTCCCCCTCCAACTACCACTCCATTCCTACATACGGAGATCGGGCAGACTTTGACGGCGATCCTGGATGCCTTCAAATCCCAGCAAGTCCCGGCTCCACAGTCAAATCCGGGGTCGAGCTGGCTGAGTGCCTTCAAGAGCCTATCCCCACCGACGTACCGTGGGATAGAGGATGCGGTAAAGGCGGAGGAATGACTGGAGGCCATACACGAGATTTTAGCAGGCATCAGCTGCCCGGTCGGCGAGGCAGTACCTCTAGCCACCTCTGCACTAGAGGCTCATGCGAAGAGATGGTGGAAATCAGTGCAGGAGTCTACATATGCAGACTGGGAGCTGTCAGAGATATCATGGGAGGAGTTTGACGATGTATTTCTGGATCATTTCGTCTCTGCTACGGACAGAGATGTCTTGGAGGAGAGGTTTTTGAACCTCAGGCAGGGGACTAGATCGGTGATCGAGTATCAGAGAGAGTTCTCTCATTTGGCAAGGTTCACAGGGATTCAGGATACCGATGATAGGAGGTATGCTAAGAGGTTCTACCGGGGCCTCAGGGACGATTTGAGGCAGGCCTTGCTGTTCATTTCTCATGGCACATCTAGACAAATCATCGAGATGGAAAAGAAGCTGGAGGCTGACCAGTTGATGGTGCAAGGCAGAGGAAAGAGACCGTTTGATGGGTCGACATCAGGAGAGAGCAGTAGGGGCTCTCAGAGAGGCAGGACTATCAGATACAAGAAGGGTGGGGGACGTCGCCGTCCCAACTTCAGGCAGGAGCAAGGGCCTCCTCCAGAATTGGCTCCCCCACCTCTATGAGGGTCTTTTCTAACGATCGGGCTGAATTGACCAAGGCTAGGAAGTCCCGCGCCTTAGGCCCAGCAAGGAGTAACTGTAAATCGCCGCGAAGACCCTCATAGAATCGGTTGGTCTTCCTCTCTTCTTCTGAAAACATTGCACCAGCATAACGACCCAACCGTGTGAACTCATGCAGATATTCGTCCACGCTTCTGGATCCCTGAGACAATCCAAGAAATTGATTCTCCATCTCCAACTTCTGAGCAGAAGGTACAAATCTGGCTAGGAACAATCTTGAAAATTCCTCCATCGGCACATCCGTAAGTTGCTTTCCCACTAGAAGATGAAACTCCATCTCGTCCCACCAAAGCCTCGCTTCACCCTCCAAAAGAAAAGTCGCTATGGTGGTCTTCTGCCACTCCTCAGTCAATGTGGCCGTCAACACCCTCTTTATGGAAGAGAGCCAGTCCTCAGCTTGAGTTGGCGTTCCAACCCCATTAAATCTCGGAGGATTAAAGCCCATCACGTGCTTTAGCTGCCTCTCCGTAGTTCTCCTCGGCTCTACTAACTCAACTGCTGCGCGTTCCACCACTCTCGGCTCTGCCGCCCTAACCGGTTCTTGCTCACTCGCAGGAGGTGCGCGATGCATTTGCCCTGTAGGTTGGGCATTTATCATTGCGAACACGGCTTCAGCCACCATCCTGATGGTTTCTTCTGAAGGAGGTGTAGCAGGCACGTCCCTTGGTGCACTACTTTCCACTGATTGCGGACGCTCTGACTGACCAGCACCGCTCCCAGCTGCCTAAATTAGCAAAGACACACGATTAGACAACAAACAAATTGCTAAAAGAAATCATTGGAACACTCAGGTTCCACCAAACAAGTGTATTTTTCATTCCTAAGTGGACATTCATGGGTTCTTTTTGATGTTATAACGATGACGCACACATGTGCTCACCACCCCTTAAAAGAATTCGCCCACGAATTCATTTAAGCCTGATCGTAACCAGAAGTCTGATACCAAATTGTAACACCCCCATCTGTCGCATGGCATATAACAGAAGGTCCAGCTGGAACCCGACGCCATATACCACAGACAGTCGGAAGGGATACTAAATGAATAATCAAACCAACCAATTAAGACTACTCGTCCTAATCACAGAGCATTCTAGCGGAAGATTTTAAAGTTGAAAGAACCCAAAATTAAATCCATCAATATGAATGTCCACAGCTACAACAAAAGGAATGAAACCCCAAATACACAGAAACGGGTACATGGCCTTATGGCCTTACAAATGTTCACTTAATAAAGAGTGTCTTACATACATCGGCTCGCAGGCCGGCCACACATGATAAGTATAAAAATAGCTATTCTACGACCTTCTAGGGCCAGCACAGCAACATGGGCTCCAGCCCGCTATTTGGTGCTCGGCTCCGCAGCACCTGCAAGCACATACCACCGCATGGTGGCAAATAAAGCAACGGTCAGCTAAAAGCCGACCAAATTATAACGACCCCGCCCCTGACTCGGGACGGCGGTGCTCTTTCCCTGCATAACATTAGCCCAACAATATATAAAGCGCAAATATAATTCGCCACAGGTGTAGGCTCGCACGGCCAAACACCCCGTGCACTCAGGGCACATTCATGGTGAACCCTGACCCATCAGTGCATTCACCACCACCCCCAGGATGGCAACAACATGTGAGCATTTAGCCTTTCTGACCACTGTCTAAGGCTCCGACTATGCCAATGGCCAGTCCCCGTCTTCGGGTCTCTCGCACCGAACCACATAGCCTAGGTCCAATTCCACTTGCCCGTTGCTCACGCCGCATGTCCAATTTAAGTCCTTTGCGCGGGCCAAGCTTCTCTCGGATTCCAAATTTTCCAAAACAATCTCATAACCCAGTTATGATCAAGGCTGGTTCCCAGACCGCCAAGTTAGCAGAACACGTTTCCGCTCAATTTTCCGGGTGCGCCTTGAAGCTAACCTCCAAGGATCCCTGCTGCAATCTACCGCGTAGAAACCCGAAAAATCCAAAGCACGGAGTCTTCTCCAGCAAAACCACATCAAATGCAACATCACCGATCCAGACAAAACATGTCCGGGTAGGCTTCACACACAATGCCTATGCCCGTACTTACGATTCCGGGCTCTATATGCAACATAAGGGGGACTATTCCCGTCAACCCCAAGGAACACCACACACTCACCGCATACTCGCGGGAGCGGGATTCCCTATGCAGAAAGAAAGAGCTTCAAGCGCTCAAGTTGAGAATCGTTACCCTTGTAGTCCGTTTTGGCGCCATGGAAAAACTACGCGGTTAGAACTCTTCGCAATGACCTTCCCTCCACAGATCCGCTCTCCGATTTCGAAACGGTGCTCCGATGCTCCGCCGGCGGCCGGAAACCTCCTTCTTCTTCCTCTTCTCTCTCACTTTGGAAAAGGAGAACTTTGGAGAGAAAATGAGGAAATAACCCCCTATTCCCGGCCTTAACAGAGCAGAATTTCATCTGGGCCGTCGGATCTAAATTAAAGGAAATGAACGGCTCGGATCTGCACAAAATTCCCCAGACCTGGGCCGCACACGGCTTGGCAAACGGCCGTGTCCATGGTCGCGTGCCTCGATCCAGGCACGATCGTCGAACTGAGAAACGCACACGGGCCAAGACACGCCCGTGTCTGACCTGACACGCCCGTGTCGGGTTCCTCGACACGCCCGTGTTCGTGGGCGTGTCACGCATAACCGCCACGGCAACGGACACGACCCATCAGGACACGGGTAGGGACACGGGTTGGCACACGCCCGTGTCGGATGACACGCCCGTGTCATCCGACCGTGTTTCTGGTCGTGTCCTTCTCGGGTTGAAAACGGCCAAAAAAATCACCAGCCAGACACGGCCTTGGACACGCCCATGTCCTAGGCTGTGTACCCCTACAGGCACCAAAAACTCTTTTTTTTTTCGCGACCGACTCGCACACAACTTTCGGGGCGTTACACCTTGGACGTGTACAGAGGCGTATGAGAGGGGTCTAAGGCTTGGTAGTGTGCATACCGGCCTAGAAGCAAAGACGCCCGCTCCGCTGCTGCCGTAGCCACAGCGGTGGTACCCGAGAGTGATGCTAGCTCTTAAAAAGTGGGAACTAAAGGTCTGTGATCACAGAGTCGTTGTGTGTGAGTTGCACTTGCCTGTGCATAAAATTGCATCATAACATTCATTCATATTAGGTCATACGCTTCATAGATCCTTATCATATAAATTAGTATGAGCTCTTTTATATGATAAGTTAAATTTCCTGAAAATCCTAACTTATATATTTGTATGGGCATTTATATAAGTTAGGGTACTTTTGTGATGGTAGTATAGTGGTAGAATAGTTTATTTACATGCTCTTACTGATGTTCTTTACTTCCTTTACTGTACTACTCTTTACCTTCTTGTACCATATATAGAACTGCTAGAATAGAACAATAAAACTTATTACAACTGCTAGTTAGTTTTTGTCACCTGCTTCCACCTTTGCTACCCCTTATTGTCCTCCGCTTCGTCCTCCCGCTCGATGCCTAGGAGTTGCGGGGCGAGGTGCGGAGGAAACGACTTAGTCTTTTTGACTAATGGTCGGTGACCATACTATTTTTAGGAGCCCGTGGAGATGGAGCACCAGCACGACGAGGAGACAGGACGTGAGGGGCAGATACCGCTAGAGCAGGCTACTACCACTACTGTGCGTCCTCAGGTGGGACGAATTCTGATGTACTAGTATAGCTTCCGCTTTTATTTGTGAGAGAGAGAGAGTTGATTTTGATGTACCGGGCATAAGCCCTTATTACTCTTTCTTTTTGCACTCTTTTGTGGACTATACTGATATACTTTTCATTTCATATATATGATTTGTATTATGTGACTTGTGGACTAGTGGATTAATATACTGTTTTACTTCTTCTTCTCATATTGGCCTACAAGTTAAATGATCGTAATAACCGGCAGGATCGGCGTGTTGCGGTGTCGATTAACCCCTGTATTAGTGCCACCGTAAGATAGCGGTTCTGGGCATAAGGCCCGGTATCCCTCCTTGGTAAGGGGGAGGTTGGGGTCTTACAAACTGGTATCACTTGAACAACGATCATATGAGAAAGAAGTCCACAACACGAGAACACCCCCGCCCGAGCATTTGTTTGCGGACAAACTATGCAGCGGAAGCAGTGGTGTGCCCGTGTGTAAAAGTCACATAAAATGGTCCACAAAGTACAATGAGTTAGGCCAGGTCTGTTTTAACCTTACCTTTATGCAACCTCTACAGGTCGCCGCGCCGCAAAATGTGGCTCCTCCCCCTCCAACTGCCACTCCATTCCTACATACAGAGATGGGGCAGACTTTGACGGCGATCCTGGATGCCTTCAAATCCCAGCAAGTCCCGGCTCCACAGTCAAATCCGGGGTCGAGCTAGCTGAGTGCCTTCAAGAGCCTATCCCCACCGACGTACCGTGGGACAGAGGATGCGGTAAAGACGGAGGAATGACTGGAGGCCATACACGAGATTTTAGCAGGCATCAGCTGCCCGGTCGGCGAGGCAGTACCTCTAGCCACCTCTGCACTAGAGGCTCATGCGAAGAGATGGTGGAAATCAGTGCAGGAGTCTACATATGCGGACTGGGAGCTGTCAGAGATATCATGGGAGGAGTTTGGCGATGTATTTCTGGATCATTTCGTCTCTGCTACGGACAGAGATGTCTTGGAGGAGAGGTTTTTGAACCTCAGGTAGGGGACTAGATCAGTGATCGAGTATCAGAGAGAGTTCTCTCATTTGGCAAGGTTCGCAGGGATTCAGGATACCGATGATAGGAGGTATGCTAAGAGGTTCTACCGGGGCCTCAAGGACGATTTGAGGCAGGCCTTGCTGTTCATTTCTCATGGCACATCTAGACAGATCATCGAGATGGAAAAGAAGCTGGAGGCTGACCAGTTGATGGTGCAAGGCAGAGGGAAGAGACCGTTTGATGGGTCGACATCGGGAGAGAGCAGCAGGGGCTCTCAGAGAGGCAGGACTATTAGATACAAGAAGGGTGGGGGACGTCGTCGTCCCAACTTCAGGCAGGAGCAAGGGCCTCCTCCATAATTGGATCCCCCACCTCTACAGGTGCATGATCCGAGGAGATAGGATGACCGTGGCCACCGATAGGTAGTTTGTTATGGATGCCATCAGCCCGGGCACATTAGGTCGGAGTGCCCGCATCGATTCCATCCTCCTCCTCCTCCACCTCCAGTGGCCCCAGTACAGCAGGGCCGAGGCCGAGGCCGAGGACGAGGCCGAGGCCGGGGATATCACGGTAGGAGACGCGAGCAGGAGCAGATATACGCCTTGGACCTCACAGAGCAGAGGAACCCCGAGGAGGTTATCACATGTACTTAAGGTTAATTTTCTTGAGTTTTCAATTATATAGTACCTGGAACTATAGGGTAACAATTAATTTTAACGTAAACAAACCTCAGGCATAGTTATGATCAGCGGCAAGTCCGCTCATACCCTATTCGACACGGGTGCTTCACACTCGTTCGTGTCCGAGGCCTTCATAGACGGACTCGAAGGCGTGGAGAGATTTCCTGGACTAGAGATGAGGGTGCGTCTACCCGATGGGTCAGAGCTGCGGACCACTACACATTGTGATATGGAGGCCGAGATTGGAGGCAAGGCATTTGAGGCGCCAACAACTATTCTGAAGCTGCAGGACTTCGACTTGATTTTGGGTATGACATGGTTACATCGGAACCATGCTCAGATAGATTGTCTGTCCAGGAGGATCACGCTAAGTCATGGCGACTCTCATGTTATCATCGAAGGTATTCAGTCTATCTGCCACCTATTGTTATCTTCTGTACAGGCTGTGAAGGCCCATGAGCAGGGAGAAGAAGTTTATCTTATCTGCTTTGAGATGGTGGGAGCAGAGACGACTATTTCAGATATTCCGGTGGTCCGAGATTTCTCCGACGTATTCCCGGAGAAATTGCCCGGACTACCACCAGCCAGAGACTTGGATTTCAGGATTCAGCTAGTACCGGGAGCGAGGCCGGTGTCCCGGGCACCCTACAGGATGGCTCCCAGGGAGTTAGCGGAGTTCAGGACTCAACTTCAGGAGCTAGTCGAGTCAGGATTTGTGCGGCCCAGTTCATCGCCGTGGGGAGCGCCAGTTCTCTTTGTGAAGAAGAAGGACGGGTCATTGCGACTATACATAGATTACCAGGAGCTGAACCGGTTAACGGTCCATAATACCTATCCTCTGCCTCAGATAGATGAGCTATTTGACCAGCTGCAGGGAGCCTTCTGGTTCTCCAAGCTAGATTTGCGATTCGGTTACTACCAGCTCCGCATCAGGGAAGAGGACATACCGAAGACGGCTTTCAGTTCACGCTATGGATTATACGAGTTCACAGTGATGCATTTTGGGCTCACGAATGCCCCTGCCGCATTCATGAGTCTAATGAACCGTGTATTTGAGCCCTTCTTAGACCGCTTCATGATTGTATTCATCGACGACATTTTGATATACTCCAGGACTCAGGAAGAGCATACGGAGCATTTGACGCTGGTCTTGTAGAGGCTGAGGGAGTCCCAGATGTACGCAAAGTTTTCAAAGTGCCAGTTCTGGCTGCAGGAGGTGGCTTTCCTGGGACACACGATCAGTGGGGCTTGATTAGCAGTGGACCCAGCCAAGATAGAGACAGTGAGGGATTGGCCACGGCCGAAGACCGCATCTGACATTCGCAGTTTCTTGGGACTAGCAGGGTATTATCGTAAGTTCGTGGAGGGGTTCTCGAGGATAGCACTCCCCCTCACGTCCTTGACGAAGAAGGATACAGATTTTGTTTGGTCAGAGCGGTGCGAGACGGCTTTTCAGGAGCTGAAGGACCGACTCATCTCATCCCCCATTCTTGCGCTTCCATCCCGGAGTGAAGGATTCCAGATCTACACAGACGCCTCTTATCAGGGGATGGGTGCTGTCATGATGCAGCATGTACATGTTATTGCTTATGCTTCAAGACAGTTGAAGAAGCATGAGCATAACTATCCAGTACATGACTTAGAGCTCGGGGCTGTGGTATTCGCCCTAAAAATATGGAGGCATTACTTATACGGGATTCATTGTGACATCTTTTCAGAGCATAAGAATCTTAAATATATCGATACACAGAAGGACTTAAACCTGCGACAAAGGAGATGGCTAGAATTCCTCTGCGACTATGATTATAAGATCCACTACCATCCGGGAAAAGCGAACACGGTAGCAGATGACTTGAGCAGGAGGGCCGGCACTTCTGGACTGGAGCCTCGGTTGATGTCTATAGAGCTGCTACGGATGATGGAAGACATGCACATTACCATGGTATCTGAGACCGAACAAGTGGTGTATCGATAGTATTTAAGCTCAGTGATCAGTGGTGATGATATACGGGAGAGCATCCGAACACATCAGAGGCTGGATGCTGCATTACAGCCGATTTTTAGTTCCCTGGAGAGGGGAAGGTTGAGGACTACACGCTACAAGATGATCTTCTTCGATTCCATGGGCGCATTTACATACCAGTAGGGGGCAGTATCCGGGATGACATACTCAGAGAGGCTCATTGCTCCAGATATTTAGTGCACCCCGACATCACCAAGATGTGGGCAGATTTGCGGAGGTCTATGTATTGGCCTGGGATGAAGAGAGAGATCACAGATTTTGTGACCCATTGAGAGACCTGACAGCGTGTGAAAGCAGAATGCAAGAGCCCGGGAGGTTTACTACAGCCACAGCCAGTTCCAGAATGGAAGTTCGAGGACATCGCTATGGACTTTGTACACGGATTGCCTCGCTCCCACTCTAGGCATGATTCTATATGGGTCATAGTGGATAGACTAACCAAGGTAGCACGCTTTATCCCAGTTCGGAAGGATGCCCCAGTTGCAGTTCTGGTGAGATTATTTGTGGAGCAGTTCGTCAGATATCATGGCATTGCCAGGACGATTGTTTCGGACAGTGATGGTCGGTTCACTTCGAGCGAGTGGAGGGCCGTGCATGCTTACTTGGGATCTCGGCTTACTTTTAGTACCGCCTTCCATACGCAGACCGACGGACAGACCGAGCGGACCATCCGGACCATGGAGGACCTACTCAGACTATGTATATTGGATACAGGGAAGCTTTGGGAGAGGCTGCTGCCACTGATTGAGTTCTCGTACAATAACAGCCACCAGGCTAGCATCAGGATGGATCCATATGAGGCACTTTATGGGAGGAGATGCCGGACACCGCTATCATGGGTTCAGGATATGGATACCAGGGCTCTTGGATCTGATTATATAGAGGATACTGAGGTTCAGATTCGTTTGATCAGGGATCGGCTACTAGAGGCCCAGAGCAGGCAGGCAAAGTATTATGATGCTCGGCACCGGAAGGTGGAGTTCCAGGTTGGAGACAGTGTTTTCTTGAAGATACGTCCAGTACACGGTGTCTCTCGGGTGCGGAGGCACAAGAATCTCAGTCCACGATACATGGGGCCATACCTGATCCTGGAGCGGATCGACCCCTTAGCTTACCGACTGCAGCTGCCACCAGAGTTGGGTGCATTACATGACGTCTTCCATGTCTCTTCCTTGCGAAGAGCTCTCCTTCGGCCGGAGCAGCACATTACTACTACAGCCGGACCGGTAGAGCCTGACAGATCAGTTAGATTGGAGCCGATCCGGATTGACGATACAACCATCCGAGTGTTACGGAAGAAGAAGGTCCCTCTTGTGAAGGTGCTGTGGTCCAACCATGGACGAGAGGAGCACACCTGGGAGCCGAGGGATCTGATGCTGGAGCAACACCCGGAGCTATTTGCATCAGGTACTTTCAATTTATGTTTTAAAGTTTCTTAAAAATTCTTGCAAGTAGAACCCCGTAGACCCGAACTTAAATTTCGGGGATGAAATTATTTTCTTGTTTATTGGAATTTGTAACATCACATGTTACTTTTGGACCCCTCAACTTAGATTGGGTTAGGCATGGGATGAGTTTTAAGGTGATCAACTAGGTTTGACCCTAGGTAGTTGGTGGTAGCCATGTGGGGCCCACTATAGGACCAAAGTCAAACTAGATCAAACTAGCTTAAATAGGAACCCAGACCATACCATGACCCCACCACATTGCCCTAACCATAAAAACAATCTAAGTGGACCCTAGGGAATGTCACTAGGTCAACAGTTTGACCCCAGTTGACCAAAGTCAACCTTGGGCCTAATTTGGTCAAACCCACACTCATAAGCCCAATTAGCCTAAGTAGGGCACCCCCTTGACCCAACCCAAGCTGGGTGGTGCCACTAGACCCATTACAACCAAGTAGGGTCAGCCCACACACCATGGTTGACCAAGTCAACTCAAGGTCAACATAGTCAACTATTTAACCTAAAAGAGGGAAATGAAGACCAAGCCACCCTCCGTTGCACCAAGCCCATCAAATTTGGCCCATGGCTAGCCTAAGTGAACAAGACCAGCCCTACCCCTCTGAATTAGGAGAGAGAGTACATGCATGAGGGCATTTTAGAGAAATTACCCAAAGGAGGAGAGAGAAGGTGAGTTAAGAGGAAGAAGCCACATGGACTTGGCTCCATCAGCCCCACAATGGTGCTGGCTGGCCTCCTCAGTAAATTCCAAGAGGAATTGGCAGAATGGTGACCACTTGGCATCCTTGGTGACACAACCAAAGCCCAAACCGAGCTCACATAGATAGTATCTCCCTATACAACCATCCTCAGCTCAAACCGACCCCTCCATTAGCTTCAGAAGGTGGAAAGGAGTGGAATTCGACATTTGGATCAAAGCTTTTGGTGGAGAATAGAGTTCGGGAGCAAGCTCGCCAGAGAGGAAAATTTCCATGGCCAACCGCCGCCAAACCCGCCGCCAAGCCCCAATCCAGGTCCGTTTCACCTCACCTCTACCCGTGCTAGTTTCCTAGATCTATTAGGCGAGACATCTGGCTCAAATGAGCCAGATCCAAGGTGAGCTTTTTCATGGATTTTGGAATTTTGATGGAGTGCAAGTTCTCCGGAAACCGCCGCCTCCGGCCACCATTTCGCCGCCAAACGTTGGCCACCACCTCAACGGAGGTGGTGGTGGTGGTAGCAGGCCGTGGAGGCTAAGGGGTGGCCGGGAAATGAGGTTTGAAGGTGCTCCAGGTCAGGACAATCTCGGCCCTTGGCTGGAGGAAGAAGATGAATGGATGCCCTCGAATATTGCTTTAAGATTCGTGCCTTATTAATATATTAAACTTTAGTAATGCTGTCACAAATATTCAGTGGCATTGCATGTCATTTGTAGGCCTCTTATACGCATTTCCAGAACCTGGACCCTGAATGAAAACTGTAGCCTTACCTGTTAACTTTAATTTGACACCTTAATCATTAATGTTGGTCCAGTAGTCTGGCCTGTAGGGCATTTCTCGTAGGACTGGTCCTAGACAAGGGCAGAAATTCATTTGGATGCTCAAGTCAAACCAGCAATCACCATGGCCCCAACTTTTGGGTACATGCATGATTAGGGATACCTAGCCCCTGCCAAAAATGGGGAATTTCTGGGACAACTTTTTCTATAGTTTTAGTCATAATATCAAAATCTAAATAAATGAAATATTTGGAGTTATATGACTCTTCATGGCCCCAAATTTTGGTGGTAGGTCCTTGGGGACATCATTGCTGCATGATAAAAATTTCACCACATTTGGATCACTGCATGTTGAAAAATTCACTTGCATGTGTTGGTGTATATATTGCCTTGGTGTGCCAATAGCAATAATTTAAATATGGTGCATTCAGCCTAATTGAGGCACTCAAAAATCATGGGTTTTATTTTTGTGGTTCATTCGGGTAACGTTCACGCCTCTGATTAATTATGAGATTTTTGGAATCAAAAATACCATTAATTGGAATTTTTAAAAATATAGCTCCTTTTGAAAATAAATTGGGAAAATAAGTTTTCCTCAAGTAAAAGTCCTCAAACTTTATCAAGTTAAAAATAAGGCTATATTTGACTTAAGAAAATTTAATCTTTCTGTTTGAAGAACTTTAGGAGTAAAAATACCTTGAAATGCCCATTTTACCCTTATTTCATTTATTCTTGAATTGATGGATATACACCTCAGAAAAATTTGGAAATATTTCTAGTGTTGTATAATTGTAGTATTAGTCTTGTCAATGTATTTCAGAATTTATGGGTGTACTGATAATTTTTAAATTAATATAATGACATTTTGGTAAATATGTAAGAATGTGAATTGTTAGGTCATTACACTATAAAAGTTGATGAAACTCTGCCAATAGTCATATATTAATGTTTTATATGTTCTGTAATTTTCCTGGAATTTTGGATTACATATTCCTTGTACTTCATTTGAAAAATAGAAATTATGTAGATTTGGTATTAAATAAGGAATTAGTATAAATATTCAAAGGAAAATTATGAAACCCTGTAGACAGAAATAGATTATCAATATACAACTCAGAAAAAATTACCTAGGTCAGTGGATTTTAAATTATACTACTTCATGTGTAAAGTGACCTAGGAAATAAATTAAAAGATTTAATTGGGGGATTAATTGACCAAGGAAAATTATGAGAATCCATATGATAGTTCCATTAGCCCATATCACCCTAGGATAAATAGTTAGGGGCAAGAGGCCCTAAGGATTGGAAGATTCCATTTTGGGGGTAATAATAGGACATGGTCTGCATATAACATAAATAGGTCTTGCTTTAGGGGATTACCAGAGGATTGATTATCGGAAGAATAAGGGAGTGGAACATGAATAATCCCTGGTGGTAGTATTGTCTTAGTGACGGGAGTAAAAGTGAAAGTCTTTAGGTAGCAACTGGAGTGGAGGTCGACGGAAGACCGTCAGTTTCCCGGTAATATCTTAAGTCACTAGGATTGTTCCAGAGCAACAAAGAGAGCCGGGGTGAAACATGGGTAGTCATCAACTAAAGTAAATATCCTTGCGAAAGGGAACTTTGGGCGTAATCCCATCGTAGTTCCTAGTGCCCCCGAGAGCCCTTCACCGGGTATACCCTGGGCAGTCCTGGGATTAACATTAACTCACTAAGTATAATAACCCGTAGACAAGAGTAGTCTAATAGGTTAAGACATATGTTGTACCTTCTCACCCGTGTAGGGTTGGAGAGATTCATGAGATATTCTCACCCATGTAGGGTTTGAGGGAATTGGTATAAAGACACTATTGTGCGTTCTCACCCGGGTTGGGTTTGAGGGTTTCAGGACGGGTTTGGTCCTGCGAGTGGAAGGCTCGGAATAAAATACTTGCATGTGTATAAATTTAGTGGCGGGGCATGCGGTACTGGCCGTTCGTCACACCGATGGCAGTACGGTACACCAGGCGGTTGTGAGGGTTAGAGGGGCCAATGGGTTGTTTTACACTGCGGTCTGGAGGACGACCCCCGATAACGCACAGCCGACCCAACAAGACTGACGGGTTGTCAGCAAAGTACGTACGCGAGACTCTAGAGTGCACCTTGGACGTGTACAGAGGCGTATGAGAGGGGTCTAAGGCTTGGTAGTGTGCATACCGGCCTAGAAGCGAAGACGCCCGCTCCGCTGCTGCCGTAGCCACAGCGGTGGTACCCGAGAGTGATGCTAGCTCTCAAAAAGTGGGAACTAAAGGTCTGTGATCACAGATTCGTTGTGTGTGAGTTGCACTTGCCTTTGCATAAAATTGCATCATAACATTCATTCATATTAGGTCATACGCTTCATAGATCCTAATCATATAAATTAGTATGGGCTCTTTTATATGATAAGTTAAATTTCCTGGAAATCCTAACTTATATATTTGTATGGGCATTTATATAAGTTAGGGTACTTTTGTGATGGTAGTATAGTGGTAGAATAGTTTATTTACATGCTCTTACTGCTGTTCTTTACTTTCTTTACTGTACTACTCTTTACCTTCTTGTACCATATATAGAACTGCTAGAATAAAACAATAAAACTTATTACAACTGCTAGTTAGTTTCTATCACCTGCTTCCACCTTTGCTACCCCTTGTTGTCCTCCGCTTCGTCCTCCCGCTCGGTGCCTAGGAGTTGCGGGGCGAGGTGCGGAGAAAACGACTTAGTCTTTTTGACTAATGATCGGTGACCATACTATTTTTAGGAGCCCGTGGAGATGGAGCACCAACATGATGAGGAGACAGGATGTGAGGAGCAGATACCACTACAGCAGGCTACTACCACTACTGTGCGTCCTCAGGTGGGATGAATTCTGATGTACTAGTATAGCTTCCGCTTTTATTTGTGTGAGAGAGAGTTGATTTTGATGTACCGGGCATAAGCCCTTATTACTCTTTCTTTTTGTACTCTTTTGTGGACTATGCTGATGTACTTTTCATTTCATATATATGATTTGTACTATGTGACTTGTGGACTAGTGGATTAATATACTGTTTTACTTCTTCTTCTCATATTGGCCTACATGTTAAATGATCGTAATAGCCGGTAGGATCGGCGTGTTGCGGTGTCGACTAACCCCTGCATTAGTGCCACCGTAAGACGGCGGTTCTGGGCATAAGGCCCGGTAGCCCTCCTTGGTAAGGGGGAGGTTGGGGTCTTACAGCCAGCCTGGATAACTAGCCAAACCGCCCCTTTGATCGCGCCACAGTACCCGGCCCGTGACGGCGGGCTTCGCCCGCACCTTCCTGCGCCCGCCCCCCGGCGGGCTGCGCCCGTCCCGCGGCGGGCTGCGCCACCCCCCCGCCACTTTCATCTTCTCTTGTTAGTGACTTACAATTCTTGATTAGTTGAGAGTGATCCTGCGACCTCCCGTTCTAAATTTTTTCAAAGCCTTAGTTTCTTTTTATCACAAACCTCGTTATGGAATGTTTTAGTTGCTACAATGTGATAGTCTTCAAAATTCATTTGGTATTTTGAAATGTCAACTACTTCCCGTCGTTTCTCCCAAATCAGGATGCATACGAATATATATATAATATATATATATATATATATTTATATATATATATATATATATATATATATATATATATATAGGGGGCATATACTGTGCGGGCAAACATTAGGTGTGGGGGTACGATAAGTGATTTTGAGGGTCAAGATGGTCTCAAAACGAAAAGTAATCAACATGAAAGTTGTAGATCTCGGCGAGACGAACAACGTTCATGTTGATCACTTTTTTATTTGGAGTAGATTTGAATCTCGATTTGGGCCCCAAAATCGGGGGCGGCGGAACTGCTACAGTAAACCGTTCCGCCTCCCCCGATTTCGGGGCCCAAATCCAGTTCCAAGACGGCATCAAATCAAAAAATGGTCAACATGAAAGTTGTTAGTCTCGTCGAGATCTACAACTTTCATGTTGATCACGTTTCAATTTGGGACCATCTTGATCCTCAAAATGACTTGCCCGTACAACCCGTATACTTAATTGGCGGTGTGGGATTTAGTCCCACACCGCCAATTTTGGTTTTGTTTTATGAGTATATAAGGTATTTTGTCTCTAAAAGTGTGAAGATGTAATACAAAGGGGCGGTTTGGCTAGTTATCCAGGCTGGCGGGCCTTTATTTTGGACTGAGCTGATGAATTGTAGGGTGCCCTAAATTTTAGAGGCCCTCTATAGGTTTAGGAGGCCTATGAAAAAAATATGAACGGTCCTGATTCGTTGCTGTGATGAACGGCTGCGATTAAATGTTCAGTTTATATTCAACGGTCGTGATCTATCGTGATCTGATTCTAAAATTCAAACATATTTCTTTAATGTAGTTAAAGATATATATATATATATATATATATATATTATATATATATATATATATCTTTATAAAGAAGTAGTTTTGAAATTTTGAAAATATGTATACAATATGACTTTCAATCTCAGCCATTAAATTGGAGCCAGGTTTCAAATCCGAGCCGTCAAAAAATAGAGATTTTGAAAATATGTAACCATTAAATCTTGACCATCCAATATATGTCATCCATTAAATCATGACCCTACAAACTACTTTAATTTGAATCCCAATCTATCTCTCAGGCGACAAGCTTTTGGCGGGATAAACTTCCAGATACTTCCCTCTCCCATTTCTAAAATTGATCGGGTCTTTCCTACCCTAGCTGCTCTCATCTTCCTCCCGACATCCTACCAAAAATGTAGAATCTCCCCCACATCGAAACACTTCTACTGGATGCTGCCGACCCCAATTATTATTTGTCTGCCCCCTAATTTCTCCGCCTATAATATTTGGCGCAGATCTCCCGCAGAAATTCATGGGCATTCATGGCTTGCTTATTTACGACCTCTCCTAGGGAAGACTCCATCTCCCGCTCACCGTTGGCGATCATCCCCTTCACGACGCCATCATCGTTTGCGTTCTGGTGAGTGTGACATTCCTCTCCCGCTTTCTAGGGCATCGTTCAAAGCGTAAATGGGCCGCCGTCAATTGCTTCTCACGCCATCGGCTAGCCCTTCTCCGGTCACTGCTCCAGCACATCGCGATTCCTGCAAAGGCCGTCAGCTGCTTTATCTCATGCCATCGGCTCGCCCTTCTCTGACTCCCTGCTCCTATGCATGGCAATTCCTGCGCTCTTCTCCTCTTTCCTCAGATATCAGAGCATGTTCTACGACTTCTGTTTCTATGTTCTCTAGCAGGAGGTTCTAACTGGTATATATATTCAGTGTTAGGTTGGCTCTGCTCAAGGTATTCTACGTATCCCTATCAAGTTTGTAATAGGTATATATAGTACCTCCAGCATAGAGCCAAGCCCTAGAGCGACACGAACACAATAACATGTTCCGAGTCGGACCTGACACGAGCGGACATAAAACCCAATATTTCTAACAATCTCCTCCTATGTCCGCTGTGAACCCGACGTCGGAAAAGGGGGTGGTTTGTGAAATGTTCAGCCAAAAGTGAATCATTCACAACCGTGTCCGACACCTGTTGAGAATCATTAGACTTAAAAAGAAAAATAGTATGCACGCATAAGCAGAACAAAAGTTCAGCCACATCACATCATGTCTCAGATACAATCAAGACACATGCCCTAAACGCCTAGCGTCCCAAATCAAACAGAGAGCAACAGAAGTCCAAACAAACAGGTGAAAGAAAATAAAGAGCTAAACATTACTCTGAAGCAGAGATACCAAAAAGAAGGTATAATAATACTCTAACTGTCAATATCCAGAAGATCATCATGATCAGGATCCCAGTCTACCAGTGCTCCTCCTAGATCAACAGCCCCTGTAATTTCCAACAGAGAATTTCATTTTAAAATGAATTCAAACATTTGAAAATATACAAATATCTAGTTCTACCAAGAGAACATAGCATTTAATTATTTTATTAGTGTTGGCTGGGAGGACGCTTCTACATAGTATTATAGATAAACCTCAGAATCCATTATTTGTTTCCAAATGAAACGATTTACGGGCTTCTGGACACCGCAACTATATCTGTGTTCCTATATGGAATGTCACGGTTACTGCTCTTCTAGAGTTGACTGGAACTCATCAAGTTTGGAATGGAACCAATCAACAAGAGAAAAGTCAAACCAAGTCAGATCGTGTTATCAAGTTTGGAATAACACTCTCCTCCAAGGCAAGATAGCCGAATCCAGGTGAAGTTGTTAGCATCAAGTTTGGAATGAAACAACTTACTAGATCCGAACTCAGCAACCAGGAGCATCAACGGAGCACAACATGCTTGCTTTGATAAAGGAAATCTGAAAATCAAAGCAATCAGACTAAGGCTGAACTGAATCGCCTAACCTTGAACTAAGACCGAGCTAAATCGTCTTTAGTCCCATTTCCCCCACTGTTTTGATGAACCGGTCTTTGAGCATTCCTTTCGTCAATGGATCAGCCAGATTATCCTTCGAACGCACATCGATCAAAGTGATAATTCCTTGTTCTTTTAGATAATTCAACAAAGCATGTCTCAGTCGTACATGTCTCCTCTTAGTGTTATAGAGGGCATTCTTAACAACTTGAGGTGCTGCTTGATTATCACAATACAAGCTCAATGAGTTGACTTGTAACCTAGACAAGGGTATGTCTAAAATCAGGTTCCTGATCCAATCTGCCTCTTCACCAGCTGAAGCTAAGGCAAACAACTCGGCTTCCATGGACGACAGGGCTATACACGTCTGTCTTTTGGATTTCCAAGTGATAGCAGCTCCACCCAAAGTGAATATATATCCACTGGTAGACTTGCTGTTCCCAACTTCTGAACACCACGAGGCATCAGAGAATCCATCCACAGTAGGAGGATAACCAGTATAGCACAAGACATGATCTTTAGTACCTCTCAGGTATCTCATCAGCCTATCTAGGGCATCCCAATGCTCTTTGCCTGGACTACTAGTAAAGCGGCTCAGCATGCCAACCGTGAAGGCAATGTCTGGTCTTGTACAGCTTATGGCGTACATAAGACTACCAATTATTTTAGAAAATTTTAATTGATCTATGCTGGTCTCTTCATTAGGACTCAACTTAACATTATGATCAAACGGTGTCTCAACAGGCCTACAGTTTTTGTAGCCCCAAGTAGAAAGTAGTTGCTCTATATAATGAGCCTGGCTAAGGGTGACTCTACCCTTGTCAACTCTAACTTTCATACCTAATAGGGTATCCACAGGACCAAGGTCCTTCATGTCAAAAGCTTCTGCGAGAGTGGATTTGACATCCCTCACTGCAGCAAAATCTGAACCCAGAATCAACATGTCATCCACATATAGACATATGATGACTGCTTGATTGGACAACGAGCGGTGATAGAGACACTTGTCTGAAAGACTGGACTGAAATCCAACGCTCTTTACCACTTGATCAAACTTCATGTGCCACATCTTAGGCGCTTGCTTAAGCCCATAGATTGATTTATTTAATTTGCACACTTTGTCTTTTAGATCTTTATGAACATAACCTTCAGGTTGTGTCATGTAGATCTCTTCATCAAGCTCTCCATTTAAGAAGGCTGTCTTTACATCCATCTGATGAACTATGAAGTTTGCGATAGACGCTAAGGATAGAAGAATTCTAATAGTCGATAGGTGACACACAGGTGAATAAACATCAAAATAGTCTATTCTCCCTTGTTGCTTATAGCCTTTAGCTACTAGACGCGCTTTATACCTGGCTATAGACCAATCACTATGTAATTTCTTCTTCAACATCCACTTGCATCCTAGAATTTTAGCTCCTTTTGGCAGGTCAACTAGATGCCAAGTGTTATTTTGTAGCAGCGAGTCCATCTCATCATCGATAGCTTCTGCCCACATTAAAGAATCTCTAGATCTCATTGCTTCCTGATAGGAGAATGGATCGTCCTCTAAGTGGTAGGTGACAAAATTCTCACCAAAATTCTTAGGGACTCTATCTCTTGTATACGTTCTAACAGGAACAGGTTCCACCTCTAGAGGTTGGGGAACAGTGCCAGAGGGGCCAGCTTCAGGTTCTATAGTAGATTCTGCAATCACGTCAGTAGACCCGTGGATAGTTAAGCCATGATCTTTGATAAATTTATGTTCAAAGAAAACAACATCCCTAGACTCTATCACTGTATTAGTGGATAGATCAAGAAACCTGTCAGCTGTACTATCTTCTGCACTAACTAGATAAACACATGTTGTTGTTCTAGGTCCCACCTTAGGTCTCTTAAGGTCTTGTAATCGCACATATGCGATACAGCCCCAAGTCTTTAGAGTATCATACCTACAAGGATAACCATGCCACAACTCATACGGGATAGAAATGAGTTTTGAGTGAGGCACTCTATTCAGAATGTGATTCGCAGTAAGAACTGCTTCTCCCCAAAAGGAGTTGGGCATGCCAGCTGTTAGGAGCATAGAGTTCAACATCTCTGTTAAAGTTCTATTCTTATGCTCGGCAACGCCATTTGACTGGGGTGAGTAAGGAGCTGTGGTTTCAAGGATGATGCCCTCAGAGGCACAAAATTCCTTAAACTCAGTTGCAGTGTATTCTCCTCCTCGATCACTTCTGAGCCTCTTGATTTTAAGGTTCAACTGATTTTCCACACGAGACTTAAAAATTTTAAAAGTCTCAAAGGCCTCATCTTTCGATCTCAACAAATACACATGACAATATCTCGAAAAATCGTCTATGAAGGTAATTAGATACTTCTTTCCTCCTCTAGTGATATGACTTCGGAAATCACAAAGGTCTGAATGTATCAATTCCAGAAGTTGTGTGCTTATAGACACCGACTTGAAAGGTGTTCTAGTGATTTTGGTTTGCGCACACACCTCACATTTATCAAATCGAATAGACATATCTAAAGGGATGTTTTGACTCTTAGCTAGGTCTAGCATTTTCCTATAGTTCACATGTCCTAGTTTGTTATGTAACAACTTGAGATCAATAAGGTTAGAACTCACTTGGTTAATGCTATCGTTATTCATGCTAAGTCTATACATTCCGTTGATCATATACGCACACCCAAAATAATGTGAATTGACCATTAAGGTCATTCTACCATTTTAAGTAGTGAAGGTCATCCCAGCCTTATCTAATAAGCTTATGGAAATCAGATTTTTAGTTAAATTAGGAATTACTTTAACCTGTTGTAAAATTAAAGTTTTACCTGAAGAGAGCACAAGCTCTACAGTCCCAGCAAGAGTAACATCAGTCGCTCCTCCATTGCAATTTTCGACTCTGTCCTTGACCGCTGTGACCTTCGAGAGAAGACCCCTGTCATTTGTGACGTGACCGGTAGCACCACTGTCCAGCCACCACTCAGAAGACGCACTGCGAGGACTACTCCCAATCATAGCCACAAAGGACTTATGATCGGAGTTGTCGACCACCATGTGCGCCACATTTTGTGGGGCATCCTCCTTTACCTTCTTCAGAACCCTGCATTCAGCGGCCCAGTGACCACATTTGCCGCAGTTGTGGCACTTGCCCTTCTTCCTTTTGAGAGAAGGCTTTTTGACCGCCAACGGTGCTGGAGTATCACTCTTAGGTGCCGGTGGCTTCCGAGAAGGCTTTCTAGGTCGTGAAACGAAGTTGACAGCCTGTGAGGGCTGCGCAACCTGCTCTAAGCTTTTCCCAGCAATATTTTGGTCCTCAATATGGATGAACCTTTTAAGTTTGTCCAAACTGATCTTCTCTTTCAGTCGGTGCATTTCAGTCTTGAAAAAGAGCCATTCAGGAGGCAGTTTACTCAGGATCATATACACAAAGAGGCTGTCATCCATCTTCGAATGATCATCATCCAACTTCTGACGAAGGTTGACCAGCTCCGAGAGTTGAGAAGTGATAGGCACGTTCGCTCTGAATCTGAAGTTGAAGAACTTCTCTCCAATGAGCGACTTCGACAATCCTTCCTCCTTCTGGAAATGCGCGTTCAGTCGATCCCATATTTCCTTTGCAGATTTGTAAGCGTGGTAGGTCAACGCAAGACGGGGATTCAGGGAATTCAACAAGTAATCCCTGCAGAAATCCTCATCTTTGTTCCACTGGTACTCGTCCACATCCTCGACGGTGGAAGCAAAATTGCTCTGAACAGTATAGAAGATCTCGCGTTCTTTCATTCCTAGTTGGACTTGAATTTTCCAACTGAGAAAGTCGGAGGCGTCGAACGATTGCAATTTTATTGTGTCGAGCGCGCTTTTCTTCGACATAGTTCTAGATTCAAAACAGAAATAAAAATTGCTAGAACGGGGTCACCTGAGCCGTGTGAAGACGCCAGAAAACCTTCGGATCCAATCCAGAAATTGTATGTTCTCTTCCTCCAAGCAATAGCACGAAGAAGATGACTGCTCCTCACAGTAGCACAGAGCACCCTTTTGGTGTTAATCGCAGGTGGTAGTGGACAAATCTCAGCATAGAACACTAATAAATCTCCTTTAATTAGGAAACTGTAGTTCCCCCCCCTCCTTTCTGACTTTAGAGATTTCGGGCAGGACTGATTTCCTTATCAGATTTGGACTGGAGAAGAGCCAAGCTCTGCAGCAGCAACAGTGCTAGATCCGTGACTATGTATGAAGATCTGATCTACTCTTAATCTGGACTGCAGATCTGAAGATTCACTCTTCTACAGATCTAGAACCAGCAGATCTGTAGGGTGAAGAGAACGACGGGCTCCCGGCGGCAAAAGAATCTTATCAGATTTGGATCTGAGGAACGATGGCCGGACTCAATGGAGAAGCAGGAGGTCGATTCAGATCGACTCGAAGGAGACGAAACGAGATCCAACGAAGAAACCCGGAGACAAAAACGTTTCTCCTTCGCGATCTGAGAAACGAGAACCAAAAACTGAGAATCAGATCTGGAAAATCAGATCTAGAGAATTCTCCTTTCTCTCGATCTGTGAAGAGGACGATCCGCGGGATCCGGCGACGAGAAGATCGAGAATGGGATCGCGATTCCTCCTTTTTGATGGCGAGCAACGGCGTCGTGGAAATCACGAGCGGCGACGCAGGGATCAACACCAAGATCTGCAGTGGATTTTGGTCGATCTCCTTCTTCCGATCGCGAGCACGGGAGCGGCGGACTGGTTCGAGATTCCTGCAGTGGATTTGGGTAAAATCGCGAATGGGAGCGGACGTGGTGAGAGCGAAACCCTAGCAGAGCGCAAATCTACCTTGAGAATGTTAGGTTGGCTCTGTTCAAGGTATTCTACATGTCCCTATTAAGTTTGGAATATGTATATATAGTACCTCCAGCGTAGAGCCAAGCCCTAGAGCGACACGAACCCAATAACATGTTCCGAGTCGGACCTGACACGAGCGGACATAAAACCCAATATTTCTAACATTCAGTTCATTGAAGGTCATCAGTCAATACTCATCCCGGCACGGGGACCTGCAGAATCATTAAAAGCATGTTTCAAACTGATATAATTTGTAGAAATATTGTCTTCGGTCTTCTTCTAGGTAATACCTCTTCCTCCCTCCTTGTATTTCCTCCTCTACATCTACATGGTTCATAGATTATTGGATTTCTACCTTGCCCATTTTTTTGGTATGTTCTTTTTTTTTCTTAAATTTTTTGCTGTTATTTTAGATCTGATAGGCGACAAAATGTGTGAGATTGTTTTTTAATAAAATTTCTCCTTTATCTTTGCTCGATATCACAGGGGAATTTAAGAAAGGAGTAGGACCGGTGTTGTTTCTTCTTTTGTGATTCATTTTTTTTAATCCGAGGCACAATTGCTGGTTTGGTGGTTTCACCTCTTGGATCACTGGCAACCGGGCGACGATTCTTGTAATCTGTTTTGTTTTCACATCAGTTTTCTCCTTTGGCTCAAGCTTCCTCAGTTCTCCTTGCATCTTGCATTCTTAGTATGGATTCTCCTCCCCCTTTCAATCTTTGTTTTGTTAATTTCATTTCAACACTTTGTTTTATTTTTTATTATTATTTTCATGTGTGTTTTACTCCCCATTTGTTTTCCAACCCTAAACAGTCATTTATGATATCAATATTATTTTGTTCATTTTCTTGCAGTCTTGGAGCATCGCAATTGATCACAAAATCGAAGTTTTCAATACGTACGACATGAACAACAAAAGCTAACTTTGCTCTTCATCACAGGTAATTGATTTCTTTCTGTTTTACTATGTTATAATGCTCTACTGTGGCGTTAATACTTGGTTGATATTAGGCATAACTCATAATTTCATAACTAGGTTCTCTTCTTTAAAAATTCTTTATAACTCATACCTTTTTGATATTACTATAAATAACAGCATAATTCATCTCACATTTACAATTACTATCACGGCGCTAAAGTTGAATATGGCTTTAAGAAAAACAAATCCAACTACATGACAAGTGAAGAATAAAATAATCGTAGCACCTGAGAGAAGAATAAAATAATTGTGGCACTTAGTAGTTCCAAGCAAACTTTGGTCAAATTGAATCCTCTCTACCCTTGTGCGTTCAAGGTTCTTCATTGAGACCAATGTGTGAGCTCAGTGCCTCCTCTATCGCGTGTTGAAGGTAATTTGACAGGTAGTTTGAGAAGTTTGATAATATCTCCAACTTTATTCTCAGAAAGAGCATATTTTATTTTAGTTTAGTAGGCTTACATATCTATTTACACAGGTAATTACTATTTATTTTGTATCTTCCTATCACTCTAAGGTTTCAACTCTGGTCATCTTTTTGATCATGACACTCCATGACAACACTTCAGCACTTTCATTATAAAGGTGTGAGCTCAGTGCCTCCTCTATCGCGTGTTGAAAAAAATGCTTGGGGCGTATTTTCATTTACAGCTCCAAGTTCGCATGTACTAGGAGGGCAATATTTTTTTGAATGTCCATATTCAGTGCTACAACAAAGTCAATTTCTTCAAGATTCAGAGGTACGTGTTGAGAAACCAACATATATTTCTTTGTTCATAATGCACAATTTTTTGTTTGTATATTGCGATAGAGGAGGCGATTAGTTGTGAAGATGGGGAAATCGACAATATAGAAACTCCAAGGAAGGTTTCCTTGGCCACCCCTATACGGTTAGTTGTGTGCAAGTGAAGTAGTAATGAGCTATTGATCCTACCCACTTGGACATTCATACGTTAACTGAAGTTGCCCCAGTGTAGACAACTTTTGTATATAGGCATGACTTTTTAGAACCTCACTTGGCAATGCGTTCAATATATTTCACTTTTTTTTAAGATATTAGGTTTTATAGTTCTATTAGTTCTACTGAGCCGACCTTAAAATAATCAAAAAAATTTATTTTCGAGTTGCCCCGCCGAATGTTGCCGTCCACGCCGAATGTCGCCGTCCACGCCGGATGTCGCCGTCCACGCCGGATGTCGCCGTCCACGCCGGATGCCGCCGTCCACGCCGGATGCCGCCGTCCACGCCGGATGCCGCCGTCCACGCCGGATGCCGCCGTCCACGCCGGATGCCGCCGTCCACGCCGGATGCCGCCGTCCACGCCGGATGCCGCCGTCCACGCCGGATGCGGTCGTCCATGCCGGATGCGGGCGCAGCCCGCTAAGAATCAACGAGCACGGGCGAAGCTCGAAAGCGGGCGAAGCCCGCCATCGCCGGCGGGGAATTGTCGCGCATGGCGAGTGGAAAAGGAAGCTCAGTTCATACATCTTTCACATTAGATCAGCTTCTTCAATTTTGGGTTCATGCTACATCTAATTTTCTCATATTTTTATAACTTTTGACTCCTTTTAACATAGAGTGAAAGATGTGTAGCCATAGGGGCGGAGCCCGTGTCGGGCACTCGCATTGATGCGGGCGCAGCCCGCAACGACCTGTTGTGGGCTGGTAAAGCCCACCGTCACAGGCCGGGTACTGTGGCGCGTAGTCATAGGGCGGAGCCCCGTGTCGGGCACTCGTGTGTATATATATATATATATATATATATATATATATATATATATATATATATATATATATATATATAGAAAAAAATAGTTCTGGTTAAACATTTAAAAGATTAAATATACCTTTAATTTTTTAATACATTCAAAATTCTCAAATTTAAAATACAAATGTTCATAAAAATAATTACACTATATCACAATGTTAAAAGTAGCGATCGAAATTCATATAATCCAAAAAGTTTTTTTTGAAGATCTTCTACACCAACTATGGTAGGCACATATGTTGTTGTTGCGGACTAACTCGACGTCCCGGTCGGGTCGGTAAAAACTGCACCACCTTAGCTCTCGGAACAGTTGAGCACGCACACAATCAAATGAGTAAGTTGATTGTACACGAACAGTTTTAACATGAAAAAACCCCTCAACTGGGTAAAAAACCACGTGTCCGGATCTGTGCGGGTCAAAATCCACTATTACTGGGTTGTTACAACTCGTTGATGAAGTCGAGGGTGACAGAACACCTCTCGTTACAACTTTGGGGGTGAGAGAGTACTTTGCGTGTAACATCCCTCAAAATACTAGACCCTAAGAGTGGTTTTGTCATGACTCAGTCATGTCAAAACCCTAAAAGCCCAAGAAGACCAAGTGTACCTAGGAAAGAAGGTGAGATCACCTTGCTCTGCATTTTGCTCATTCTTTTAACCACCTCAAGGGTTTGATCTTAGTGCTTCAACTTGATTTCAGGACCCCACCACAACACTCCTAACCCTTAAAGGAGGTCAATGGATCACTAAAGACCCATTGTGGTCAACCAAAGTGGTCAAGTTAACAAAAGTCAACCCTAACCCTAAATGGGTCAAACTAACCTAGATAGGGCCAGTTACCCTTCTCTTTGCCAAATTGACCACACCTACACCTCCCTCACCCTTAAAGGAGGTCAATGGGTCACCAAGGACCTATTGGGGTCTACTAAAGAGATCAAGTTGACCAAAGTCAACTATAGGCCTAAAATGGTCAAAGTGCCCTAACTAAGGGTCAAGTGGCCTCCAAGGTGCCAAACCAGCCCTACTTGTAACGCCCCGAAACTCAAAGGAGCAAAAGGGGAATAATTTGGGCCAGTTTGAGTTCTGGCTGCAGGCACACGGCCTGGGACACGGGCGTGTCCCAGGGCGTGTCGAGCCTGTGTCGACACTAAGGCGTGAAGTCGACACTTTGGTCTCGACATTGTGTCGAGACTGGGCACACGGCCTGCGACACGGGCGTGTCGCAGGGCGTGTCGACCCGTGTCGACACTTAGCCGTGAAGTCGACACAGTGCTTCGACGTTGTGTCGAGACACGACACACGGCCTGCGACACGGGCGTGTCGCAGGGCGTGTCAACCCGTGTCGACACTCGTCCCGCGAAGTCGACACTTTGGTGTCGACAGTGTGTCGAGACATGGCACACGGCCTGCGACACGGGCGTGTCGCAGGGCGTGTCGACCCGTGTCGACACTTAGCCGTGAAGTGCCGAGACCTTGTACACGGCCTGGAGCCCAGGCGTGTCAAGGTGACACGGGCAAGGACACGGGCGTGTCCGAACCCGTGTCAGCGCTCGGGTTGGAAACGGGAGAAATTGATGGGGTACACGGCCAGATACACGGCCGTGTCAGTTGGAACACGGGCGTGTCAGATCGAACACGGGCGTGTTCGATGCCCGTGTGAGGTTCCAGGTGATTCGATTTTGACGGCGAATGAGGCACACGGCCCTGGACACGGGCGTGTGCCAGGCCGTGTTCGACCCAGATTGGGCATTTCAGTCCCGAATCGAAGCCGTTCATTTCTTTGACTGAGGATCCAATGGCTGGGGGTTGTTCCTGAAGGGATATACCCGGGTTTTGACTTAGAAAACCCTCACTTTTTCCACTTGATCTCTCTCCAAACCCTTGGAGAAAGAAAAGCTAAGGCAAGAAGAAGAGGAGCTAGATCCGCCATTGGAGGAGCTTCGGAGCTCCGAATCGCAAGCCGACTCCGGATCCGCGGAGGCAACGCTAGTGCGGTCAATTCCATCCGATTACTTTTCGATGGCGCCGAAGAGGAACGCAAGGGTAACGATCCTCACTTTTGAGCATGATAGCTCTCTTTCTTAGCATAGGAAGCCCCCTCTCGCGAGTTTGCGAAGAGTTGGAGGCGTTCCTTCGGGTAGATATGTAAAGTCCCCGTTGTTTAGCGTCCGTATGCGAGAACGGACTAGGCATTTTGGTTGAAGCCTACCCGGACATGTTTGTCCGGATCGGTGATGTTGCATTGCATAAGGCCGGAGAAGACTCCGTGCTATTTGGTGTTTTCGGGTTTTCTACGCGGTAGATTGCAGCAGGGAGCCTTGGGGACTAACCCAAAGGTGCACCCGGAAAACTGGGCGGACACGAGGTCTTGCCAACTTGGTGGCTTGGAAGCCAACTTGAACATAACGAGGTTATGTGACTTGCGGTAGAATGGGACTCGGTGAAAGTTTGACCCGCGCATATGGCTTAAATTGTCGTTGCGATGTGAGCACGGGTTAGATGGAGCCGTACCCGCTTTATGTCGTCCGGTTAGAGCGACCTAAGGTTACATGGGACTCGCCGTTGGCATAAATGGGGGTCTTCGGTGGTCCATGGCTTAATTTGACGTGACCAATACCATGAAGACAAATTGCTCATAGGAATGGCCGTCCAAGAGGCGGTGGTGAGTCCGGAATGTTAATGGCTTAAATTGACGTAACATCGACCGGTTCACCGAGAATGTGCCCTGAGTGCACGGGACGTGTGGCCGTACGAGCCAACGTCTGTGATGAAATGGCTATGGTTATATGCATTGCTCGCTTGTGCTAATGAAATGCAGGGAAGGAGCATCGCCGCCCCGAGTTGGGGGCGGGATCGTTATAATTTGGTCAGCATTGCTGACCGTTGCTTTGTTTGCCACCGTGCGGTGGTTTGTTTGCTTGCAGGTGCAGCTGGACCAAGCGGTCAATAGCGGGCTAAAGCCCTTTTTGCGAAGCTGGCCCTCGAAGGCCCGAATGGAAATGTTTTATGTTTTGTTCATGTATGGCCGGCCTGCGTGCCGAGGTTTGGAAATCATGTAAAAGACAAGTGAAACATTTTGTAAGGCCTTAAGGCCGACTTTTGAGTATTTTGTAATAACATTCCTATTATCTTGCTAGTGGACATTCATGCTTGTGCTGGGTTCTTGTTTTGCAACTTTAATAAATTGCTTCCGCTAGAATGCTCTGTGTAGGACGTTGAGATTGGTTGGATGGTTTCCATACGTAACCACCCGGTCTGTCTGTGGTATATGGCGTCGGGCCCCGGCCGGACCTACTGCTATATGCTATGCGACGGATAGGGGGTGTTACAATTTGGTATCAGACTACTGGTTTTGGTCGGGCTTAAAGTGAATTCGTGGGCGAATTCTTTTTAAGGGGTGGTGAGCACATTGTGTGCGTCATCGTTATAACAGTAAAAAGAACCCATGAATGTCCACTTAGGAATGAAAATACTCGTGTTTGAGGAACCTGCGTGTTCCTATAATTGCTGTTTGCAATGTTATTTGGTCGCTTAACGGTGTTTTGTACCACTATAGGTGACCAGAAGTGGTGTTGGGCCGTCAGAACGCCGAGGTTCTGAGGCAAGTAGTGCACCAGAAGTTGCTCCCGCAACACCTTTGTCGGCTGAAAATATAAGATTGGTGGCTGAAGCGGTGTTGGCCGTGATAAATGCGCAGCCTGGGAGGCAAGCGCAGCAGCCAGCTCCTGTGATGGAGCAAGTACCTCTTCAAGAGGCGGAGCCGAGGAGGATGGAGCAAGTGGTTGTAGAACCAATAGTGCCAAGGAGGGCGACTGAGAGGCAGTTGAAGCATGTAATGAGCTTTAACCCTCCGTTATTCTCGGGGTTGGGAACCCCATCTCAGGCTGAAGACTGGCTCTCTAGGGTGAAGAGAGTCATGACAGCGACGGAGACGGAGGAGTGGCAGATGACCACCATTGCTACGTTCCTGCTGGACGGTGAAGCGAGGATGTGGTGGGAAGGTTTGGAGCTGCATCATCTGCGAGGTAGACAACTGATAGACGTTCCGATGGAAGAGTTCTCGGAATTGTTCTTAGCAAGATACCTCCCTTCTACTCAGAGGATTTCAATGGAGAATGAGTTCCTGAGGTTGGTACAGGGTGAGAGGAGCGTGGATGAATATCTCCACGAGTTTACGCGGTTGAGTCGTTATGCTAGCTCCACCATCATGGATGAGGAGCGCAAGACTAATCGTTTTTATGAAGGCTTGAGGGATGAGCTGCGATTGTTACTGTCGGGGCCGATGACGCAGGGTTTCTTAACCTTGGTCAATACTGCCCGGTCCTTGGAGAAGGACATGAAGAATGTACAAGCGAAGAAAGGCTTGGGTGAAAAGAAATCTGAGTTCAGAGTGCCGACTACTTCAAAGTCCGGCTATCGAAGGGCTTTCAAGAAGCATAGGACTTCGGGTCCAGCTCCTTCTGGTGCTTCTGGGGCGACTACGAGTCGGACCCCGGGCGCGTGCTTTACTTGTGGCAAGACGGGGCATTTCGCCCGTGATTGTTGGAGCGGACGTCCTAAGTCCGAGAGGAGGCCGGGAGCCACTTATGAAGAGAAGGGAAAGGCGGTGGAGTCGACCGCATCCCACTATGCTCCGGCCCAACCCAGGGTCTACAATCTTGGCCAACAGGAGGCCATTAAACAAGCTGACGTGGTGACAGGTACGGTTTAATTTATAGCAAGTCAATTCCTTTATATGCTTGTTATGTATATGTTACCTTACCACTGCTTGTTTAGGATTCGTATTGATTTGTGAAAACCGGCACGAGCACTCTTTGATACGGGAGCTTCACACTCCTTCTTGTCCGAAGGATTTATATCACGCATCGGAGTCCCTTCTTCGATGGCGAAGGACAAGTTGGATGTGTTGTTGCCCAATGGGTGTTCGATGCGAGCGGTTAGGATCTGCGAAGTTAAAGTTCGTATTGGAGAGCAGGAGTTTGACCTGCGGGCGTCCTTACTTCCGTTGGTGGAGTTCGACGTCATATTTGGAATGGACTGGCTCTCGGAGCAGCAGGCCCATATAGATTGCGGTAGCAAGGAAGTAAAGCTGGGAGCAAGTCGTGAGACGACGTTTACGGGCTTAAAGGGGTCGAGCAAGACGTTGATGTCTGCTCTTCAGGTGGTGAAGGCGGTTCGTGCTGGAGCAGAACTGTTCTTTACACTAGTGGAGGTTGCAAAGCCGAAGCCCGCGATGGATTGTATTTCAGTGGTATCGGAATACCCTGATGTGTTCCCCGCAGATCTTCCTGGAGCCCCGCCTCAACGGGAGATAGATTTTACGATCGAGCTAGTGCCAGGTGCAAAGCCTGTGTCACGATCTCCGTATCGGCTAGCGCCTAAGGAAATGGCGGAGCTGAAAGTTCAACTGCAAGAGTTGTTGGAGCAAGGGTATGTGCGCCCGAGTTCTTCGCCTTGGAGCGCACCGGTCCTCTTTGTTAAGAAGAAGGACGGAAGCTTGAGGTTGTGTATTGATTATCGGGAGCTAAACAAGCTGACTGAGAAGAACAAGTACCCGATCCCCCGGATTGATGATCTCTTTGATCAGTTAGTCGGGTCGACGGTGTACTCGAAGTTAGATCTCAAGTCTGGGTACTATCAGCTGCGGATAAGGGAGAGTGATATCCCAAGACAGCGTTTAGTACGAGATACGGGCATTATGAGTTTACGGTCATGCCGTTTGGGCTGACTAATGCGCCGTCAGTATTTATGGATTTGATGAACAGGACGTTCAGGGAGTACCTAGACCATTTTGTGATCGTCTTCATCGACGATATTTTGGTGTACTCGCAAAGTGAGGAGGATCACTTCAAGCATCTCCATTTGGTGTTGGAGACACTCAGGAGAAACCAGTTGTATGCCAAGTTCTCGAAGTGCGAGTTTTGGCTATCCTCAGTAGGCGTTCCTTGGGCATATAGTGAGTGGAGAGGGTATTGCGGTGGATCCGGCGAAGATTGTTGCGATACGGGAGTGGCCTGAGCTTGCTACGGTAGCAGAAGTCCGGAGCTTTTTGGGGCTTGCCGGTTATTATAGGCGCTTCGTAGAGAACTTCTCGCGGATAGCGCTACCTCTCACTACTTTGACGAGGAAGGAGCATAAGTTCGTTTGGACGCCGGAGTGCGCGCGAGCTTTTGAGGAATTGAAGTGTCGGTTGACCACGGCGCCTGTGTTGAGTTCGCCGGTTGGGACCGAAGGCTATGAGATATATAGCGATGCTTCAGGCAGCGGTTTGGGTTGCGTGCTACTGCAGCACGGCAGCGTGATAGCTTATGGCTCGAGACAGCTAAAAGTGCACGAGAGGAATTATCCGGTCCACGACTTGGAGTTGGCGGCCGTGATTTTTGCCTTGAAGCTGTGGAGACACTATTTGTACGGTGTGAAGATTGATATCTACACCGATCACAAGAGCCTAAAGTATTTGATTGATCAGAAAGATCTGAATATGCGGCAGCGTAGGTGGATGGAGTTCCTGGGGGACTATACTTTCAAGATCCACTACGTGCCTGGCAAAGGGAATGCGGTTGCGGACGCGTTGAGTCGCCGAGCCCCAGCTCAAGCGAATTGGCTATCAGTGCATGATGAGCGGTTGGTGCAGGAGCTGGAGGCGTTGGAGATTGTTTGTGTGGATAGACAATCTAGTGCTGAAGCAGTGCTGAATTGGACTGAAGTCCAATATGACCTGGCTGATCGGATTCGGCAGGCTTTGGATATGGATGCTCATATGAAGCAGTTCATGATAGAGGCTCTGGATGGGTCAAATTCCCAATTCGTTGTGGAGGACGGATTGCTGTGGAAAGACGGTCGTTTGTGCGTCCCAAGTGTGGGCAATTTACGGGTGGAGTTGTTGTACGAGGCGCACCATACCAAGTACTCGATTCACCCGGGGAGCACGAAGATGTACCGCGATGTCAAGAAACTATTTTGGTGGCCGGGTTTGAAAAAGGATGTGGCGCTATATGTAGCGAAGTGCCAAACCTGCGCCTTGGTAAAGGCGGAGTGCCAAAAGCCGGGAGGATTTCTTAAGTCCTTGCCTATTCCGGAGTGGAAATTCGACGACATCTCTATGGACTTTGTGCATGGTTTGCCAAGGTCGCAAAAGGGGAACGACGCCATTTGGGTGGTGGTCGATCGATTAACAAAGGTGTCGCATTTTATTCCGCATAGGAAGGATGATCCGGTGGAGAAGCTGGCGAAGCTTTATGTGGATAACATAGTGCGGCTTCATGGTGTGCCCCGCAGCATCGTGAGTGACCGAGATGGGCGGTTCACGTCCAATGATTGGAGGCTGGTGCAGCAAATGTTGGGAACAAAGCTGAAGTTTAGCACAGCCTTCCATCCGCAAACGGATGGGCAGACCGAGAGGGTCAATAGAACGATGGAAGACATGCTTCGCATGTGTGTCTTGGACTTTGGAAAGCAATGGGAGGACCACCTTTATTTGGTGGAGTTCGCATACAACAACAGCTACCAAGCAAGTATTCAGATGGCGCCTTTCGAGGCCCTATATGGTAGAAGATGTCGCACGCCGTTGTCTTGGTTAGAAACGGGCGAGTCAAAGTTGTATAAGCGATCGGAAGTGGAGGATGCTACTTCCTTGGTAAGAACCATTCGGGAGAGGTTGCTTATCGCTCAGGACCGGCAAGCAAAGTACTATAATGCCAAGCACAGGAACGTGGAGTTCGCTGTGGGCGATTATGTATACTTGAAGATCAAGCCGTTCAAGGGTGTCTCGCGGGTGCGACGGTTGAAAAAGCTAAGCCCGAGGTACCTTGGACCGTTCGAGGTTCTGGAGCGAGTAGGAGAAGCGGCCTATCGGCTGAAGCTTTCAGTGGAGCTAAGTGGTTTACACGATGTATTCCATATTTCGGTGCTTCGGAAGGCGGTGCAAGAGCCTACGCAAGTGATCGCGGCCAATCAAGTGCCGGTGGATAGTGGGCTAACGACAAAAGTCAAGCCCGTGCGGATTGAGGACTCGGAGGTCAAGCGGCTACGCAATAAAGAGATCAGGATGGTCAAAGTCCGGTGGGACAATTGCGGTCGTGAGGAGCTCTCTTGGGAGCGAGAGCAGACGATGCTTGACGATATCCGGAGTTGTTCCGCTCAGGTACAAATTTTAGTTTTGTACATGTTTTTCCCTTTATGTAATTTCGTGGGCGAAATTCTTTTAAGAGGGGTAGAGTTGTAACGCCCCGAAACTCAAAGGAGCAAAAGGGGAATAATTTGGGCCAGTTTGAGTTCTGGCTGCAGGCACACGGCCTGGGACACGGGCGTGTCCCAGGGCGTGTCAAGCCTGTGTCGACACTAAGGCGTGAAGTCGACACTTTGGTCTCGACATTGTGTCGAGACTGGGCACACGGCCTGCGACACGGGCGTGTCGCAGGGCGTGTCGACCCGTGTCGACACTTAGCCGTGAAGTCGACACAGTGCTTCGACGTTGTGTCGAGACACGGCACACGGCCTGCGACACGGGCGTGTCGCAGGGCGTGTCAACCCGTGTCGACACTCGTCCCGCGAAGTCGACACTTTGGTGTCGACAGTGTGTCGAGACATGGCACACGGCCTGCGACACGGGCGTGTCGCAGGGCGTGTCGACCCGTGTCGACACTTAGCCGTGAAGTGCCGAGACCTTGTACACGGCCTGGAGCCCAGGCGTGTCAAGGTGACACGGGCAAGGACACGGGCGTGTCCGAACCCGTGTCAGCGCTCGGGTTGGAAACGGGAGAAATTGATGGGGTACACGGCCAGATACACGGCCGTGTCAGTTGGAACACGGGCGTGTCAGATCGAACACGGGCGTGTTCGATGCCCGTGTGAGGTTCCAGGTGATTCGATTTTGACGGCGAATGAGGCACACGGCCCTGGACACGGGCGTGTGCCAGGCCGTGTTCGGCCCAGATTGGGCATTTCAGTCCCGAATCGAAGCCGTTCATTTCTTTGACTGAGGATCCAATGGCTGGGGGTTGTTCCTGAAGGGATATACCCGGGTTTTGACTTAGAAAACCCTCACTTTTTCCACTTGATCTCTCTCCAAACCCTTGGAGAAAGAAAAGCTAAGGCAAGAAGAAGAGGAGCTAGATCCGCCATTGGAGGAGCTTCGGAGCTCCGAATCGCAAGCCGACTCCGGATCCGCGGAGGCAACGCTAGTGCGGTCAATTCCATCCGATTACTTTTCGATGGCGCCGAAGAGGAACGCAAGGGTAACGATCCTCACTTTTGAGCATGATAGCTCTCTTTCTTAGCATAGGAAGCCCCCCTCTCGCGAGTTTGCGAAGAGTTGGAGGCGTTCCTTCGGGTAGATATGTAAAGTCCCCGTTGTTTAGCGTCCGTATGCGAGAACGGACATAGGCATTTTGGTTGAAGCCTACCCGGACATGTTTGTCCGGATCGGTGATGTTGCATTGCATAAGGCCGGAGAAGACTCCGTGCTATTTGGTGTTTTCGGGTTTTCTACGCGGTAGATTGCAGCAGGGAGCCTTGGGGACTAACCCAAAGGTGCACCCGGAAAACTGGGCGGACACGAGGTCTTGCCAACTTGGTGGCTTGGAAGCCAACTTGAACATAACGAGGTTATGTGACTTGCGGTAGAATGGGACTCGGTGAAAGTTTGACCCGCGCATATGGCTTAAATTGTCGTTGCGATGTGAGCACGGGTTAGATGGAGCCGTACCCGCTTTATGTCGTCCGGTTAGAGCGACCTAAGGTTACATGGGACTCGCCGTTGGCATAAATGGGGGTCTTCGGTGGTCCATGGCTTAATTTGACGTGACCAATACCATGAAGACAAATTGCTCATAGGAATGGCCGTCCAAGAGGCGGTGGTGAGTCCGGAATGTTAATGGCTTAAATTGACGTAACATCGATCGGTTCACCGAGAATGTGCCCTGAGTGCACGGGACGTGTGGCCGTACGAGCCAACGTCTGTGATGAAATGGCTATGGTTATATGCATTGCTCGCTTGTGCTAATGAAATGCAGGGAAGGAGCATCGCCGCCCCGAGTTGGGGGCGGGATCGTTATAATTTGGTCAGCATTGCTGACCGTTGCTTTGTTTGCCACCGTGCGGTGGTTTGTTTGCTTGCAGGTGCAGCTGGACCAAGCGGTCAATAGCGGGCTAAAGCCCATTTTGCGAAGCTGGCCCTCGAAGGCCCGAATGGAAATGTTTTATGTTTTGTTCATGTATGGCCGGCCTGCGTGCCGAGGTTTGGAAATCATGTAAAAGACAAGTGAAACATTTTGTAAGGCCTTAAGGCCGACTTTTGAGTATTTTGTAATAACATTCCTATTATCTTGCTAGTGGACATTCATGCTTGTGCTGGGTTCTTGTTTTGCAACTTTAATAAATTGCTTCCGCTAGAATGCTCTGTGTAGGACGTTGAGATTGGTTGGATGGTTTCCATACGTAACCACCCGGTCTGTCTGTGGTATATGGCGTCGGGCCTCGGCCGGACCTACTGCTATATGCTATGCGACGGATAGGGGGTGTTACACTACTCAACCCTTCCTAGACCTTAGGGGAGGCCAATGGGTCACCAAGGACCCATTGGGGTCAATCTGAAAGGTCAATTTGACTAGGGTCAACTCAACCCTAAGATTAGGTCAAACTAGCTCAAGTTGGCCTAACCTAGCCCAATCAATTTGGGCTAAGCCCAATTGAAATGGTCCACTAGCCTCATGAGGTTCAGAATTATCCAAAATTCCACTCATTTATAGAAATGATAATTAGGAGAGAGAAAGCTTCATTTGCCCTTTAATGCAGGAGAGAGAAAGTGAGAGAAAATGAGGAAGAGAGTCATTCATGGCCAAGGGATGCCAAGGGCCTCCGCATTCAATTCCAGTGGCTTGATTCTTCTCCTCTCATCAGTTTTGAGAAGATCAAGGGGCTGTCCTGACCAAAATAGTGGTTGCATTCAGTGAATTTCAGGTTGGCCGAAAATTTCATAATGGCCATTAATGGAAATTGGAGGTCTTGACCTCTTCTCTCCCCATCCGAGTATTTTAAAAGCTTTCCCAGACCCAGAGCAATTGTTTCCACCTTTTCCCTGAATCAACCGAGCCCATTGGTAGTGTTGTTGCAGAGCACCAAGCGACGCCACCACCGTCAATGACGACACCGCGATCAGCCCGACTCCAGCCCTCCCAAAATGTCCTATCCTCCTATCCTTCTTCAATGGGTAGATCTCAATCCATCGGCGGCTCGATTTGGGGCCAATTGGCTCTGGATCGGGTAAGCCGAAAGCTTGGTTTTCAAGATTTTAATTCCAACCAAAACACGTTGTTTCGGCCACCTCCGGTCGGCCAACCACTACGAATTGCCAGCCACCACCTCAATGAAGGTGGTGGTGGCGGTGGGCGGTCGGGAAGAGGCGTGGGTGGCCGGGAATTCACGGGCAAAGACTGCCCAGGATGGGCAAATCCTGGTCATAGGCTCAAGGTAGAAGACGCCTTGATGTCGTCAATCCCTGCTTCACGATTCGTGCGGCTTGATTTATTTAAGGATTTAATAAATTCATGTATGTCCCTATTATTGTAGTGCCTTGAACTAATTATTAAAAATATTTAGATGTCTTTTCAGGAAAAATGTTTAATATGAAAGTTGTATCCCATAATGTCTACTTTATTTTAAAATTTATTTCAACTCATTTGGGTTAGTGGCCTGACCACATCACTCAATATGGTATAGCCTATACATAGGCTTGACCAGAGACTAATCTGAGTGCCCCCACTAAAATATCAAGGAAAATTCATTGGAATTTAGACTATAGGCTAGTTATACAGTCACACTCACCATATCTAAAAATGGGAATTTTTGAAAAATATTTTCAAAACGTTTTTGTAAAAATTTAATAAAATATGTATGGATTAATTAAGGGTTCTAATTACATCAAAACCAACCAAAATTTTGGTGGATGACCCTTAGGGTCATGATAGGTCACTCATAAAAATCTCAGCCCATTTGGTGTTGATTTGAATAGGTATTGGTGTGACCAAAGTTTAGTCCCTTAAGGGTAAATTAGATCAAAAGGTGCTTGGGGCATGGATCGACCAACTCTCATCCACAGGGGATGGGACTTTGTCCAGAGCCTCAAGGTCAGTTAAAACACCCTCACTTGGAGTTTGGGGTGGATTAGAGTGGATTTGCCCTAGGACCCTAGTTCAAACCCTAAGGTTGAACTTTGGGGGTTTTTGAAGGACAAAGGGTGATATGTCCTTGTATGGACTTGGAGTTTAGTCCATGTGATATTTGGGTGGTGAATAGACCTAGGAAGAAATTTGGTGACATTTAGACACATGCACATAACTTTAATCAATTGGAAATTATTTAGGCCTGTACCTCCTTATGAAAAAATTGAAAGGTCATATGACCTTGGATCTTTATGAAATTTTGGCAGAAGAGTTTTTATAACAATATGAGCCTCTGGAATTTGTTATAGGATGTTTGGAAGACAGTAACTCATATTTATAGTTATAATCTTCATGTTGCCCTTTTATGATTTTGAAGTAATCATGGTTTAATTAACTTAGAATGTTGTGAAACTTTGATAGTGTTGATTAAATATCATTTATATGCACTAGTCAATAATTTGGAAGGATTGGACATTATCTCATAGTAGTTCATGTGTTAAGTGAACTAGTGCACCTTGTCTTGATAAATAGATTGCAAATACTATATCTTGCCAGAGAATTATGTTTCTTGGTCAGGGAAACTTTTATGGCATATTAAAGCTTGGAAGATTATTACATGTTGTTTGGAAGAGATTACAAATATGTTTCTTCACAAAGTGCCCTATTAGGGATTTATTTAAAGTATTTTTCTATATAGCTTACTAACCTTGGAATTGTATGAAACTAAGTAATGTTTTATGATCATATTAAAGCTCTGGTATTTTTTGTATAATTTTTGAATGATGTTTGGTGGTACTTCCCTCTTTAACTCTATTTATTGCAATTATTGTGAATTAATTAATTATGGGCTAATACATTTATGCAAATTTGTGGAATTTGGTATTCTCTGATATTTTTATATCATATAATGTTCATAATATTTGGGTGGCCATAACTTAAGGAAATCTAGTACTTTATGTTCAAAACCACCCATGGCCTAATTTTTGGGGAAAATTTGATAAATGCTAAATTAAATAAGAAAATTAAAGTTTCTGGATTTATTCTAAATATGTCATGATAGACCCCCAGTAATAATTATAGGGCATTTGGATGAATATTTGAAGGGGTCACCACTCATGCTCATCATATAACTTCGGTTGGTCTGCACATAGTAAAACTGCAAAATTGTGATAGTATGCAGAATGGACATAGGGAGTCGGGGTTAATAGTATACTAATTTGGTAAGGTGAAAATGAGTTCATTATTAGAGTCATGATGGGGAGGGTGTTGGCTTGACTAGTGTTAAGTGGTGCTCGGGATTGACAAAAGATCGACTTTCCCGTGGAGAAAGAGTTGGTCAAAATACACTATAATTAGATTTAGTATAACATTAAATGGGATTGGCTATGGGTAGATACAACAATAATAAGTACCTTGCGAAATGGAGCTTTGGGCTTCAACTCATCGTAGTTCCTAGTGCCCTCGAGAGCCCTTCACAGGTAATGCCTTGGGCAGTCTAAGGTTAACCTTAAACCATAAGACTAAAAAGAATACAAGAGTAATTAACAATATATTAGGACTTCACTTTCACTCACCCCGATGACTTGGGACGTTAGCTCGACTAGGTTATCCGAGCGGTAAGATCAGTGGTTGTGGAAATGGGCAAGTTAGCCCGGCGAGCCGAAGGCTCAGAAGGTAGTCGTAACGGACAGGTTAGTCCGGGGAGCCGATGGCTCGGAAATTCATGTATGCATGTGCATATAGTGGTGGGTCTTTAGTATTTGACGGTCGGTCACACTGACGTCAATATGATGACTCGGCGGGTGTGGTTTACACTTAGCCAAGGAAAAGACTAGTAGTTGGTCAGCATAGTACGAAGAGACTCTGGTGTGTCCTTCAGAGGCGTACGTAAGGACTAGGCCTGGTAGTGTGAATACTCGTGTAAGAGTGGGCTGGCCCGACCCACTCTCTCCATTGGCCACTACGGAGGTTCCAGGAGTGAAGCTAGCTTTCAAAATGTGGGAACTAAAGGTCTGTACACATAGAGTCCTGTGGGTGTGTTGAACTTGCATGAATCATAACATAACATATCACTACACTCATACCTACATTAAACCTGACACCTCATCATATAAACTAGTATGGGATAGCTTATACGATGGGAACCTTGCAAAAGACCCCTTCACTTATAAGTTTGTATGAGCATTCATATAAGTTAAGGTTACTTATTCCATAGTCTACTTTACATGTACTTACTGCTCTACTTTGCATGATTACATTACTGCTTCTTATTATAGAATTGCATGCTTACATTTCCTTTTATAACACTATTGATGTTACAGTATACTTGTTAGATTAGGTTCACCGTCACTTGCTTTTGACTACTCTCCACCACCATAGCTTTCCTATCATTCCTCCTGCACGGTGCTTAGGAGCCACTGAGGGAGGGGTGGAGGAAATTAGGCTTAGTCTTTTGACTAACGGTCGGTGGACCAAACATTTCAGGGACTCTGGATGGGAGACAGGGAGCAGCAGCAGGAGATGCAGCACTAGCGGAGCACGGTGCACATGGAGGTGGGCCAGCCTAGTACCGGAGCACCAATCTCTGGCTCCCTGAGTGTTAGCTTTAATTAGTGTTGAAATTTGTGAAGTGAAAGTGGGTAAATGGAGCACTTGGACCTATCCGCGCGAACTATGCAGATAGAGTTGGCAGGCAGCTAGGTCACCAGGGATGTTGCTAACAGTTTGCTCTATAACATCTTGGGCGGTCTGTTCGCACAGACTACGCGGACAGCAGTGGTGGTTAGCCAGGCCGTCTTATGCTCAGCAGGCATTTGGATCCCAGGAAGTAACCGGACGGAAAGAAACTCTATCCGCGGAGTCCGGCAAGAAGCGGACTGAAGAACTGGAGCTCGGTTGACCGGCTTGGCAGAAGCCTTGGTCTTGCTCTGGTGAATCCAGTCAGTACGGACAGGTGCTGGAGGTCGCCGAGTTTGGCGGACAGAATTCAGTGTCCGCCAGTAAGTGCGGACTGGCCTTTGTGGCCAGTGGTATGGACTTGGTTGATTCTGAACCAAGTCCATATTTGGCTCAGTCCGGGGTGATCGCGCAGTGGAGCACGGACTGCTTCTCAGTCCGCCAAGCTCAGCAGAAGTGCATTTGCCTTGGTTGTGAGTTTGGGGATAAGAGGACTGGAAATTGTGTACGCAACTGCGTGCGAGCTAGAGCTGGAGTCCGCTGAGTCCGACAGCTGCCTTGTTGGCGTGGCTGTGGACTTGGGATATGCGGACTGGAGCTGTCTGCGGGATATACGGGCTGGAGTAGTCTGCGGTATATGCGAACTGGAAGTGTCTGCTGTGTAAGCAGACTGGAGCTGGAGTCCGCTCATTCCGGAAGGTGTCTTGGTGACAAGACAGTGGACTCAAGGCATGCAGACTGGAGTTGTCAGCAGGGATATGCAGACGAGAGCTGTCTGCAGTAGATGCAGACTGGATCGGCGTGTCCACTGAGTCCGGCTGTTGCCTTGGTGGCAAAGCCGTGGGCTCGGGATGAGAGGACTGAAGCGGTGTGTCCGCTGAGTTCGACAGGTGCCTTGATGGCGAGGTTGTTGGCTCGGGATAAGCAGGCTAAAGTTGTGTTCGCGGATTGGCGGATAATATTGCTGCAGAGTCCGACTGTGGCGGTCTTGGCTTGGTCATGCGACAAGGCTGACTGGTGTTGCTGTCCGGCCTTGGAGAAGCAATGGCAGATTGGCTATCCTGCACAGGTAGCAGCAGACTGGAGTGTGTCCGCGGGTCTTGCGGATACTCATGTTCTTGCTGCGGGAAGTGGCGATAATCCTATCGGCTAGGGCGATGACCAAACTCATCATCGTGCCTATAAATAGGACCCATGTCACATCAGGAACAAAAAACCTGAGAAACCGAGTGAACAGTAAGTGAGCCCGCAACATTTGCTGCGGACTGGACTTTTGTGTCTGCGCAGTTTGATTGAGTTGACCAAGGTTGTGTTGTGCAGGTTGTGTGGATAGTGCTGGAAAGCCAGGACTTGGCTCTGATTGCGGTCAGGGACAGTGCAGACTCTGCGGATAAGCAACAGGCGGAAAACAGCAGGTCGTAGACAGCGACCAGACAGTCTTCTCTTTGGCAACTTGGTTCGGGGCTCAATAAGTCGTCTGCTTCAGGCAGACTATTCTATTTGGCATCGCAGCTTGTGCGGTCTGGCGGCTAGGCGACCTCACGGTTAGGCGGCTTACAGATCGGCGGCTAGAGCTAGCATTGGAATAAGGGATAGTCCGCGCGGCTTGGGTTGCGGTCTGGCGAACGGACAAACTAAGCAGACTCCACAACAGTAGACCGACGGCTTGGTGGTTGAGTCCGCACGGCTTGTTTTTCTTGTCTTGTATTTATAGTCTCTGCTTTCCCTTTGGTGGTTGTTTGGTGTAGCATGTCTTGCCATGTATGTCTCGCTGTGTAAAGAAGATTGATGTGAATCAATAAAGACTCTTGTGATGCATGTGTTTTCTGGTTGACTGGCTTTAGTTGAGATAACCCCTGCTCACTCCAAGTTCCAGGGAAATTTCCGCGTGATCAAGGTGTGATCTTGATAGTGCTGAGAATATTAATTTGGCATCAGGCTATCTTGTTGACCACCTGGAGAATTCAACCTGGTATCAATGCTAGGTTGTTTAATTTTAACACTTAGCTTCCGCGAGAGAGAATTATAGTGAGGACTTGTTGTAGCGGACATAAGCCTGTTTATATTCCTACTTTACTGATCTGTTTCAGTACTAATATTATCATGTGGACTTGCTGTGATTTCTATTTCCTATTATATATGTGATTTGTGGCCTTGACTTAACTGTCTTCTCTCATTTGTACTTCTACTTCTTGATGATCATCAATGCCGGCAGAATTAGCGTTTTGTAGTGGCGACCCTCCTGAGTGTCGGTGTCATCGCAAAATGGCTATTATGGGCGTAAGGCCCGGTAACGTAGCAAAAGAATGGGGTCTTACAAACTGGTATCAGAGAAAACATCGATCGGAAGAGAAGAAGACCACAAAAATCCTAGGCCACCCCGCGCGAGCTTAGTTCGAGGACAAACTAGCAGCGGAAGCAATGGTGTGCCCATAAGGGAGAATCACATGCAAAAGTCCACTTTTCATTAGTTCCACCTGTACATTAACTAACAATTGGAATTTTCCTTGTAGCCTGCAACGAACCCTACTCCTCAGCAGGGTACACCTCAGACATAGAACATGGTTCCACCCCCACCGACTTCGACTCCATTCCAACAGATGGAGATGGGGCAGAAATTGATGGCTATTCTGGAGGCCTTCATGGCTCAGCAGGCTCCAGCCACACAGCCAAATCCTGGGGCTAACTAGCTGAGCGCCTTCTGGGGGCTTTCTCCTCCATCCTACCTCAGGACGGAGCCAGCAGTCCGTATAGAGGAGTGGTTGGACATTATTTACGAGATGCTGGCTGGGATTCGATGCCCGATGGAGGAGGCGGTAGCCTTGACAGTTTCTTGCTTGGAGTCGCATGCAAAGAGATGGTGGAAGTCACTGTTAGACACCACCTTTGGGGTAATGGATTGCGCAGACATCTCCTGGGAGGAGTTCAGAGCAACTCTAATGGAGCATTTTGTACCTTAGTCGGCAAGGGATGAATTGGAGGACAGATTCCTACAGTTGAGGCAGGGCAGCTGGACGGTGTTGGAGTACTACCGGGAGTTCACACATCTAACCCTCTTTGCAGACTCATATCAGCTGGACAATGCAGACTATGCGAAGAGGTTCTACAAGGGACTTCATGATGACATGAGGCAGACCCTCCTCTTCTTTTATAATGAAAGCTTGACCAGGATTTTATAGATGACAAAGAAGCTGGAGGCAGACCAGCTTACAGTTCGGGGCTGAATGAGACCGACTAATGTCTCAGTGATTGGTGGCAGGAGAGACTAGCCTAGAGGTCGTGTCATTGGTGAAAGGAGTAATGGGGATCAACCCCGCCAAGAGGACAGGTAGGAGTAGAGGAAGGTGGTGGTGTTAGCTCCTCAACCGTTGTAGATGCGGGAGATGCCGAGGGCAGTGGAGGAGGCACCGATATGCTTTTAGTGCAACCAGCCGGGGCACATGCGGAGGAACTGCCCCATGAGGGAAGCACCCCGATCAGTACTTAAGGATGCCCCACCTGCATGACATTTTGGTGGTCGAGGACGCGACCGAGGACGTGATTTCAGGGCGGAGACTGCCGACAAGATAAAGGGCATGTATATGCCATGGACCTGGCTCAGCCCCGGAACCTGGAGAGGGTGATAGCAGGTATGCCACTAAATTTTAAGTTTCTTTCCTTTCTAGAAGATAGAATACATGAATATAAAACTGAAGAATTAGGAAAGAATCTGAAACTAGATATCTAAGAGGAAAAACTTAACTAACTCAGGGATAGTGATGGTGTGTGGCAAGCCCGCCCACACCTTATTCGATATGGGAACATCACACAATTTTGTCTCAGAGGAGTTCATCAGAGACCTAGACCAGATCGAGAGTTTTGAGGGAGTCGTTAGGATGGTGCATCTTCCCAACGGGACGGAGATCCAGTCTACATCCAAGTGCATTCTGGGAGTGACCATTGATGGTGTAACTTTCGAAGCCCCGACAACGATCCTGAGGATGCCGGATTTTGATCTCGTCCTAAGCATGACATGGCTCACCTGGAACCATGCACAGATCGATTGCCCAATAAGGACGGTCGTGCTGAGATACGACGACACATACCTGACCTTCAAAGGTATTGTCCCAGCTTCTCACCTTTTACTCTCTTCTATTCAGGCTGTCAAGGCCCATCTGCAGGGAGACAAAGTCTATCAGGTGCTTTTTGAGATGGCCGAGGCCAAGGATCCCGTTGCTAGTATCTCGGTGGTGCAGGATTTTGCCGATGTATTTCTGGAGAAGTTGGCAAGATTGCTGCCACATCGAGAGAAGGATTTCCAGATACAGCTCGTACCGGGAGCTAAGCCGGTATCCAGAGCTCCTTATCGGAGGGCCCCAGAGGAGTTGGTGGAATTTTGAAGCCAGATGCAAGAGCTAGTGGAAGCCGGATTTGTCCGGCCAAGCTCTTCACCATGGGGAGCTCCGATGCTGTTCGTGAAGAAGAAGGAAGGGATACTCCGACTATGCATCGACTACAGGGCACTGAACAGGCTAACGACCGGAACACTTACCCACTATTGAGGATTGAGGAGCTGTTTGACCAGTTAGATGGGTCTCACTGGTTTTCAATGCTAGATCTAAGGTCAGGATATTACCAGCTGCAGATTCAGGATGAGGACATTCCGAATACATCTTTCAGTAGTAGATATGGGTTGTATGAGTTCACCGTGATGCCCTTTAGGCTCATTAATAACTCTATTGTCCCAGCATGAGTAACCTCAGTCTCTCCTTAATTATAGTTTTCAACCTTGTCCTTGACTGCTCTGACCTCTAAGAGAAGATCTCTGTCAATTGTTACATGACAGGTAGTACTGTTATCCAGTCACCACTCAGAAGATGTACTGTGGTCACCACTCCCAATCATAGCTACAAAGGACTTGGGATCAGGGATATCGATCAACATATTTGTAGAATTCTATGGGGCTTCCTCCTTCTTCAGTCTATGCATTTCAGACTTGAAGATGATCTACTTAGGAGGCAGCTTACTCAAAATCAGACTCGCAAAAGGATTATCGAACATTTCATACTATTCATCTTCCAACATATGACACATATTTTCTAGTTCTAGGAACTAGAAGCGTGCGTTCAAGTGGTCCCAAACCTCTTTCGCTTTCTTATATGCACTGTAGGTCATGACAATGCGAGGATTCAGGGAATTCAGAAGGTTATCCCTGCAAAAATCATCGTCTTTGCTCCACTGATATTTATCTGCATCCTCATGGGTAGTGGAGAGATCGCTATGAACGGTGTAGAAAATTTCAAGTTCTTTCATGCCTAGTTGGATATATATCTTCCAACTAAGGAAGTCAGTGACATCAAAAGACTGCAACTTCATGATGTCGATCACTTTTTAATGACATCTTGCTTGATTTAAACACAAAAAATTCAAGAAAGAGGTCACCTGAACCGTGCGAAGACGACACCAAAACTTTGGATCCAAACCAAAAATAATTTGCACCTTCTTTTCTCAGCTAATAGAGTCGCTAAAAGCACGAAGGATAAGAATCAGCCACCAGCTTTCTTCTGAGAAGTTGATCAACTTCTTCACTCCATAGATTCTTGATCTAGCAAGAGCTACATGATGATCCACGTGCTCTAAAAAGTTCAGCTGTTATTTCAATATGGAAATATGACTGAAGTAACTTCATGCGCACTAGTTCCTTCTAGCGGTGCACATAATGATATAAGAAGACTTCATATTAGAGCATGCATTCTGCATCTCTTAATTTGAGAATAACAAATACCATAATCTATCTGATCAAGTATTTTGTGTTTATAATGTGCAGGTAGTACAAGTTGAATGCGGAGACAAGTCCTCGGTCATGGGCATGATCCAAGGGTATGTACACTTTAGAAAAAAAATTAAAGAATGAGTTTTGTGTGCTAAATTTCAAACAGCCATAAATTTCAGTCCGGAAAGACTTACGGAACTTGCCACCCTATTCTAGAATGAGAACGGAGTCATCTACAATCTGAAAAAGTTTAGGATGGCAAAAGTGAGGAGGAGCTATTTCTGGCGATAGAAACTATTGCCCGATGATAGTGAAAATGATGATGACCATGTCTCGCACGATCGCCATGACGCGCACTACACAGCACTATCGCCCCACGACCTAAACATGCCCGTTTTCAACCGACACGATCATCGCAGCATGGGACAACATGACAGCTTGAGGAGATATCACCCGCGATTGCTAGATATTGCCCGACAATAGCAATTTTTCTATAAAAGACTGAAAACTTTGTGCATTCGAGTGAGACACCTTTTGAAGCAGTGATTCCTCCTCCACCAAGCCAGAACTCTGATTCTTTTTAGAGAGGGTTATCTCCAGAGATAGAGAGAGAATTGTTTTGTGCAAATATGAAGATCTAAAGGAGATTTTGAAGTAGAAGGGCTACAATGCACATTCAACACGAAGGGCAAACACATCAAGAACACTGACATCTACACTGTCTTCTTCTTCTTCACCTTCATAAAGCCTTGGAGAGTTTCTCTGATTTTATATTATCTTGTAATCTCTTTTATTTCATCTTTTCGTACCGGGAGAAGAAAAATTGTTCGGGGAGAACGTCAGATTCCGAGGAAGGATTCCACATGAAATTCGTCTTGTTTGTGGTGACTAGTTCCTTGTCTGGCATTTGGGAAAATTTGACGCCTTGTGTTCAACGACTAGCTCGAGGTTAGATCTAGGGGGAGGCTAGAGGCCGTATCTGGGGTAAGATAGGCTATAGCTAGCGGACCCTTGGGAGAAGGACCGGTGAATCATCAAAAGGGATTTTTCTATTCACCTCGATTTCGAGCATTATAAAAACCAAATATTTTTGTATTCAAGTTCTAATGAAATAAAATCATATTTATTTTTGTCTCATTATCTTGATTTTATTTCTATGTTATAAAATATTTTGAAATATATCGTTCAAAAGTTTTAACGCAAAATATATTGCAAGTTTCATTTTTGTTAGATATAAATGGTCTGATTAAATATTCATGAACTAGCACCCGACGGTAACACTTAACATCGATGATAGTGAAAAAATATTGAATTATGCTGTTTTATAATAGTAATCTTCAATATAATATTTTCGGATATATTAAAATATAATTTTCTATAAAATATTTTGAAACTTCATTAATTAATTATGATATTTTTATTTAAGAATTAAATTCCATAAAGCTCTAATTCACCCGCTCTAGGGCTAATATCGAGTCGAGTTCGAGTAATTTTGGCTCGGCTCGAAATCGAAATTTTTGACTCGAGCTCGGCTCGAAATCAATTTCGAGTCGAGACGGCTCGAATCGAAATGGCTCGATTCCGAGTCGGCTCGAAATTGAATCGAGATGACTCGAAATTGAGCAATTTTTCTCTTTATTCCTATTTGGCTAAAAATTAAATTGGACAACCTATAAATTTAGCAAACGAAACACTTAAAGACTTCATTCTTTTTATTTTGATTTAAATTTTATTATTTTTAATTAAAAAATAAGAATATATCAATAAATACATAATATATTTAAATACATAATATATTAAACTTCACTCAATGCCATACAGCAAAAGGCTGTGAGTCAGGCTAATACAGTCAAAGCCTAAAGAAAATGAGCTGAAAAATAGCTAAGTACACAGGAGTTGAGTGTAGCTCACTCACTCAACGCCTTAGCTTCACAATTGTTGAATTACTGGGCTTAGAGTTCGTCGAACTAAGGTCTGAGTTTGTTGAGTTGAACTTTCACTTATTCGTCGAGTTGAGCTCAGAGTTCGACGAACTGAACTCTAAATTCGTCGAACTGAGCTATTACTTATTCGTCGAGCTGAGCTTGAAGTTCGTAGAACTGTGTTGCAAGTTCGTCGAGCTCAAACTAAATTCTGAAATAGAAAATCTGGCTAAGGCAAAAAGTGTTGAGTGAGGCGTGGTCACTCAATGCTCTTAATGGCATAACACAGAATTTGTTAAAACAAAAGGCATTGAGTGAGACATGCTCACTCAACACTGTCAACGCTTAAGATGCTGAAAAAGCAAAAATGGATAAGGCAGAAAGCATTGAGTGAGGCATGTCCACTCAACGCTCTCAACGCCTAAAATACAGAATGTGGTTAAGACACAAACCATTGAGTGAAGTATGTTCACTCAACGCTCTCAACGCCATACATGCAGAAGAGGATGCAGGAAGGGTTAAGGAAAAAAGCATTGAGTGTGCATTACTCACTCAATGCTGTCAACACCTAGATAGACAAAATTCTGTCTAAATGTTTTGGTATTGAGTGAAGTTCATTCACTCAACGCCTATACTACTGATGCTCGATTTTGGCTAAGTTCACATGTGCTGACTTTAGCAAAATTGACAAAGTCAACCATATTCAAATTGTGGGCGGCAAATCCACAGTACACGACAAAAGGCGCCGCAAGCCTACTGTACGACAGATAGACATTAATGCAAGACACAGCTGGAAGCTATAGGTGGGACCCACTGATCTCTAAGAGCCGTTGATCAGCGGAATACAAAAGGATGAGATGGGCCAAGACACAAGATAACTTTTTAGGGCTTCATCAACTTCAAAAGTTAGCAGCCGACTTAATCTTCCTCGCCATTACTGCCTATAAAAATCTTGAAGCACTCCAAAAAGAAAAGTTCAGATAGCTGTGCCGTCTCCATCTGGCACGGCAGGATCGGATATAGTTTTGAAGAAAGAAGAACCTTCAGCATTCAGAAGGTTCAGTTAGCTGCTTGAAGACTCAAGATCAACGGATCTTTAGACTTCTACAACAAGTTCAGGAGTAAGCTTCTGAGTTCCTCCAGCAATGTTTTTCTCTGATGTGAGGAGAGATAAAGTAGAAATTTCTCAGCTCTAGTTATTGACACAGAAATTTCTCTATATCAAAGCTAATTAAATTATTTCTTGTTATATGATCCTTCTGGATCTGAGCTGTAGGGCCTTGGGCCTGAGGTGGGCAAATTTGCCTAAGTTGTAGGAGAGGTTTCCTCTCTGAGTATAGGATCCTGTTGGGATCTAAGGTAGGTGAGCTTTACTCACTGAGCTGTAGTGCATTATTGCTTGAGATGTAGGAGAGTGTACCTCTCTGAGTTGTAGGAGCAAGTTTGCTCTGAGGTAGGGCTATCATGCATAGCCTGAGTGGTAGGGCTTAATTGCTTGAGGTAGGTGATACTTGTATAACTGAGTGTTGTTGGGTACATTGGAAAATATGTAACATATTTGAAGAAGCCTCACCCTACTTAATGATATACATCAAGGTGTATTTGATGTGCTTTGAGTTTATATGTGTAGGTTAAGTAATTGCAGGAAATGCATAAAAGTTTCTAAGTCCATGTGTCGACACCTAGAGATGCAGTGTCGACACTTATGAAGGCTTGTGTCGACACATAGAGAAGCTGTATCGACACTTGGAGTATTTGTGTCGACACCAGAAGAAAAGTGTCGACACATACAGACAGTGTCGACACACTGTGAAGAATACTCAACATATATTATGTCGGCACTTAGTGGCAGTGTCGACACCCAGAGAAGCTTTGTTGACAACAAATGTGTAGACACCAGGAAGCTGTGTCAACACACTGAAGGCATTGTCGACATCAACTGTGTCGACACACAGAACTTGTGTCGACACACAGCAAGTATCAACAACAGAAGAAGTTGTGTCGACACAAAGGAGATGTGTCGACACTCAGCAAGCTTCAACAAAGTTAAAGTAAAAGAAGTACTTGTGTCGACACAAAGGAGATGTGTCGACACTCAGCAAGGTTCAACACAAGAAGGCATGTGTCGACACAAAGGAGTTGTATCGACACACAACAGAAATCAACTAAGTTTTAAAGAAGAAGTACTTGTGTCGACACACAGAATCTGTGTCGACACATTCAACAAAAGGCTTGTGTCGACACACAAAATCAGTGTCGACACATTCTGAAGAAGTAGTGTCGAGAAGCTGTTGCAACAATACAAGGAGTTGTGTCGACACCATCAAGGCTAGAATCGACACTTAGTTCACTTGTGTCGACGCTTGGTCTAGTTGTGTCGACACATAATGAAGATCAGTCTTGACACTTTCAGACAGAGACAATATTTTCAAGAAGTGACTGGATGACTTGACAGCTGTCATTTCAGCTGGTCTACTGCACTGGTCAGAGCTGTCAGAAGTTCGTTAGAAACCGGATCAGCTGGTTAACTTGGAGGAAGACTATATAAAGGCCTTTCTCCTTCAACAGGCATGAATCAATCAATAGAGAACAATAATCAATCAATCAGAAGATTAAGAAGAAACGACAGATCCAGAGAAAACTGTAAATCAGTATTCTGAAGAAATTTCAGATTTACTTGGAGAGAGAGAACTCCAGTATCTGAAATTAAGAAAGAGACTTGTTAATCAAATCTCTTAAGAAGCAGATTCTGAACCAAACCGCAAAGTAGGATCCAGATTTAATTCTCCATCCTAAGAAGGAAGTTGCCAGCCGGTCTACTTCAAGAAGATCATCTTTACTGAGTTCAGACTCAAGAAACCTTGAAGAAAGCAAAGACAAAGTTGATCTCAGGAATCAGTGCTATCAAAAACTGATCAAGAAGATTGCCCTCTTCATTCTCTCAATTTGAGTGGTGATTTACAAACTTTTATTATCTTTTTGTAGGATCTTAAGGGATCTGAGTTGTAAGCCTAAATTTATAAAGGCTGAGGTAGGGCTTTTGAGCCTGAGTGTAGGAGAATCAATTCTCTGAGAGTAGGCCTTGTTGAGGGCTGAGGTAGGGCTGTTTAGCCTGAGTGTAGGTTTTATTGAAGACTGAGTGGTAGGGCTTTATGCCTAAGTTGTAGGTGTGGGGACACTCTGAGTTGTAGGAACCTGGTTTGGGGTTCTGAGCTGTAAGATTTGAGGATCTGAGGAGAAGTGCAGAAGTTAGGCCGAATATAGTACACTACTAGATAGGCGAAGGGGGAAAGTGGATGTACCCAGACCTTGGGGAACCACTATAAACACTGTGTGCACACTGTGAATGTTTGTTTCTGTGGTTGCTGTGTTGTGATAATTGTAGAATATTGCAAAAACAGGTTTAATTGTACAGTGTTTCTGCCTTAAAATTAAAAAGGAAAAGTACACCTATTAACCCCCCCTCTAGGTGGTTAGGCACTATTTCTTTCAAGTGGTATCAGAGCCAGACTACTCAAAAGGGACTTAACAGTCTAAGTAAGATCCTGTAGGCAGATTCAGAACAAACAAGAATCAAGAAAATGGGTTCTAGTGAGAATCACAAAGAGCTGGGGTACATGAAATTGCCAATATGTAGAAAAGAGATATTTGACATATGGAAAGAGAGGGTCAGACTCTTTATGGAAGCTTCTGACCCAAGGATATATATTACAGTTAAAGAAGGCCCATATGTGCCAATGAAAATATCCATTCTGGATGCAAATCTGAAAACTCCCAAGGACTTTTCTAAAATGACTAAGGATGAAATTGTTCTGGCCACTATGGACAAGAGAGCCCAGAATATAATTGTTAGTGCCATTGATGATGCAACATTTCAGAACTTAATTCATTATAAAACCTCTAAAGAAATGTGGGACACATTAATAGTTTATATGGAGGGATCAGAAGAAATAAGACAAGATAGGAAGTTCTTGTTAAATCAGGAATATGAAAGCTTCAGACAAGGAAAGTCTGATAGCATTACAGAATGTTACAAGAAGTTCTATAGGATAGTTAATGAGTTGATGTCCTATGGAAGAGAATTCAGCAACCATGAGCTAAATGACAAGTTCTTAAGATCTCTGATTAAGGATTGAGACACCAAGATTTGTGCCATTAGGGAAGTGACCAAACTAGCTGATATACCTCCTCCAACTTTATTTGGAAAAATGCTATCTTATGAGATGCAGTTAATGGCTAGAAAGGAGGATGAGAAGAATACTAGAGTGGAGCACAAGGAAAAGACTGCTGCCTTCAAGACTGAAGCCACTAAGAAGTATAGAAGCAAGTCTCCATCTCTACCTCAAATAATTGCTGAGGCTATAACAGATAATTCAGATAGCAAGAATTCAGATAGCAGTGAAAGTGATGAAGACTTTGCTGCTTTTACTAAGCATTTTCAAAAACTTCTGAAGAAGAAGCAGTGGAGGTCTAATCCTTCCACTTCTCAGCCAAAAGATGACTACTATCAGAAGAGAAAGTCATCTAGGAATGACAGAAGAAGGTCCAAACCAAGCAAAGCTACATCCTCAAAGATTGTGTGCTATTGCTGCAATAGACTGGGACATATAGTGGCTGACTGTCCTGAAAAGTGGAAGGAGTCAGCTGACAAAAAGAAGACTCAGGTTAAGAGCAAAAAGGAAAGGTCCTTTGTTGCTAAGAAAGACAAGAGTCTGACAGATCAGTCATCTTCAGAAACAGAATCAGAAGCTGAAGCTTACATTGGATTATTTGCTGAAGAGGAAGAAGATGAGTTCATGCAGCTAATGAACTCAATTTATGAGCATGAGGACCATCAGTGCAAGGGACTGATGGCTTTATCTGAAGGAGACAAGAACTAGGATCGGCCTGGACCAAGTAAGGTACAAAGTTATTCTTCTAGTTCAATTTATAGTACTGAGTTAGAATCAGATACATCTGCATCAAGTGATGTGGGTGGGTCTGAATCTGAAGGAGATATTCATCAGTTAATTGATGAATATAGGGACTTGTTGCAGTCCTTGAAGAAAAGCAAAACCTTGGCCAAAACTCAGGCAAAGGAGATTGCTAGTCTTAAATTGACTGCTGCTGATTCAGACAAGTTGTTAGATCAGAAACTGAATGAGATTGCCAGATTGAAGAACATAAATGTTATTCAAATGGGCACAATCACATTCAAGAATGATCAGATTAGAAATCTGGAGGTTAGACTTCAGAAAGAGAGAGAGATAGTAGCAAGTTTTTCTAAACCTAAATCTGTTTTACCCTTGATAGATGAGTTTGTACCACACAAGGGTAAGGCTAGATTAGGATTTAAAAAACCTGCCTAGACTGCTAGGTCCAAATCTAAAGGCAAAACCCCAACACAAAACATAAAGCCTGCTGTAGATACTTCAGCCAGGGTTGTACCTAAACAAAGGTACAACAGGTTTGAGTGTTGGTGTTGTGGCAAGATAGGCCACTTTGCCTTAGATTGCTGGCACAATTCTAGTGTCAAAGAGAGTAGCAAACTGCCTGCTAAAAGAGCTACATGTAGTTTTGTTAAAGGTCAGACTAACCTGCACCAAGGACCCAAGAGTTATTTGGATTATAAGGTTAAGTAATTTTTTTTGCAGGTGAGTCCAAGTGGCCATGCCCCTATATGGTACTTGGACAGTGGATGTTCCAAGCACATGACTGGAACTAGGGGGTTGCTGAAGGACTACACACCTATCAAGGATGATCCTAAAGTTACCTTTGGTGGTTTAGAAAAAGGAATCATCAAAGGCTTTGGTAACATTTCTAGTAACCTAATTACTATCACTCAAGTGACCTATGTGAAGGGTTTGAAACATAACCTCATTAGCATAAGTCAGCTCAGTGATTTAGGATATGACATCTCATTTGTCAAGAATGGTTGTCATATCAAAAGGTCAAGTGATCAAAAGATCATTTTGACGGGATATAGGAAGAGAAATGTCTATTGTCTTGACTTTGTGTGTAAGAATAATGTTTCTCCTATTTGTCTTGTAGCTGATGAGAGAGTCTCATATTGTGTTAAATGGCACAAGAGGCTGGCTCATCTTAACTATAAGACAATTGGCCAACTCTTTAGCAAAGAGTTAGTGAGGAATGGTCCTCAAGTTAAGTGTATAAAGGATGGGATATGCTCAGCTTGTCAAAAAGGCAAGCAGACCAAATCAACCTTTCATAGCCTTGAGAACAAGGATTCTGTGAGGTGTCTATACCTCTTGCATATGGATCTTTTTGGTCTTATGCCTGTTCACAGTCTAGGTAGGAAGGTCTATACATTTGTGGTAGTAGATGACTATTCAAGATATTCCTGGGTGTTCTTCCTAAGACAAAAATCTGAAACCCCAAGTATCTTATATAGTTTTGTTAAACAAATTCAGAATGAGTTGAACAGTACAGTGGTCAAAATCAGAAGTGACCATGGTACTGAATTTCAGTCTAAAAGTATGACAAAACTGTGTGAAGAGTTTGGGATTTTTCAGGAATTTTTCTCACTAAGAACACCTCAGCAAAATGGTATTGCTGAAAGGAAGAATAGAACATTGATAGAGGCTGGTAGAACCCTATTGAGTGACACTTCTCTCCCAGAATATTTCTGGATTGAGGCAGTAAACACTGCATGTCATGTAATCAATAGGGCTACTATCGCCAAGTGCCACAAAAAGACTCCCTATGAGATTGTGAAGGGCAGAAAACCAAATTTATCCTATTTCAGGATCTTTGGTTGCAAGTGCTATATACTTAACAATGGCAAGTCTTATCTAACAAAGTTTGCTGCCAAATCCCAAGAGGGGATATTTATTGGGTACAACAACAATAGTAAGGCTTATAGGGTCTACAACTTGATTACTCAAGTTGTAGAAGAGTCTGTACATGTAGTTTTTGATGAAGCAAGGCTCATTAATAGTGAATTGCCAAGCAGTATTTGCACCTCTACAGGTGTAACTGAGAAGATGGACAAGCTTACCATTACAGAAGATTCTACTGCAACTCAGCAAGTGGAAAATGGTGGCTACTGTCCAGGGGGAGTACAAGACTCTCTAGATGCAGAAGAAGACCAAGAGGTGCAGCTAAATCAAGAGGCTGGAGGTGTACAACCTGAGGACAGACTACCTCCAGTAAATAGACACTTAAAGGATCATCCAGCCAATCAGATAATTGGTGATCCCAGACAAGGAGTGCAAACAAGGAGCAGGAATCTGAGTACAGTTCTTTACTCCAGCTTCCTATCCCAAGTGGAACCAAAGAAGTTTGAAGAAGCAGTTCTAGACCCTCATTGGATTGATGCCATGCAAGAGGAGCTAAATCAGTTCAGGAGGTGCAAGGTCTGGAAGCTTATTCCTAAACCCAAAGACCACAATATCATTGGAACAAAGTGGATCTTCAGGAACAAATTGGATGAGAATGGAATCATCATAAAGAATAAAGTTAGACTTGTTGCAAAGGGATATAGGCAGGAAGAAGGTATTGATTTTGATCAAACCTTTGCTCCAGTAGCAAGACTGGAGGCAATCAGGATGTTCCTTGCCTATGCAACATATCAAGGGTTCAAGGTATATCAAATGGATGTTAAGTCAGCTTTCCTAAATGGAGATCTAAAGGAAGAAGTCTATGTAGAGCAGCCCTCAGGTTTTGTTGATTCTCCTAAACCTGATTATGTATATAGACTTAGGAAGGCTTTGTATGGGTTAAAATAAGCTCCAAGGGCTTGGTATGAAACCCTGTCTAGTTTCCTCATTGAGAACAAATTCTCAAGGGGGAAAATAGACAAGACTCTATTCCTTAGGGAATCTAAAGGCAAGATTATCTTAGTCCAAATATATGTAGATGACATAATATTTGAGTGTACAAAAAGTAATCTTTGCAGGAAGTTTGCAAAACTTATGCAAGAAAAATTTAAAATGAGCAGTATGGGGGAACCTAAGTTCTTCTTGGGTCTCCAAGTTAGACAGACTGAAGATGGCTTGTTCATATGCCAGTCTAAGTTCACCCTAGAGTTGATAAAGAAGTATGGTATGGAATCATCCACTACCATGAAAATTCTTATGGGGTCAAGCATGTCTCTAAGCAAAGATGATGCAGGGAAACCTGTAGATGAAACTTTGTATAGAGGGATAGTTGGCTCCCTACTGTATTTGACTGCTAGTAGACCAGATATCATGTATGTTACATGTGTTTGTGCTAGGTACCAAGCATGCCCTAAAGAATCTCATCTGACTGCAGTCAAAAGGATTTTGAGATATCTTAAGGGCACACCTTATCTAGGCATTTGGTACCCTAGGAATGGAGATTTTGTACTGACAGGTTATTCAGATGCAGATTTTGCAGGCTGCAAGTAAGACATGAAGAGTACTACAGGAACCTGTCAATTTCTAGGTGGAAGGCTGGTGTCATGGAGCAGTAAGAAGCAGACCAGTGTGACAATCTCCACAGCTGAGTCAGAATATGTGGCAGCAGGAAGTTGTTGTGCACAACTTTTGTGGATTCAGCACCAGCTAGAAGACTATGGTATTCAAGTAAGTAGAACATCTTTATTTTGTGATTCTACAAGTGCCATTTCTATTGCAAATAATCCTGTCTCACATAGTAGGACTAAGCACATAGAAATTAAATACCATTTTCTTAGAGAACATGTAGAAAAAGAGGACATGTTCCTAGAATATGTTAAAATAGATAATCAGATTGCTGATATGTTTACTAAGCCCCTAAATGAAACCAAATTCAATAAGTTTAAAATTAAATTAGGAATGTTAAACTTAGAATAGTTTAAAAAATTGGCTAAGTAAAATAGTGTCGACATACAGAGTTGTCTGTGTCGACGCATAGAAGTGGTGTCGACATTTCAGAGAAATGGTGTCGACACATCTAGAAAGTCTGTGTCGACACTTCAGAGAATTAGTGTCGACACATCCAGAGTAGGTGTCGACACATCCAGGGTGGTGTCGACACTTAGATTTTACACTAATTTCGTCGAGTAGAGTTTCGACTAATCATCGAGCTGAGATGTATAAGTGTCGACACATATATTCTGTCGATTATATTTGTGTCGACACATAGTTGTCGAGACATTAGAAGTAAGTGTCGACACTTTTCAACAGTGTCGACACATTTAGAGTATTTTGACGCGCCTTTTCACCTTCGATTTTAGAAAGGTATAAATAGGTCTTCACCATTGTTTGTCGACACGCTCACCATAGTTTCGAGACCAAACTTGTGTGTCGACATCTCTCTTCTCTAAATTCAAAATTTCTCCAAACCCTAATGGCGCCCAAGCTAGAAGAGAACATCAATGAAGGTTATGAGCTAGTGCGACATGCCTTTGACCCTAGTTGCAGAGACTGGGTTGGAGTATCTTGTTTCAGAACCAATCAAGATTTGGAAGAAGGAGGTCCTTGAATTCTTTAGTGCAGCCACCCTTGATGAAACTGGTCTTAAGATTAAATCCAAAGTCCATGGATTTAAGGTGAAAGTCACCCAGAAAAGTCTGAGAAAAGTTCAACATCTACCTAGAACTAAAGAAGAGGAAGATGTACCTGCATCAAGGATAAATGAGGCACTACAATGGTGTGGATTAGATTCAAGCATGAAGATTGGATCAGTTTTTAATAGGAAAGGGATGAACATACAAGTAAAGTTTTTATCTGAAATAGTTGGGAAGGTAATTCTGAGCAATCCAGGTGGGCATGATAGAATATCAGCTCACATGTTCAGTTTAATGACAAAGATCATTTTCAAACTCAAAACTGATTGGTCAACAGTGATGTTTGACAAGATTAAGGAAAGTCTGAAGAAGCCCAATCTGGGTAGGATTATGAGTTTGTTCTTGACCGAAACTTTTCCAGAAGTGATGAACCAAGCTGCAGGTTCTAAGATAAACCATATGAGGAGAATGGATGTTAGAATTATATCAAGGCTGGATAGAGTGTTAATTAAAGAAATGCCTACACCAGAGAAGGAAACACCTCAAAAGAAGAAGAAGAAAGCCATTGTGGCTCCTGAATCCTCCAGTAGCTCAGAAGAGCAGGTAGTTTTTAGTTCTGATGATGGAGAGGCTGGAAATGCTGGACAGTCACCAGTAAGACCTAAAGATGCACAGAGGCAGGGGGAGCTACCATCTGCTAGCCCCATTCACCTGGATCCACTCCAAGGGGAGCCTCAACATGTGGATGAGCCAACTCACTTAGATAGTGAAAGGGCAACTCAAACAATTCTTGAGGTAATCAATGAAGTTAATCAATCAATTTTCATTATTGAGGATGAAGTATTGACCGAATCATTAATTGATGTTGATCAGCAAACTCAGATACATAGTCAACCACAAGATGTTGTCATGGATGAAACATCAGTTGCAGATCATGCTCCTGAGATAAGAGATACTCCAGTCCCTACTCAACAGGAGTTTACTGTAGAAGAGCTGTTCCCTGATCTATTACAGACTGATTTTGAGGGAGAGAAAGCAGCTGTTGAGGGGGAGTCAGCTAACCTTGAGGGGGAGCATGTAGAGTTTCATGAGGAGACTGCTAGAAATGAGACTGAGGAGCAAAGGAATGCTGAGGAGCTACCAAGAGCCGAGAAGGAATTGCCCCCTACTCCACAGGATAGAGTAGACATTGCTAGTACTTCTAATTCTGAAGATGAAGAGGCTGCTAGAGCCAAGAAAAGAAAGCTACAGGTTTTCAAAAGGAGAAGCCAGACCTACAAGAAAGCACTGCAAACCATTGTTCCACAGCCTGCCCCAACTGCTGATTATAGTTCATTGTTGGTGGCTTTGCAGATCAAGACAGATGAGCAAAGGAAGGCTTTTGAAAAATATATGGATGAAGGACATATATCACTTCAATTTGATCTGTCTCAAGACATAAAATCTATAAGATTTGAAGTGAATCAAAATAAGAAGGAAATGACTGACTGTTTTCATAAAGGAGGCAATGTAGTGGTATATCTGGCTACTCATTAAGAGAAGATAAAGACACAGGTTGATGATATGGCAGTGAAACAAGGATATGTCCTGGAAAATCAGATTAGGATGAATGATAATCTGACTGCCTCTCATAATGCCATTGTAAGTGAAATGAAAAATATTGCTAATGTACAAACTGAGGCTAGAACTACAGCCCAAGCAGAGTTTGCTAAGCAATTACAAGAAAACCTAACTGCTGTAAAATCTGCAATTGAAGATTCTTAAAAGGCTATTACTGAAAAGCTCCAAAAGTTAAAACCTTTTTATAAAGATGGTGTTAACTATTTAAATGCTCAGATCAGATTTCAGAAGGATGATCTTAGGGATCATATAGAAAGATAAGTCATAAAGGGGGAGAGGGTATTAGTCAAAGCAGGCTCTGACCATGCTAAATGGATTTCAAACAGCATCAGAGCTACCCTCGGATATCCACCCTTGTGTGATGATGATAATGTAGCCGAATCTGGGATAAATCCTGCATATTTTGGAGGTGAGCTAGCTGAAGTGGCTCAAGTGATCTACTCTCCAGCAGATTTTGACATGATACATCAAGAGATACAATCTATGTATAGACCTCCAGAAGGTGCTCAAAATGTGATCATTGAGAAAGTAGTACAGCCTGTGCTAGAGGCAGTATTAAAAGAGCAAGAGGCAGTATTAAAAGAGCAAGAAGCTCAATTATCCAAGAAGAGGTTCAGAGAACAGGCAGAGTTAAGGCCTGATTTTGAACAGTGGAGCCCAACTTCTAGAAATATTATACTGACTGCTTGGAAGGCTGCAAAGGATAATTTAGTAGAGAGGGGTAAATGGTACTCTGACCAGGAATGGAGAAAACATGAAGCTAGGCAAGAAGCCATAGTACAATACAGAAGGAATGCTAAACTTGGGAAGCTACCTCCTAATGCACAGGAGTCTAGCAAGTATTTCCCTAAGTCTTATCATTATTTTGAGAGACAAAAGATAAGGGCTGAAGAACAGAAGAAGAAAGATCTTAAGGGAAATAAGCCTGCTGATGACAATGATGCTCCAGTTCAAGCCAAGATTCAATCTGGAAAGGACATTGTTATCAAGGAGCCAGAGCAGCCAAAGAATAGAATTTTCTTAAGTTTACTACTCTGTAATCTTTTGCATTAAAATCTATGTAAACTTTTGATTAATGAAACTATTGGAAGTTATAACAAAACAATGTTTGATGTTCAATCTATTACATTTTGATTCTGTAATGATTGTTTATACATGTTTATTTTAGTATTTACCCTGCCATATAATATTGTTATACATCATAATGTGTATTTGTTATGTATGGTGTATATCATTGACTAAAGGTTATGACTTCTCCAAATAGGGAGAGATTGTTGGGTACATTGGAAAATATGTACCAGATTTGAACAAGCCTCACCCTACTCAATGATATACATCAAGGTGTATTTGATGTTCTTTGAGTTTATATGTGCAGGTTAAGTAATTGCAGAAAATGCAGAAAAGTTTATAAGTCCATGTGTCGACACCTAGAGATGCAGTGTCGACACTTATGAAGGCTTGTGTCGACACCTAGAGAAGCTGTGTCGACACTTGGAGTATTTGGTCGACACCAGGAAAGGCAGTGTCGACACCAGAAGAAAAGTGTCGACACATACAAGCAGTGTCGACACACTGTGAAGAATACTCAACATATATCATGTCGACACTTAGAGGCAGTATCGACACCCAGAGAAGCTTTGTCGACATCAAATGTGTAGACACCAGGAAGCTGTGTCAACACACTGAAGGTATTGTCGACATCAACTGTGTCGACACACAAGACTTGTGTCGACACACAACAAGTATCAACAACAGAAGAAGTTGTGTCGACACAAAAGAGATGTGTCGACACTCAGCAAGCTTCAACAAAGTTAAAGTAAAAGAAGTACTTGTGTCGACACAAAGGAGATGTGTCGACACTCAGCAAGGTTCAACACAAGAAGGCATGTGTCAACACAAAGAAGTTGTGTCGACACACAGCAGAATTCAACTAAGTTTTAAAGAAGAAGTACTTGTGTCGACACACAGAATCTGTGTCGACACATTCAACAGAAGTCTTGTGTTGACACACAGAATCAGTGTCGACACATTCTGAAGAAGCAGTGTCGAGAAGCTGTTGCAACAACACAAGGAGTTGTGTCGACACCATCAAGGCTAGTGTCGACACTTAGTTCACTTGTGTCTACACTTGGTCTAGTTGTGTCGACACATAATGAAGATCAGTCTCGACACTTTCAGACAAAGACAGTATTTTCAAGAAGTGTCTGGATGACTTGACAGCTGCCATTTCAGCCGGTCTACTGCACCTGTCAGATCTGTCAGAAGTTTGTTAGAAACCGGATCAGCCGGTTACCTTGGAGGAAGACTATATAAAGGCCTTTGTCCTTCAACAGGCATGAATCAATCAATAGAGAACAATAATCAATCAATCAGAAGATTAAGAAGAAAAGACAGATCCAGAGAAAACTGTAAATCAGTATTCTGAAGAAATTTCAGATTTACTTGGAGAGAGAGAACTCCAGTATCCGAAATTAAGAAAGAGACTTGTTAATCAAATCTCTTAAGAAGCAGATTCTGAACCAAACTGCAAAGTAGGATCCAGATTTAATTCTCCATCCTAAGAAGTAAGTTGCCAGCCGGTCTACTTCAAGAAGATCATCTTTACTGAGTTCAGACTCAAGAAGCCTTGAAGAAAGCAAAGACAAAGTTGATCTCAGGAATCAGTGCTATCAAGAACTGATCAAGAAGATTGCCCTCTTCATTCTCTCAAATTGAGTGGTGATTTACAAACTTTTATTATCTTTTTGTAGGATTCTAAGGGATCTGAGTTGTAAGCCTAAATTTATAAAGGCTGAGGTAAGGTTTTTGAGCCTGAGTGTAGGAGAATCAATTCTCTGAGTGTAGGCCTTGTTGAGGGCTAAGGTAGGGTTGTTTAGCCTGAGTGTAGGTCTTGTTGAAGACTGAGTGGTAGGGCTTTGTGATTGAGTTGTAGGAGTGGGGACACTCTGAGTTGTAGGAACCTGGTTTGGGGTTCTGAGCTGTATGATCTGAGGATCTGAGGAGAAGTGTAGAAGTTAGGCCGAATCTAGTACACTACTAGATAGGCAAAGGGGGAAAGTGGATGTACCCAGACCTTGGGGAACCACTATAAACACTGTGTGCACTCTATGAATGTTTGTTTCTGTGGTTGCTGTGTTTTGATAATTGTAGAATATTGCAAAAACAGGTTTAATTGTACAGTGTTTCTGCCTTAAAATTAAAAAGGAAAAGTACACCTATTCACCCCCCCTCTAGGTGGTTAGGCACTATTTCTTTCAAGTGTAGGCTCTTGAGCCTGAGGAGTAAGTCTTGGAAAAGACTGAGAGATCCTGAGAGATCTGAGATATAAGCTACTTGTAGCATTATTTTGGTGAAGTGCCTTTACTAACAGGAAGTTAGTAAGGTGGGAGGAGAGTGGATGTACCCATAATTTTGGGGAAACACTATAAAAATACTTTTGTGCTTTTCTGTCTTTGTTTTCTAGTTGTAGGTTCTCAAAAAGCTCTCATCTATTCAATCGCATAATAACTCAAGAAGAAACAAAAAGAAATTCAAAAAACCTAGATAAACCTATTCACCCCGCCCCCTCTAGGTTGCTAGCTATATTGAATACAAGAACTTTCAAGTGGTATCAGGGGGAGGTATCTCAAAAATGGATTTAACAATCTGAGTGATCTCCAAAGGTAGTTGCAGTTAAGTGAACATGGGCTCTGGAGAGAGCCATAGAGAGCTGAGCTCTATGAAACTCCCTATTTGTAGGATGAAGAATTTTGGAATATGGAAAGAGAGGGTGAGGCTATTCATGGAAGACCATGATCCTTAGATCTTTGCAAAAGTTAGGGAGGGACCTGTCATTCCTATGAAAGTCTATATTCTTGATGCCAACATCAAGACACCTAAAACATACTATGAAATGACAAAAGATGTGGTCATCTTAGCTGGATTGGATAAAAGAGCACATAATATCATTGTAAGTGTATTAGATGACTCAACGTTTCAGAACTTGTTTCACTGCCAGATCTCTAAAGAGATGTGGGACACACTTGTGGTTTACATGGAGGGGACTGAAGAGGTAAGGGATGATAGGAAGTCTCTGCTCAACCAAGAATATGAGGCTTTTAGGCAAAACCTAAAGGAGAACATAACTGCTTATTATGAAACATTCTTCAGGATCATAAATGAGTTGAAGACCTATGGGAGGGTCTTCAATAATTATGAAATAAATGACAAGTTTCTCAGATCTCTCACTAGAGACTGGGATACTAAGATCTGTGTCATAATATAGGTGGCTAAGCTTGCTGAAACTCCTCTCCAAATATTGTTTGGAAAGCTGCTATCCTATGAGATGCAGCTAGCTGCCAGGAAGGAGAAGGAGGCCACCAGCAAATTCCGGGCCAAGGAAAAGTCCTTGGCCTTCATAGCAGAAAGCACAAGGAATGTCAAGGAGAGGATTCCTTCTCCACCAAGAATACCAGCTGAGTCGGATAGCTCATGCTTAGAGGCATCAGACAATAGCATGTTTGATGAGGACTTTATAACATTCTTCAGGCAACTCCAGAGGCTGATGAAGAAGAAGCATTGGGAGAAGAGGTCTTCCAATTCCACTCATCATAGGAAGAATCAGTACAATACTGACAGGTATGGTTCCAAACCTAATAAATATAACTCTTCTAAAGTAGTTTGCTACTATTACAGCAAGCCTAGACATATGATAGCTGACTGCCCAGAGAAGAGGAATGAGGTTGAGGAAAAGAAGCAACATCAACAAAAAGGAAAGAAGAAAAAGTCCTTCATTACCAAGAAGGATAAGAGCTGGATAGACTCATCATCATCTGAGTCTGAAGAAGAGGAAGACTATATTAGGCTAGTTGTTGTTGCTGCTAATGATAAAGTTGTTGCAGCAGGAGATGTTAATCTTCCAGTGAGGATAGGAATAAGGGCCCCTCTGACACTATCAGATAGTGACTCAGAGGAGAATGAAGATGCTCATAGATATAGAGGGATGATGGCAATGATAGATGAAGAGGGCAGCTAGGATCAGTCTGGTCAAAGAAGGTACATCCTTTACCTAATTCTGCTTCTCTGTTTGAGTATAAGACCAGTCCTTGCTTAGAAACCTCTTTACCCAGTGGTAAAGAAGATTCTGGATCTGAAGAAGATGTAAATCAATTGATTGACAAGTATGGAGAACTTTTGAATGCCTTCAAGAAGGTCAAGAAGTTGTCTAAGAAGCAAGCTAAAGAGATTTCGTCTCTTAAGCTTGCAGTTGCCTAGCAGACTGTAACAACTAATCTGCTGGACTAGAAAGCTAGGGAAATAAGCCAACTGAAGTACCTCTTGGACATCCAGATATTCTACATCAAGAGCAGGAACTGTCTTATCAGGGAGCTTGAAGATAAGCTTGAGAAGGAGAAAAGAATAGTGGCGAGCTATTTTAAGCCAAGTACAGTACTGCCCTTGATAGGCAACTTCTCCTCTAAAAAGGGTAAGAAGGGGTTGGGATTCAAGGGAAGAACAAGAGTTGCTCATTCCAAAAAGAAGGGTAAAGCTTCAGCTCCGACTAAACCTATTGCTTTCAAGCCTCCCATTCTTTATAGAAAAGTTCTGTTACCTTCTAACATGTATGACTAGGAAAGCTCCTGTGGTCGCTGGGAGAAGGGTTGTTCATCCGGGGTGAACAAAGATGTTCACAGCTATGATGAAAGCTATAACCGGGTGAGTGCCTTTATGGCTACCCATGAGAAATTTCAGATGACCCAACCAGGACCATTTATTTTTGGTGCTTCAGCACCAACACTCAAGGATGCTGCATCAGCCAAAGCTCTGAATTTGATAACTAAGGGTTAGACTAAGGGCAAGTCTAATAGTAAGGCTGATTTAGGCATTTCTAATGCCATTAAAGACATGCTCTCTGAAAAGAAGCTTGCTGCTGATAGCACTCAGAGCAGACCAAACAAGCCAGCTAAAAGACTTACCTTCAGTCAAATTCTAGCTGAAAAAAAAATCAGAAAAGGGCTGCAACACATCTTTCTCCTGTTAGGGCTGCTTCTAACCAAGATGTAGGGCATACACGGAAGAGAAGATATAACATACATGACTGTTGGTGTTGTGGTAAGATAGGGTATTGTGCCATTGACTGCTGACACAATCCCAATGTGTCTAGAGCTAGGGTCAGTCCACTAGTCAGAAATTCTGCTGGTGGACATGTTTGGTTTCATACTAATGTGCACCTAGGACCCAATAGATATTGAGGTCCTAAGGTAAAGTAAATTGTATATTGCAGGTTAGTTAAAGTGGCCATACCACTATATGGTACTTGGGCAGTGGATGTTCCAGGCACATGACTGGAACAAGGAGAAATTTGAAAGAATACACTCCAGTAAAAGATGGACCCAAAGCAATCTTTGGTGGTTCAGATAGAGGGGTAACAAAAAGCTATGGTAAGAGCACCAATGCCATAGTCACCATCTCTAAGGTGGCTTATGTTGAAGTGTTACAACACAACCTTATAAGCATAATCCACCTCTCTGATCTTGGCTATGTTATTGTCTTCCATAAGGATGAGTGCCAAATTAGGAGGTCAAGTGACCAATAGGTCATCTTGACAGGCACTAGGAGTGGGAATATTTATTGCTTAAACTTTCTAGTCTAGATACAAATTCTCTTATCTGCTAGTGGTAAATGAGAAAGTCTTCTACTATGTGTAATGGCACAAGAGGCTAGCCATTTGAATTACAAGACTATTGACAAGCTCTTCATTCAAAAGCTAGTTAGTAATGGCCCCAATATGAAGTTCTCCAAGGAGGGCATTTGCTCAGCTTGCCAAAAGGGGAAGCAGACAAAAGTCTCCTTCAAGGGAATTGGGTCCAAATACTCTGTGAGATGCTTATACCTCTTGCACATGGACTTATTTGGTCCTATGCCCGTTCACAGTCTTAGTAGGAAAGTCTACACCCGTGTGGTTGTTGATGACTATTCCAAATTTACTTGAGTGTTCTTTCTTAAGAAAAAGAATAAAACCCTTAATGTCTTCATAAGGTTTGTCAAGCAAATTCAGAATGAGCTTGGCAGTTTTTTGTTCAAATTAAAAGTGACCATGAGACTGAATTCCAGTCTGATAGCATGACAAGGTTCTGTGAAGAGCATGAGATTCATCAAGAATTCTCTTCTCCTAGAACACCCCAGCAAAATGGGATAGTTGAGAGGAAAAATGGGACTCTCATAGAGGCTGGTAGAACACTGTTGAGTGATGCATCTCTTCTAGAATATTTCTAGGCTGAGGCAGTAAATACTGCATATCATGTCCTCAATAGGGCCTCTATCACCAAAAGCCACAAACTCCCTATGAGATCTTGAAGGGCAGAAAACTAAATCTGGGCTATCTCATAATCTTTGGTAGTAAGTGTTTTGTGCTTCCCAATGGCAAATCTTATGTGACTAAGTTTGCTGCCAAGTCCTTTGATGGAATATTTGTTGGGTACAACAATCATAACAAATTATATAGGATCTACAACTTGAAAATCTAAGTTGTAGAAGAATCAGTTCATGTAGTTTTTAATGAGTCTACTATGATTAACAATGGGCTGCCTAGCTCCTCATATAGTACTGTAGGTACAGAATAGATGATGGACAAACTGACCATCAAGGAAGCATCACTAGTTATATAAGATGAAGTGGATACTCCAGAAAATCTACCAGGAACACTAGAAGTGGATGAAGATCAACAGGACGCTACACCTAAAGCTGTACCTGTTGCTGAAAGAAGACTGCCACCAATAGTCAGACACATAAGAGATCATCCAGCACACCAGATCATTGGTGAGGCAAGCCATGGAGTAATAACAAGGAGCAAAAGTCAGAATACTACCATGTATTCAAGCTTTCTATCCCAAGTGGAGCCCAAAAATTTTGAAGAAGCCAACATAGACTAGCATTGGATTGGAGGTATGCAGGAGGAACTGAACCAGTTCAAGAGGTGCAAGGTCTGGAAGCTGGTTCCCAGACCACAAGGACATAATATCATTGTAGTTAAGTGGATCTACAGAAACAAGCTTGATGAAAGTGGCATTATAATCAAGAACAAAGTCATACTAGTAGCTAAGGGGTACAAGCAAGAAGAAGGCATTGATTTTGATCAAACTTTTGCTCCTGTAGCAAGATTGGAGGCCATCAGATAGTTCCTTGCATATGCTACACACAAGGGATTCAAGATCTACCAGATGGATGCGAAGTCAGCCTTCCTGAATGATGACTTAAAAGAGGAAGTCTATGTTGAGCAGCCTCCAGGTTTTGTAGTTCCTTACTCACCTGATTCTGTTTATTACCTTAGGAAAGCTCTATATGGGCTAAAACAAGCGCCTAAAGCGTGGTATGAAACTTTGTCTAGCTTCCTCATTGAGAATAAATTCTCAAGTGGAGAAGATAGACAAGACCCTGTTCCTAAGGAAATCTAAGTGTAAGATCATCCTAGTTCATATTTATGTAGATGACATCATCTTTGGATCTACTGATTACAACCTCTTCAAAACGTTTGCTAAACTTATGCAGGGGAAGTTTGAGATGAGTAGTATGGGTGAACTTAAGTTCTTCTTGGCCTCCAAGTAAGATATAATGATGATGACTTGTCCATATCCCAGTCTAAGTTTACTAGGGAGTTGATAAAGAAATTTGACATGGAGAACTCCTCCACCATGAGCACTCTTATAGGGTCAAGTATGCCTGTAGACAAAGATGAGGCAGGGAAACCTGTTTATTAAACTTTGTATAGAGGGATAATCGGCTCTCTTCTATATCTAACTACAAGTAGGCCAGACATCATGTATACTATATGTGTTTGTGCTAGGTATCAGACTTGCCCTAAAGAATCTCACTACTCTACAGCTAAGAGAATCTTGAGGTATCTTAAGGGCACTCTATCTCTTAGCATATAGTACTCTTGGAATGGGGAATTTGAATTAACAAGCTATTTAGATGCAGATTTTGCAGGCTGCAAAGAGGACAGGAAGAGCATATCTGGCACCTATCAGTTTTTGGGAGGGAGACTGGTATCTTGGAGCTACAAGAAACAAACTAGTGTTGCGATATCAACTACAGGGTCAGAGTACATCTAAGCAGGTAGCTGCTGTGCTCAGTTCCTACGGATCCAACACCAGCTTCAAGACTACAAACTCCATATAAGTGGAACTCCTCTATTCTGTGATTCTAGTAGTGCAACCTTAATTACTAGGAATCATGTCTCCCATAGCAGGACTAAGTATATAGAGATTAGATATCATTTCATTAGGGAGCATGTAGAATGTGAATACATCACCCTTGAATTTGTTCTAACAGACAAGTAAGTGCCTGACATATTCACTAAGCCACTAGATGAAGCCAAGTTAAACACCTTCAAATTTGAGTTGGGTATGTTAAACTTAGTATATCTTCAGTTGCTCCTCATCTAGTTACAAGCTATTTGTTATTTTGTAGATGGATTTGTTCTTTAAAGAAATGAAGATTCTCCAATTGAAAGGGAGCATGTCCAACACAACTCCAACAGTTCACTGCTGCCTAATTGAGGGGGAGCAGGTGATAAGAGACCTACCTGCTATTTGCTGAAGTCAAAAAGGGGTATGAAAAGATGATTAGAGGTGATGATTAGATGATCAGGTTTCAAGTATGACAGCAGGCAAGAGAGTGTGGTAATTATAGATATTATAGTTTTTATTCTTATTGCTGCATAGTACTGTGTAAGTCAACTCACTCACTTGCTTAAGAGTTTTGACTTCATTAAATAGGGGGAGATTTTTGGGTCCATTGCCCATAATGTCCTAGATTTGAGGAATTCATTCTTATCAATAATATATATATAATTATAGTTGACAGTTATGGGACAGATAGCCTAAGTGACTAAGTCAGGTAAGTTCTTACCTAAGTGGTGGAAAGACAGAAAACTATCTAAATCCACAGGCATTGAGTGAAGAACATTCACTCAACGCCAGATGACTTATAGTGCTGAGTAAAGCCTATTCAGTCAAAGCTATGAAGTGGCAAGCTTAGAATGTGGCTAAGTACACAGGCGTTGAGTGAAATCAACTCACTTAATGTCATACAACAAAAGGTTATGACTCAGGCTAATACAATCAAAGCCTAAAGAAAAATGAGCTGAAAAATGGCTAAGTCCATAGGCATTGAGTGTAGCTCACTCACTCAACACCTTAGCTTCATAATTGTTGAATTGCTGGGCTCAGAGTTCATCGAACTAAGATCTGAGTTCGTCGAGTTGAACTTTCACTTATTCGTCAAGCTGAGCTCAGAGTTTGACGAACTGAACTCAAAATTCATTGAACTGAGCTATGAATTATTCGTCGAGCTTAAACTGAATTCTAAAACAGAAAATCTGGCTAAGGCAGAAAGCATTGAGTGAGGCATGGTCACTCAAAGCTCTCAATGCCATGACGCAGAATTTGTTAAAACAAAAAAATTAAGTGAGGCATGCTCACTCAACACTGTCAACGCTTAAGATGCTGAAGAAGTAGAAATTGCTAAGGCAGAAAGCGTTGAGTGATCCATGTTCACTCAACTCTCTCAACGCCTAAAATACAGAATGTGGTTAAGACAAAAGGCGTTGAGTGAAGTACGTTCACTCAACGCTTTCAATGCCATACATGTAAAAGAGGCTACAGAAAGGGTTAAGGCAAATAACATTGAGTGTGCATTACTCACTCAATGCTATCAACGCCTAGATAGATAGAATTCTGTCTATTATATAAATGACAAAAAGTTTGTTTTTGAATAACAAGTCATATTATTTTCGAATTTCAAGTGACTTGTCTATCTAATTTTCTAGCATCCATACTTGTTAAATTCATTGCATATTATTGTCTTATAATATCATTTTAAATTGAACATTAAATCTCTTAAGTGATATTATCAAGATTAATTAAATTATTTAAAAATGTAGATTTAATTGAGTCAAAAAATTATATATTAAACATTTTATTCATTGAAAAAGATAGCAATTACAAGTAATAATTGCTGAAAAAATATTTTACTATGATTAAATATCATTATCTTCCATTACTAGATATTATATATATATTGTTGGGTAATTTTTAAAAATAAAACAAAATAAAAAATTTGTAAAATAATTCAAATAACAGCAAAATATATTCATATTTAAAGAATTCATTATAATAAATTAAGAAAGATAAATTTGAATATCACATATACCACAATGATCTTTTACAATTAAACTAATATCCTATTTTTAAATATGTTCTAATCATATATCATAATTCACGATCTATCAAGAATTAATCCTCAATTGATTATTTATATAACACTTAGATATTATGAATCATATGATTGAATATTGGTATTATGTTTGGTGTATTGATATGTTACATTATTATTTACATGCATCTTACTTATATCTAGACCTTAGAATCAATCATATTAAAAAAAATTCAAAAAATATAATGATTTAATTCTATGTCTATAAAAAATCAAAATTCTTTATTGAATACATGCAAACAATTTATATGTATTGAGTCTTATCATATTATGGTATTTATATGTTTGTGATGATGCAAAAGATTATTTATTTCAATTATAGTTATATTTTCAAAAAGATGATGTAGTATTATATTGAAAAATTAATGATCTTTAAATTTAATTGAAATAAGTATTATTGATTTCAAAAATCATATTGTGAATGTATTATGTTTGCTTGTATCACTATTCTTTGTAGACCATAAAATAAAGAAAACGTAATTACTTAATTCTAGGTTTACTATGATTGAAACTATATTTTTGAATACATGCAATATTATCACTTATTAATATTATGGCCTAACATTGAACTCAAAATTCTAGCATTATCACATAATGAATATTATTATCCACACATTGAATATTATTATCCATGCTAGTTATTTCATATTGTCATGATAAAATAAAATAAAAGTTGGAAGATTAAAATTTAAATTCATAAAAACTATGGTTTTAAAATTTACTATAATTTTAAATAACAAATAAACTAATAGTTTATGAAATCATTCTTAGTGAAAGTCTTTGTTCAAGAGTAGCTACACACCTAGAAGGGGGGGGGAGGTGAATTGGTATGTTTTTAATCTTTTTGAATCTTTTAAGCTTAGGTCAAGTTGTGTGTTAGATTTTGTTGTTTAGCTTTCAAGAGTCACCACAACACACAAAAATTTACAGTGGTTACCCTATATAGGGTACATCCACTTTACACTTTCACCTATTTAATAGTGAGCTAGATTCGGCTAACTCCTACTTTTACTTGGCTCCTTGAGCTTACATCTCATATCCCTCAAGATCCTACACCTCAAAGTGAACTCACTCTTACAACTCAGAGTATAGCAATTCCTACCTTAGACTTAGCACTACTACACTCAAAGATTCACAGATCTCCTACCTCAGATCTACACAGAGATCCAACCTCAGGCACAAGCCTTACCTCAGATCCTAAACAAGATCCTATAACTCAGAGACTCAACTCCTACCCTTAACCTTTATAACATAAGCTTGTAGCTCAGATCAAACAATGATCCAACAGATTGAGTTATGATTTTGTGATGTTTGACTCCAAAGAAATGGCCCTCTGAGTCACCTTCCTGAACTGAGTAAACCTTGTCCAAACTCTTCACATCAACAAGATTATTGATCTTTAGAGTAGTTCTATTTGTGCTGAGAAGAACTGATGCAGAACCCTATATCTTCAAGCTTTAATATATCAGTATTGAAAGCAGTAGCCTTGAAGATGAACAACCACTTTCTTTGAGTGCTCTAGTACTCCACCTTTTTTAAAAAAAGTAGGTTTTCTATTCTTACTGAAAATGATTTAGAGATTTTTGATTTCAATCAGCAGGCAACTTTTTGTATTCTATAACTCCTTTATAAATCTAAGAGTGATGAGTTGTGCAGCTCTCCAATAGAAGACCTCTTTAATTTCTCTGTAAAGTCTTCTTATATCCCATCGTCCAACAACTCTTTGATCTGTATGGGAAGCCAAAATAGCAGTTGTAAAATTACTTTAGCTTTATCCATTGCTCAGAAAGTGTTCACCGCCATTTTGCATCTAGTGAGCAAATCATGCTTAATTTGAATTTGAATGATGTCAACATGACTCAGCGCTTGTGGACTTAGCAGTTTTCATGGTCAATCTAGACAGGCATTGAGTGAAGCTATGTGACTCAACACCAAAATACTTAGTAGAAAATTTGTTTCTTGAGGTGTTGAGTAAGCCTTCATCTCTCAATGCTTTTGTCTCAGACATTTAAACTGATAAGGCATTATGCAAACCTTCATCACTCAATGTATTTGTACTTGGCAGAATTCTTCTGGTTGAAGGTATTGAGTGAAACTTCTTTACTCAATGCTTCTGGACTTGGCAGTTATTCTGACTGAAGGTATTTAGTGAGCCTTATACACTCAACGCTTCTGGACTTATACCAAATTTCTGAATGTGGGTGTTGAGTGAAGCTTTGTGACTTAATGCTTCTAAACTTTGCTGAATTAGTGACAAGACATTGAGTGAGCCTTCTTCACGCAACTCTTCTGTACTTATACATATATCCCTTTGAGTAGGGGTTAAGTGGACATCCTTCACCTAACGCTTCTGGACTTAACCAGATTTGAGTCCAGCACTATTGAGGCTTTGAATGCCTAATCTTCTCTCAATGCTTTTAGCCTTCTGGCATTTAGTGAAGTGTGCTCACTCAACGCTTCTATACTTAGCTAGATATTTTCTTTTCTAGCATCCTGTCTTGAGTCCAAATGGCATTCTGACCCTGACAACCTGTCTAATCATGGAACGGTAGACAACCTGCATATATTCAACTTGAATATATATCAAATACAATCATGTGTATACTATTGACTTGTGGGCCTTCTTCAAATATGAGATATTGTTATCAATGGACCCAACAATCTCCCCCTATTTGAATACGTCAGAACCCTTAGTCAATTATATACATTACCATATAGAAGAAATAAATTTCACAGCAAACATGATAAATAAATAACACATAATCAAGATATGATTAACACATAAAGTGATAATTATAAACAAAATGTGTGCTCATAATAATGTTCATATTCTTAAGGCCCTAAGAAACCTAATACAAAATAATTTAAGTTTCTGGTTCCTTGATGACTATGCCCCTACTTGGCCTCTTAAAAACCTTCCCATTAGCTTCAATCTTCTTTTGCATTTGCCTTTCAAAGTAGCTGTAAGGCTTTGGAAAATACTTGCTAGGCTCTGGAGCATATGATGACACTGCACCTGTATTCTTATCCCTTTTGAACTATCTACTTATTTCTTCATTCCTTTCCAGTTTGGCCTATTCTAGGGAGCTGTATAGCTTTTCTCTTTCTGTTTTATTCTCTTTGATTTGGTCCCAGGCTGACAGAATGATAATCCTAGATTGAGGACTCCATCTTTCAAAGTCATGCATGGATTCCATTTCTTCTCTGTATCTCTTTTTGTTTTGTATGATCTCTTCATCTTCTTTAGTAACAGTCTTGCCTTTCATCCTTGATATTTGCTCAGTGGTGGGACTGAAGGTAGGAATATCAGCTATAAAGAGTTCAGCCCTATCAACATCAGTTTGTCCTTCAGGACTAGGAGCATCATCATATGTATACTAATCTAGACTTAATGATCCCCTGATAACATTTGTGGTCCAAATAATATTTGCTGTATCTGCCTTGATCATTGATTTCACCCCTTTATGACTTCTTCACAGATGACAATAGTCAGGGAGTCCTTAGTGAAGGAGATTCTACCAGCCAAATAGTTTACTCCTTTGGTAATATGATTTTTAACTTGAAGCATATAATCATCTAAGATTTGTATACATGCATCCATCCTCCTCTCTAGAGTGATCTTGTTTGCTTGCATGAATTTCTTTTGCACATTATGCACCATTTCCATGTTGCTTGAGGTGATGTTTTGATTCTTTATTATGTCATTCTATTTTTGTTTGATCTCTTCAAGCTTTTCTTTAGTGAAAGTCACAGCAGGGGCAGCTCTTATGAACAGTGCAACAGTGTTGGCCTTTAGCATATATATCTCAAATCTGATAGACTTGATCTCAATAGATAGATCTTGTCTCAGTCACTTTATGGAATCATCTATATAGTTCTCTATCTGTCTCCCATGGTCATCTAGAAGTCCCTTTAGTTGAGTCAAGAAAGTAAAAGACATAGCATCAACTTAATGAGATGCCCCTGGGAAGGAGACAACCACATCCTCCTTCCTTATCTCACCCCTAGTTTCTGAGTCAGCCATAAACTCAGATGAATGATCAGCAACCTCAGCAGTTGGCTTATCATACTAAGATATTTCAATAGTATTTACAGTCTTTTGAGCAGGGAGCTCTGTATGAATCTCCCCCCTAATATCAGTACTATCTATAGTAACTTACCGGTCTTCAGCAACTGTGTTAAGAACATCTTGTTCTACTAAAACTAGAATCTGCTCCCTCTTAACTCAAGTACTAGAAGGCGACAACTGAGATTCCTGAAATCTGATCTATCCTTCTATGCAGATTATCCAAGAAGGAGTCAATCTTATCCTGTAGAGATTGAACTTGCTCCCCCTCGCAGGAGTATCTAACCTGAGAGTCTCACCCTCAATCTCTGTACAGATCCTGTCCACCACCTTCTAACAGCTTGTTAGACAAGGCATTTCTCCAATCTCGGGTCCTAAGAGCTTACAACACAGATCCCGCAGGATCTCCCAGTCTCCTCCAAGACCTATAACTCAGACACAAAACCCTACCTCAGAGCAATCTTGCTCCTATAACTCAGTGATCAAAAGATCACCTACCTCAAACTTGAACACAAGTCCTATAGCTCGGGCTATAGAGGTTAGCCCTACAACTTAAAGAGTAAAACTCTCCTTCCTCAGGCAATCAACCCTACCTTAGGAACGCAAGCCCTACACTCAGATCCACAACTGGATCGTACCTCAAGCACACAGGCACTATACTCAGCCTTTATAAATCAGGCTTACAACTTAGATGCAAAAGGATCCTATAGAAAAGGAATGGATTTTGTTGGTATTGATTTGACACCCGAGAAATTTCTCTGTGTCTGCTTCCTAAGCTGAGATAAACTGAGCCCTACCTTCTTCTCAGCAATAAGATAACTGATCTTCAATAAGCTGCTACTTATGCTGGAAGTAACTCAGAAATAAGGTCTCTGAACTTGCTGTTGATATGCTCTTCAATCAGCAAACTTTGATTGCATAAATTTGAAGGCACTGCTTAGTCCTATTTCTTAGAAAGCTTTTCTGATCTTGTTGTAGCTGGTGAAGATTGCTACAGCTAACTCACTAGAACTTTTAGTTCAGCTGGTTTAACTTCCTGCTTCAAGATCAACAATAATAACGAGGAGAAAGACGACGTCCAGCCATTACTATTCAAAATGAGTAAACCCTAAAAGCTAAGTTCCATCTCCCGATTTTGTCCCTTTTATCTTCCATCGTTCAACGACTCCTTAAGTTAGTGGGGACCACCCGTAGTTGTTGGCTGCAACTTGCTTTAATAGTAAAAGGCGTACAGTAGGTCGGCGGTGCCATTTGTCGCATACTGTAGCTTTCCCGCAACTAATTTGAGTTTTGTTGAGTTTTGCTGACATCAGCATCTGTGTACTTGACCAAATTCTCAGTTTTATTCCATTCGTTGAGTGAATTGGCTTCACTCAACAAATTTAGACTTAGCCAATTTCTTCTGCACTGCCAGGAGTTGAATGCGTTGAGTGAATAGCCATCACTCAATGCTTTTGTCCTTGGACAATCTTTTTGTTGATTTGGCATTGAGTGCATTGAGTGAGCCTTCGTCACTCAATGCCAACTTGACCAAGCCAAATTCTTCCCTGCTAGGCGTTGAATGCATTGAGTGTATCTTCATCACTCAACACTTTCGGACTTGACCAATTTCTTTTGCGCTGTAAGCGTTGAGTACATTGAGTGAGCTTCATCACTCAACGCCCCTGGACTTAGCTGTTTCTCTGAATGTCTGCCATCTTGCTGAGGCATTGAGGGAAGTGCCTTCACTCAATGCTTCTGTACATAGCCAATCTTCTTGATGAGCTTGCGTTGAGTGAGCTGAACTCACTAACACATCTGGACTTAGACAGATTTTTCTGTCTATCTATTCATAAGCTTTGACTGATCATTGCTCTATCGATTCCTTCTTCTATGGGTGTTGAGTGAGCTATCCTCACTCAACGCTTCTGCACTTAGCCAGAATTCTTGACAGATCTTCAACTGCTTTGACTTCTTGAGCTTGTCTCAGCGCTTCTTAGTATATGGTATTGAGTGAACTCGCTACACTTAATGCCTGTGGACTTATCAGCATTTTCGTCCTTACCAATGCTGAGGCTATGACAGAATCAACTATACTCGACGCCTTTTGTTCTATGACATTGAGTGAACTGCCTTCACTCAACGCCTGTAGAATTAGTCGCAATACTGCCATGCAAACTACTGGGCTTTAACTGTCCACACCTTACTGAGCACTTTATGGAATCTGGTGTTGAGTGAACTGGCTTCACTAAATGCCTGTAGACTTAGATTTCTGTCTCTCTACCTTTGTACCTTATGATCACCTGTCACAATCACTTAGAAAACATATCTAAACTTGTTACAAGGAATATCCCGTGCATGATGAGCTTGAACAACATCAAATATAATTATTCTCTTAGTGTTGACGTTGATGTCTCTTCAAATCAAATCTAGGGAACATTGAGGGCAATATTCTCAATAATCTCCCCCAATTTGAAGAAAGCAGAACACCCAACAATATTAAGAAGCATTTTCTCATAAAGTGTATAAATTTAAAAGTAGTTGTAAGCCTTCTCATACCACTTAAAAATTTGAAGTAGCTTACAACACTCTTCACCACTTTAACACTTAAGTGGAGGACTTTCATCAAACTACTTGAGGGTGGGAACATAATATGCAATGGCTCAACATTTCCCTCTTCATATTACTTAAATATTTACAAGTAATATGCACTCCTCAGTATTCTATATCTCCCCCTTGGTATGTATTGTCCACCATCTCCCTGTAGGGTCTTAATCTCACCCCCTTTAGGGTTTAAGGTATTGCCTACCTCTCCCCTTTTTGGCTTCTTCAAAAAGAAAAATTTCTTAATGATCACTAGATAAATTATCCTAGTGATCAAACTACTTGACTATGAGTCATACCTTTTGTGTTGATACACTGATACAACACATCACAACAACCACTTGAGCTAGCTGTTAACATTGTTCCACTTGAACCAATGCAACTCCTATACAACTTAAAGCTTAATGCATTTGTACTAAGGGAGGTGCTGGCTGTTCCACTTGTCATGCAGCAACATGTATTTACAGTAACAACAGTGACTACACAGAAATAGCAATCCATTAGGGTTGATCTCCCCTCAGACTATGTATAGTCCTGAGAACATGCTGATCAGCTGTGATGATCTTTGATCCACTACAACTGTTGGCTGCCTCTTAACAAAAGGCTAAACTTGTTCCTATAACTTTCTGGATTTGATCCACCTCAACAGGAGCATCTGCTATCTTCTCTTTACTAAACACCTGAGTCCATCTTAGTCTTGATATCACTTGAGCATTTTGATGTCAAAAGACATACTTGATAGTCTTGATACCACTCTGTAGACTTATCTAACTACAAAAAGGTGAGTTCTGCTATAGAAATATTACATAGAGCAACTGAAGCAATACCAAGTTCAACATACCCAACGCAAATTTGAAGGAGTTGAACTTGACTTCATTTAGTGGATTAGTAAAGATATCATCCACTTGCTTATCTATGGGGACAAACTCAAAATAGATATCTTACTTTTCCACATGCTCCCTAATAAAATGATACCTAATCTCAATATGCTTAGTCTTACTATGAAAGACAAGATTCTTAGAAATTGAGATTGCACTAGTAGAATCATAGAACATGGGGGTTCTACTTATCTTAAGGTTATAGTACTGGAGCTTATGTTGGATCCACAACAACTATGCACAGTAGCTACCTACTGAGATATATTCAGACTCAGCTGTTGAGATTGTAACACTAGTCTGCTTCTTGCTGCTCCAAGACACTAGTCTTCCTCCCAAGAACTGATAGGTGCCTGATGTGCTCTTCATGTCCTCTTTGCAGCCTGCAAAAATGCATATGAATAGCCTGTTAGTTCAAAATCCATATTTCTAGGGTACTAGAGGCCAAGATCTAGTGTGCCCTTAAGATACCTCAAAATTCTCTTTGTAGTAGAGTAGTGAGATTCTTTATGTCTTGCCTGATACCTAGCACAAACACATGTAGCATACATAATGTCTGGCCTAGGTGTAGTAAGATATAGAAGGGAGCTAACTATCCCACTATATAAAGTTTCATCAACAGGTTTCCCTTCCTCATCTTTGCCTATAAGCATATTTGACCCCATTGGAGTTTTCATGGTGGAGGCATTCTCCATATCAAATTTCTTAATCAACTCCCTAGTGAACTTAGACTGTGAGATAGACAATCCATCTACAGTCTGCCTTACTTGGAGGCCTAAGAAGTACTTGAGTTCACCCCTACTGCTCATCTCAAACTTTACTCGCATAAGTTTGGCAAACTTCCGACAAAGGTTATCATTAGTATACCCCAATATTATGTCATCTACATAAATTTGGACTAGGATGATCTTGCCCTTAGATTCCCTTAGGAATAGGGCCTTGTCTATCTTCCCCCTCGAGAAATTTGTTCTCAATGAAGAAGCTAGACAATGTCTCATACCATGCTCTAGGGGCTTGCTTTAACCCATATAGAGCTTTCTTAAGTCTATAAACAAATTCTGGTGTGTTAGAATCAACAAAACCTAGAGGCTGTTCAACATAAACTTCTTCATTTAAGTCACCATTCAGGAAGGCTGATTCGCATCCATCTGTTAGACTTTAAATCCTTTGAATGCAGCATATGCAAGGAAGAGTCTGATGGTTTCCAATCTTGCTAAAAGGGCAAATGTTTGATCAAAGTCAATACCTTTTTATTGTTTTTACCCCTTAGCTATTAGCCTAGCCTTGTTCTTGATTATAATGACATTTTAATCAATTTAATTCCTATAAATCCACTTGACTCCAATGACATTATGTCCTTATGTTTTGAGAACCAGCTTCCAAACCTTACACCTCTTAAACTGGTTTAATCCCTCTTGCATTGCTACAATCCAGAACTGATCTATGTTAGCCTCTTCAAATCTCTTGGGCTCAACCTGTGACAGTAAACTTGCATGCAATGCTGTATTAAGGCTCTTGCTTCTTGTCACCACTCCTTAGTTTGCATCATCAATAATCTGGTGTCTTGGATGATCTCCTAGATGCATTACAGTTGGAGGAAATGTTCTTTCAACATCAGTTTCTTGCTAATCCTCATCCACTTCAAGTGTGTCTTGCCCTTCTTCTGGAATATCCACTCCATCTTGGACTAATGGAGCAGCATCTTTGATGGTTAGCTTGTCCATCGATAACTATGTACCTGCAGTACTAGAAGAAGAGCTTGGCAACTCACTGTTAATCATAGTTGACTCATCAAAAACTACATTAATAGACTCTTCTATAACTTGACTTTCCAAGTTGTAGATCCTATAAGCCTTACTATGATTGTTGTACCCAACAAAGATCCCATCATAGGGCATGGTAGCAAACTTAGTCACATAGGACTTCCTATTATTTAGCGCATAACACTTGCAGCCAAAGATCCTGAGATAAACCAGGTTTGGTTTTCTACCCTTCATAATCTCATAGGGAGTCTTCTTGTGGCTCTTGGTGATAGAGACACTATTAAGGACATGACATGCAGTATTAACTGCCTTAGCCCATAAATATTCTGGGAGAGATGTGTCATTCAACAAGGTCCTTCTAGCCGTGGGCGGATCTAGAGGGGAGGCCCGAGGGACACTGGCCCCCCCATTATTTTTTGGAATTTTTTAGAAGGACCGCTATTCCCGCCGATTTCCTCCGGATCGATGATTTCCTCCCGAGTTCCGATCAGAGATTTCTTCCCATCGATGATTTCCTCCGATCCTCCCGATCGACGATTGTCGATCACTCGCCCATTCCTCCCGATCGACGATCATCGCTCACTCGCCCCGATCGACGATTTGCTCACGATAGTCAATCCTCCTGATCGATGATTATCGCCCACTCGCCCCGATCGTAGATTTCTTCCCATTCCTCCCAATCGACGATCGTCGCTCACTAGCCCCGATCGACGGTTCTTCTCGATCGACTCCAAATACCCTAGTCCCGAGTCCACCTCATTCTTCCCGTCTTCTCGATCGACTGCAAAAGTGCAAATACCCGAGTAGGCGTCGGCAATACCCGAGTCGGCGTCGGTGAGTCCCGAGTCCGCCTCCTGGCCCTCCTCAGGTTCGTCATCTTCTTCTTCTTAACTAACAAATTACTCGTGTGTGCAATAGTCATACCCTAACCGCACATTGGCCTTTCTGTCCAGTTCTTATACACCACCGACCTCTCAATAAATTCCTACTTACTACATTGTAATATGATTGAAAATAGCCCGTCTAGTAGTGAAAATGATAATATTGTGGTGTAACTTATAACTTTTTGTTAAGCTACTATAGAGATCATTGAAGTTCATATTACAGTTTTTTTCTTATTGTTCATCAAAATGATACTTTGAGGGCTGACCATTTTTTGGAGTTGAACAAATGCATCAAATTAGATTTATAGATGAACAATATTTATTACCAATCTTAAATAATATAAAACATCAGTCTAAATGCATATTAGATCCATAGGCCAGTTGGCAAGCCAGATGGAAGAATCTTAAGTAGTGTATGCAAATTTGGAAGTTCATTTTTATTTGAATAAATTTAAGCTTCATATATCCACTTCTACGACATCTTAAAGAGATTTAGTTTTCGCTTTCCAGTTTTCCATTTTGTGTATCTTTCTGTTAAACAGATTAATGTAATGACTTACATTCATGGGTGCTTGAGATGTTGTCAAAAGTGTTTTACATATTCCTGACTTGGACATGGATGATAATGGGCAGAGGGAAAATGGAAGACATAAGTCAGAACATTATAAGTTTGTTCATACTCAGGTATGGTTAATGAATCTCAAAAGGATATCCTCTCATCATGCATAGTTAACTTGTTATTTCTTAGATCTCCATTTTAGCTTTAATTCATACTGCTACTATTACAATCACTTATCACATGAAGCACTGATTTTATGTCCACTTTGTCCAAGATGAAGCACTAATTTTATCCTCTCATCATGAATATTTGTTCGGGTGCTCCGTAGTATTGATCGGTAGAGGATCAAGCGGATCAAATAGTACTCTGCTATGAATTTTTTCAATTGTTGTTTTTCAATTGATGTAGCAAAACTTAAATATGGACGGCCAGAAGAAAAAGTCTAGTCTTATTACATCCATGTTTCAGAAAAATTTAAAATCTCAAGAGTCTTCTTCAACTTGTAAAACTTCATTTCAAGAACGTGAGAATGAGCAAAATGAGGAGTTTTCCCCATTCCCATCCACTGAGACTGAGAATGTATTTCCTTCAATATCACCACAAATTCAAGATATTGTAATAGGGTCTGCATTTGATGTGGAGTTGCTTCCACATGATCCGGGAAAGAGAAGAAGTATTTCCACATATCCCGTAAATGAACAAGAGGAAGTGAGGAAAGAATATATTCTAAGAGGTCCAAGTCAGTAAAAATGTCATTCATTTTCGCTAAGAAAAATTGGAGAATGGTATCGTCGGTTTGTAGTCACATGGTTTGGTATATTTGAACAGCTTGAATACAGTATTGAAAAAGATGCCGCATTTTGTTTCGTGTGTTATTTATTTAAGAATGATGTCGCGACTACTACTGCTGGGGGAGATGCTTTTGTTACGGGCGGAGGATATAGGTCTTGGAATAAACCTGAAGGGTTCACAAAACATGTCTGTAAATGTAATAGTGCTCATCAACTAGTGCTGCAAAAATTTGAAGCCAGCAGCCAAAAAAATCTATACAAGTTGCTCTTGAGAAACAGTTGGATAAGACTAAATTTGAAAATAAAGCATGCCTACAAGCATCTCTGAAATGTTTGAGATATCTCTTGCATTAAGAATTGGCCTTACGCGGTCATGATGAGAGTCAAGACTCACTTAATAAGAGAAATTTTCTTGAACTTCTACAGTGGCTCGCAGATATTGATGAAGAGGTTGGTAGGTATGTTTTGAAAAATGCACTGGGAAACAATCAGTTGACCGCACCTTTAATTCAAAATGATTTAATCAATGCTTGTGCTAAAGAAACCACCAAAATTACAATTCAAGAGCTTGGTGATGATTACTTTTCAGTTCTAGCCGATGAATCAAGTGATGTGTCACATAAAGAACAACTTTCACTTTGTCTACGTTACATTGATAGAAATGGAGCAATAATAGAGCGATTTCTTGGTATTGTGCATGTTTCTGAGACTACTACAATATCAATCAAAGCTGGAATTGAATCTTTACTAATGACTCATTCATTGAATTTATCTAAAATCCGTGGACAAGGATATGATGGTACCAGTAACATGAGTGGTGAGATAAATTGACTTAAAAGTTTAATTTTGAGGGAAAATCCGAGTGCATATTACATTCATTATTTTGCGCATCAACTTCAGTTAACACAAATTGCAGTCGCTAAGATAAATGATGATTGCCAATGGTTTTTTGAAGCAATTACAACTTTATTAAATGTGATTGGTGTTTCCTGCAAACAAAATGAAATGCTTAGAGAAAGCCAAGTTTGAAAGGTGGCTAAGGCACTAGAAGATGGTGAACTCAAAACTAGAGCAGGTTTAAATCAGGAGATTCATTTGGGTCGACCTCGAGATACTCGTTGGGGATCACATCACAAAACACTAGTGCATATCATTTCATTATATCCTAATATGGTTTCTACACTTGTGAATATTGGGAAGAGTAAAGAAAATGATCGGGTAAAGGCTCAAGGTGTTTTGTTCGCATTAGAATCATTTGATTTTATTTTAATGGTTCATGTGATGACCACTATATTTGGGTATACACACGAATTAAATCTCGCTTTGCAAATAAAGGATCAAGATATTGTAAATGCAATGTCTTTTGTTAGTTTGACAAAAAAAAAACAGCTTCAAACTTTGAGGGATGATGGATGAGACACTCTATTTAAAAAAAAATTGTTTTTCTATGGCAAACATGGTATTCATATTGCTAATATGCATGATCGGTATATTTCCCGTGGAAGATCAAGAAGGTTTGTTGAAGACTACACAAATTTGCATCATTATAGAGTTGAAGTTTTCTTAAAGGTTGTCGATCAACAGCTTCAAGAGTTAAACAATCGGTTTGATGCGGTGAGTATAGAGTTGTTTCAATGTATGACGTGTTTGAATCTCGCTAACTCATTTGGTTGTTTTGAAAAAGAAAACGTGATGCTCCTTGTAGAGTTTTATCCTAATGATTTTTCAACTTTAGAGTTATTTAATTTAGAATTTCAACTCGAGAACTACATTATTGATATGAGAAGTGATCAGAGATTTGCTAATTTGAAGGACCTTACCCATTTATCCTTGAAGCTTGTTGAAATCGGTAAACATGCTGCTTATCAACAAATCTACAAGCTTTTGAAGTTTGTATTGATTCTTCCTGTGACTACTGCAAGTGTGGAAAAAGTATTCTCAGGCATGAATTATGTGAAGAACAAGTTGTGCAATAGTCTGGGTGATCAAATGTTGAGTGATTGTCTGGTTACTTTTATTAAGCAAAAAGCATTTTTGAAAGTCATTGATGATGATGTTATCGACCGTTTTCAAAAAATGTGGGCTCGTCGTAGACAAATATAAAATTTTACTCACGTATTTTATATTTTGCAGTATTATGTAATTTTGTATGACTTTCTATTATCATGGATTTAATATTGACTTGTTATTTTATTTTTAAACAAATTTTGTGCCCCCCATTTCCAAATTCCTGAATCCGCCACTACTTCCAACCTTTATGATAGTTCTATTTTTCCTCTCAACAATCCCATTTTTCTGGGGTGTTCTTGGACAAAAAAATTCTTGATGAATCCCGTGCTCTTCACATAACCTTGTCATGTTATTAGACTGGAATTCAGTCCTTTGGTCACTTCTGATTTTGACCACAGTACTGTCTAGCTCATTCTGAATTTGCTTGACAAAGGTCTTGAAGATATCAAGGATTTCAGACTTTTTCTTCAGAAAGAAAACCCAAGCAAACCTAGAATAGTCATCAACCATCACAAGTGTATAGACTTTCCTACCTAAACTGTGAACTGACATAATATCAAACAAGTCCATATGTAAGAGGTATAAGCACCTCACAGAATCTTTGGTCTCAATGCCTTTGAAGGAAGCTTTGGTCTGCATGCCCATTTGGCAAGCTAAATAAATACCTTCTTTGGTGCATTTCATCTTGGAACCATTCCTAACTAGCTCTTCACTAAAGAGGTTGCCAATAGTCTTGTAATTCAAATGAGCTAGTATCTTGTGCCATTGTACACAATATGAGACTTTTTCATTTGAAACTAGACAAATAGGAAAGTCTTTATTATGACACAGGAAATTTAAGAAATAAATATTTTCACTCCTAGTACCTGTCATGATGACCTCTTGGTCACTTGACCTCTTAATCTGACACTCATCCTTGTGGAAGGAAATGACATAGCCAAGATCACATGATTGGCTTATACTTATGAGATTGTGTTGCAACCCCTCAACATAAGCCACTTTTGAGATTGTGACTATGTCATTGGTAATCTTACCATAGCCTCTTGTCTCTCCTCTATCTGAACCACCAAAGATAACTTTGGGTCCATTCTTTACTGGAGTGTACTCCTTTAAATTGCTCCTTATTCCAGTCATGTGACTGGAACAATCATTATCCAAGTACCATATAGGGGTATGAGAAGCTGGACTAACCTGCATCACATAGTTTATCCTACTTTAGGACCCCAATAATTATTGTGTCCTAGGTTCTGATTAGCCTGAAAATAAATGTCTTCCTGCAAAGTTTTTGACAGGAGGACTAACACTAGCTCTCGACATAGTGGGATTGTGCCAGTAATCTAAGGAAAAATGACCCACTTTCCCACAGCACCAGCACTCATGAATGTTGTATCTTCTTTTCTGAGAAGGTCCTACAGTATGGTTAACTGCTGACTGAACAGAAGGAAGAGGTGCAGCAACGTTCTTCAAGTTCCTTTCAATAAGGATCTGACTGAAGGTGAGCCTTTCAGCAGTCTTTCTTGGCTGGCTCTGACTTCCATTTACAGAAGTCTTCTTTGTAGATGACATGCTGTTTATAGCATCAGAGATAGCTAGATTTGGCCTACTAACAGACTTAACCTTGGTCTGAACCTTTGTTGGAGGGGCTTGAGTGAAGGATACTGCCTTGTTCTTGAGAGTGGGGGCTGGGGGTACCAAAAATAAATGGTTCATGATGGGCCATTTGAATTTCCTCATGGGGAGCCCTAAAGGCACTCATTCCCTTACTATACTTCCACCATAATTGCGAACATTTTTTCACACTAGTGATCTACCATTCATCCAATGACCACAAATGCTTTCTTGGTCATACCTGCTTGAAGGCAACATCACCTTCTTAAAAGGGATGAGAGGCTTAGAAGCTAGAGGCTAGACTGGAGCTTTCCATTTCCCTTTGGAAGGGGAAACTCTAGTGTTTCTCTTAAACCCCAACCCCTTCCTACCCTTCTGAGAGGAGAAGGAGTCTATCAATGGCAACACTGTATTGGGCTTAGAGTAACTAGCCACAATTCTCTTCTCCCTCTAGAGCTTCTCTTCAAGATCTCTAATGAGACTATCCTTGTACTTGATGTCGCCAATCTCGATGAGAGTAATGTTCCTGAGTTGGCTGACTTCCTTAGCCTTCTGATCCAGCAAGGATGCTATCTCAGTCTACTGGGAAGCAGCTAGCTAAAGGGAGGTTATCTCCTTAGCCTACTTCTTAGTCAACTTCTTGCTTTTTCTTAAAGGCATCCAGAAGTTCACCATAACTATCAATCAATTGATTGACATCTTCTTCAGATTCAGAGCACTCTTCACCACTAGATGAAGATGCACTTGAATTTGGACTAGTCTCATAGCCAGACTCAGAATAAGAACTAGGTATAGAATGTACCTTTTCTGGATTAGGCTGATCCTGGCTGGGTTCTTCATCTGACATTGCCATCAACCCATAGTAGTTGTAGGCATCGTCATGCTCATTATCCTCCTCTGAGTCACTGTCTGAGTGTGATAGAGGGGCCTAATTCCTATCTTGGCAGTTGGATAGTCTTCAGCTTCTGCTTCTGCTACTTCTTCAACAGCAACCAGCCTATGTAAGCTTCTTATTCTTCAGCCTCAGAACATGTTGAGTAATAATCACTCCAGCTCTTCTCCTTCTTTGCAATGAAGGACTTTCCTTCTTCCCCTTGTGCTGGTGGACCTTTTTCTCACCAGCCTCTCTTTTTTGACTAGGCAGTCAGTTATCGCATGCCCAGGTTTGCTGCAACAGTAACAAACAACTTTAGAGGAACTATAATTACTAGTTTTAGAATCATACCTGTCTGTCTTGGAGTGATTCTTCTTGTGATGAGAAGAGGAGGAAGGTCTGCTCCTCCACTATTTCTTCTTCATCAGCTTCTGGAGCAGCCTGGAGAAAGCAGCAAAGTCTTCATTTGACAAGCTGCTTTCAGATGAGATTGGACTTGTGTTGTCTGAATCAGCAAGCCTTCTTGGAGGAGAGGGAATCCTCTCCTTGATCTTTCTGGTGTTGTCTGATCTGAAGGCCAAAGACTTTCCTTGGCCTGGGATTTGCTGATGGACTCCTCCTCTTTCCTGGTAGCCAACTGCATCTCAAAAGAGAGCAGCTTTCCAAACAGTGTATGAGGTGGAGTGTAAGCTAGCTTTGCCACCTCTCTAATGACACAGATCTTGGTGTCCCAGTATCTGGTAAGAGACCTTAGTAACTTGTAATTAAGCTCATAATGACTGAAGACCCTCTCATAGGTCTTCAACTCATTCACTATCTTGAAGAATTTTTCATAGCAATCAATTATGCATTCTCCCATGGACTGCCTGAAAGCCTCATACTCCTGATTGAGCATGGACTTCCTATCATCTCTGATCTCTTCAGTTCCCTCCATGTAGACTACCAAGGTGTCACACATCTCTTTAGAGGTCTGACAGTGAATCTGATTTTGAAAGGTTGAGTAATCTATGACACTAACAATGATGTTTCGTGCCCTCTTATCCATGGTTACTAAGATGACCTAATCCTTAGTCATATTTGAATATTTCTTTGGTTTCTATACTATTGCATCCAGAACTGATAACTTTATAGGGATGAAAGGTCCCTCTTTGACAGTAATAAAGATCCTTGGGTCAGATACTTACATGAACAATCTGACCCTCTCCTTCTAGACTCCAAAACTCTCCTTTCTGCAGATAGGAAGTTTCATGAAACCTAGCTCCTTATGATTATCTCCTGAACCCATAAGTATTGTACTTGTATCTACCCTTAAAGATCACTCAGACTGTTAAGTCCTTTTTGAGCATCCTCCCTCTGATACCACTTGAAAGTCTTTAGTTTCTAGGACAGCTAAACACCTATAGGAGGGAGGGGGTGAATAGGTTTTCTTATCTTTTAGACTTTCTTTAATTTAATGTGTTGTGAGTTAGCTAGGTTAGCTTGCTTTCAAAAAAATCCACAAAAGCACACATAATATTTATAGTGGTTCCCTAGTGTTGCAGTATGGAGACTGGGCAGTCTGGCAATTTCTCTCTGGCAGCTTGATAGCCGTGCAGTCTGGCGGTTTCTCTCCGGCGGCTTGATAGTCGGGCTGTCTGGCAGCTTGTCTCCAATGGCTTGGTAGTCGGGCGGTCTAGCATTCTCCTCTAATACAGTATGGAGACCAGGCGGTCTGGCGACTTGACATTGGCTGTTTGTAGACCGTGCGGTCTAGCAACTTCTCTCTAGAGACTTGTCATTATGGTCGGGCAGTTAGCCTTCTCGTCTAACCGTGCAACCTGTGCTGTCTGGTTTTGTCTAGCCGCTAGTCACCGTAAATATTTTAGGCTCACATTGCTTATTTGTTATCGCTCTCTTCTCCTCCATTCTATAAAAGAGAGACTATACCTTTGTAATAGATAGAATTTTTGGAAATAAAAAAAAATCTGTTATTGTCCAATTTTCGGTTTCTTTTTTTCTATTCTCACATGTTATCAGAGGACTCGATCTTTTTCACCTGATTCTGTGAGCATCTTCTGTCCGCACGGTTTTCCCTTTCTTCTTGTGGCCTGTTTGCGTGGTTTCCTTTTCTTCTATGAGCTTCATCTATTTGTGTGGTTTGTCTCTACCTGCGCACACTTTGATGTCACCTCCTTGATGTCGCTCGCACTCTGATGACATAAATACAGGTTCCTCGCTCCTATTGGGGCTATGCCATTCTCATCTCCTACTATTTCATCAATCGCATTCTCTCCACGGTTCTCCACGGTCAAACCCCATTCTCCATTCTCTATCTGGGCAAGGTTCCGTTTCCTCTCCCTCTGCGTATCTTTGGGTGCACGACTTTTGTGCACTTTCCCTCCACCAGCCGTGACAAACTCTCCCACGTGCTACCAAATGTGTCTTTCTGGGTTACTCTACTACTCAGAAAAGTTATTGTTGTTTTGACCCTGTTCTTCGCAAGTAGTTCGTCTCCGCAGACGTAACCTTCTTCGAAAATGCATCCTATTTCGCTCACGACTCCTATTCTCTTCTTGATGTTCTTGCTTCTCCTACCGTCCCCTCCATCTCATCTATACCTATCGAGATTTCTCCTCCTCCGCCGTGTCCACCATCTCCTCCTCCTCTCTCTCCTCCTCCACTGTCTTCCTCTTCTCCACAGACGTCTCTCTACTCCTAGGCTAGCTCTCTCCGCCATGGATGCACCGGATACTGAGGAACATGCCGAACTGGATCTTCCTATTGCTCTTCGCAAAGGGGTGCGGACATGTACCCAACACTCGCTTGTTGATGTTGTTTCCTATACTCGTCTTACTGCTTCTCGCAATACTTTTGTGTTAGCTATCTCTGCCACTGTCACTCCCCTCACCTACCAAGAAGCACTTATTGTTCCTCATTGGAAGACTGTTATGGATGAGAAAATTGCCACCCTCACCAAGCGGGGTACATGGACCCTTATTCCTCCTCTGTTGGGCACCGATGTTGTTGGTTGTCGCTGGATCTTTGTTGTGAAGTTCAGTCTGGACTGCAGTGTGGATCGCTACAAGACATGCCTTGTGGCAAAAGGCTTCACTCATACTTATGGTATTGATTTTTTTGACACCTTCTATCCTGGTGCTCGTGTCAGCATTATTCGGGTACTCCTCTCTGTGACCGTCAATAGGTATTGGCCCATTTCCCAGCTGGATGTCAAGAATGCCTTTCTCTATGGTGATCTTCAAGAGGATGTCTGCATGGAGCAAACTCCTGGGTATGTTTCTTAGGGTAGACACATGTATACAGACTAAAGAAGGCCATCTTTGTCCTAAAGCAAAGCCCTTGGGCTTGGTTTGACAAGTTTAGCAGCATTGTGGTGGCCGTGGGTTTTACAAGAGCTTCTGCCGATCACTCATTGTTCATTCGCAAAACCTCCCTGGGTCTGGTGGCTCTTGCCATATATGTGGATGATATTCTTCCCACTAAATATGATCAAGCTGGGGTAGCCTTAACAAAGAAACATCTCCGTCAACACCTGATCACGAATGATATGGGCTCCCCAAAAATAATTTCTGGGATTAGAAATCTCTCGAAATCTCAACTCCTTGGTCCTCTCCCAACGTAAGTATGCTCTTGATCTTCTAAAAGAGATAGGGTTGATTGGGGCTAAACTTGCCCGATGCCCTATGATTACTGGAGAAGATAAAACTTAGATATTTGACTCTCCTCCTCTATCAAATGTTACGAGGTATAGGTGTCTGCTCGGCAAACTCATTTATCTTACGATAACCAGACCTGACATGTCCTATGTTGTAGGCAAGGTTAGCCAATTCATGCAAGCTCCTAGGGAGTGTCATCTACAGTCTGCCCCAAGGAAATTGGAATATATTTAAGCGGTGCTAGGTAAAGGACTACTGTTTCAGAAGAATGATCATTTAAAGGTTGAAAAGTATTCGGATTCTACCTATGCTGATGACAAAGGAGATCGCAAGTCCACATCGGGATTTTGCACATTTGTGGGGGGGGGGGGACCTCGTGAGCTGGAAGAGCAAGAAACAGTCGGTCGTCTCCAGGTCTAGTGCCGAAGCTGAATATCGGAGTATGGCGTCAACAACTTGTGAGTTAAAGTGGTTACGGGCTCTCATGATGGAATTAAGAGAAATCTACAATCATGCTCTACCTATGTTCTGCGACAACAAGGCCGCTATATATATCTCAAAAAATCTGATATTTCATTAGAGAACAAAGCACATCGAAGTTGACTGCCATTTCATTAGAGAAGAGATTTTGAAGAAACAGATTTGCACTCTGTTCGTTAATTCAAACAACGAGTTGTCAGATATCTTCACCAAGACTGTATCCGCTTCCTTTTTCACATTTGCGACAAGCTGGACATGATTGATATATATGCTCAAGCTTGAGGGGGAGTGTTACAGTATGGAGACGGGGCATTTTGGCGGTTTCTCTCTGGCGGCTTGATAGTCGGGTGGTCTGGCGGTTTCTCTCTAGCAGCTTGATTGTTGAGCAGTCTGGCATCTTGTCTTCAGCGGCTTGGTAGCCGGGCGGTGTACCGTTCTCCTATGTTGCAGTATGGAGACCGGGCAGTCTGGCGACTTGACTATGACGATTTGGAGACCGGGCGGTCTAGCGGCTTCTCTCCAGCGGCTTGTAATTATGGTCGGGCGGTTAGCCTTCTCGTCTAACCGTGCGTCCTGTGCGGTCTTGTTTTGTCTAGCCGTTAGTCACCGTAAATGTATTTAGTCTCATATTGCTTATTTGTAATCTCTCTCTTCTTCTTCATTCTATAAAAGGAAGGCTAACCTTTGTAATAAATACAATTTTGGAAATAAAAAATCTGTTATTATTCAATTTTCAGTTTCTCTTTTTCTATTCGCACACAAAGATTATGGGTACGTCAACTGTCCCTCTGACATTTCTAATAGCTTGTTAGATAAGACACTTCTCCAATTTCGGCTACTATGAGCTTACAACACAGATTCCATGGGATATCTCAGTCTTCTCCAAGACCTACAACTTAGGCACAAAGCCCTACCTTCACTACTAGAAAATAGACTTTTGGCCATGGCAAATTGCCATGGCAAAAAGTCCAAAACCGTGGCTAAAAAGCTTTAGCCACGGTCTAGCCACGGGAAAACTCCGTGGCTAAAGTCGGCGTGGTTAAAAATTTTAAGCCACGGATTGGCCGTAGCAAATAGTATTAGCCATAGGAAAAACTGCCGTGCCAAATAAGCCAATTATTAGCCACGGTATGAAGCCCTGGTTAAAAGTGAACTCACCATTTTTTAAAACTATTTGACAGAGTTACAAGACGTGGCAAATACAAATTTATGTTTTTTTTAAAAAAAACACATTCAAAATACTTTAATGCTAGACATGTGCTGCTGCTGCTGAGTTACAAATGATTTGACCGGGCGACAAATTTTCCAAGGCAATTGTTCCATCACCAGTTATTGCAAATGATGTATGCATTTGAGATCTATCACTCCTGCTTTACCCAATCATTTCACTAACCCTTCCCCTTCCACTCATACCATAAGTGCTCAACTGCTTCATCTGAACATATTTACAGGGAGAATATTCAAATCCACTTGATGAAGATTGTAATTGTTGAGGAGGTGGATTATCTTCCAAAGTCAAACCATGCTTCAATGTAACTACATGGATAGCTTAACTGGTGGGCTGCGTACATTTAGAGGAACAAGTAGAAAAGCCAGGAAATTGAGCAATTTGTGCCTGACCCTAATGTCTTCCCTTCTTCCTGCCAATGGAAATTCAGAAAACCACATCAATTGATGCTGCGGACAACCATTGTGACAAGAAAATTTACTCTGAGGAGAAAAAAAGTAGGCAAAGGTAAGTGATTATACTCTAATAATTCATATATATGCATAATCTGAGGTAATTGAGCATGACAAAAAATGGCAAAGTATGCTAATACTGACTTATCAATCAAATCTATATAGACAGCCTACAATTTAGAAGCAAAAAAAACGAAATTCATAGACTTTTTATACCCACAAAAGTTTAATGGCCGCAAGCATATTCAAGATAATAAATAATCATTGGACAGTAAAAATTGGAAGATGATAAATAAGAAAAAAAAAACATAAAATAGAAACCCACGCTCGATTATCCTGGCGCAAATAAGACTAAATACTCGTCGATAGATACAGGGACAACTAGCGAGCTCGTGGCACTTGCAAATGACAAAGATGAAGCCATTTTAACAACAGAACTCAATCTGGATAGAATAAAGAAACAGAGGCATAGTTGGGGAGTCTTTAGGGATCGGCACCCAGATTTATATTAAGTTTGAGGACTTTTACTTGAGGAAAACCTATTTTCCCAATTTATTTTCAAAAGGAGCTATATTTTTAAAAATTCCAATTAATGGGATTTTTGATTCCAAAAATCCCTTGAGGGGTGAACTTTACCCTAATGAACCACATGAATAAAATTCATGATTTTTGAGTGCCTCAATTAGGCTGGATGCACCATATTTAGATTATTGCTATTGGCACACCAAGACAATATATAAACCAACACATGCAAGTGGATTTTCTAACATACAGTGATCCAAATGTGCTGAAATTTTTATCATGCACCAATGATGTCACCATGGACCTACCACCAAAATTTGGGGCCATGAGGAGTCATATAACTCTAAATATTTCATTTATTTAGTTTTTGATATTATGACCAAAACTATAGAAAACGTTATTTCCAAAATTCCCCATTTTTGGCAGGGGCTGGGTATGCCATAATCATGCATGTACTCAAAATTTGGGGGCATGTTGATTGATGGTTTGACTTGGGCATCCAAATGAATTTCTGTCATTGTCTAGGACCAGTCCTAGGCGAAATGCCCTACAGGCCAGAATACTGGACCAAAATTAATGATTAAGGTGCCAAATTAACATTAACAGGTAAGGATACATTTTTCATTCAGGGTCCAGGTTCTGGAAATGCTTCTAAGAGGCCTGAATATGACATACAAAGTCACTGAAATTATGTGATAGAATTTCACTATTCATAACATTTAATTTCAAATCATAATACATCATATGCACGAATCCTAAAGCAGGAATGGACGGAATATGTTCATCGTCCCCATTAGATCAATGGCTGAGATTCGTTTTTCCTGGGCGATGTTTACTGGCGGTTTCCGGCAAGCTGAGCCACCACCACCGCCGGCGGATGTCGCCACCACCTTCGCTAAGGTGGGGGCTAGCGTTTCCCGGCGGTGGGGCCGCCAGAGTTGGCTCCTCCGGCGAACCCGGGCAAGAAGAAAAAGCCCAAAATTTCTCGTTTCTCTCTCATGGCATCGGGCTCAATTGAGCCCGATATCTCCCTAAATGGATCTAGAATTCTAGTACAGGTAGAGGGGCGGCGAAACAGACCTGGATTGGGGATTGACGGTGGGTCAGGCGGTGGTTTTCCATGGTGGTGGTGCGCCGGCGAGCTCCTCCCCGATTTCTTGATTCTCCACCGTTTTCCATGCTCGATCACTCGATTTCAACTCCTTCTCACTCTCTGAAGCTGATGGAGGGGCTATTTGGGGCTGAAATGGTGTATATGGGGAGATACAACCAAGGTAAGCTCGGGCTCAGCCTTGGTTGCTCCTCCCCAGCTTGCCAAGTGGCCCTCAGCCCCCAATTTCTTCTGGAATGATGTGAGGAGGTCGGCCATCACCTCTTGGGCTGAAGGGGTGAAGGCCACATGGCCACCTCTCATCATCTTCCATTTCTCTCTCCTCTTTTTGGGTGATTTCTCCATTATGCCCCTTTGCATGCATTCTCTCTCCTAATTCAGAGGGATAGGGCTGGTCTTGTTCACTTGGGCTGGCCATGGGCCAAATTTGGTGGGCTTGGTCCAAGGAGAGTGAGCTTTGTCTTCATTTTCTTCTTTAGGTCAATTGTGTTGACTATGTTGACTTTGAGTTGACTTGGTCAACCATGGTGGGTGGGCTGACCCCATTTGATGGTCATGAGCTTAGAGGCACCACCCAACTTGGGTTGGGTCAAGGGGGTGCCCTAGTTAGGCTAATTGGGCTTATGAGTGTGGGTTTGACCAAATTAAGCCCAAGGTTGACTTGGGTCAACTGGGGTCAAAGTGTTGACCTAGTGACATGCCCTAGGGTCCACTTAGATTGTTTTTAGGGTTAGGGTAACGTGGTGGGGTCATGGTGTGGTCTGGGTTCCTATTTAGGCTAGTTTAACCTAGTTTGACTTTGGTCCTATAGTGGGCCCCACATGGCTACCACCCACTACCTAGGGTCAAACCTAGCTGATCTCCTTAAAACTCACCCCATGCCTAACCCAATCTAAGTTGTGGGGTCCAAAAGTAACATGGGATGTTACAAATTCCAATAAACAAGAAAATAATTTCGTCCCCGAAATTTAAGTTCGGGTCTACGAGGTTCTACTTGCAAGAATTTTTAAGAAACTTTAAAACATAAATTGAAAGTACCTGATGCAAATAGCTCCGGGTGTTGCTCCAGCATCAGATCCCTTGGCTCCCAGGTGTGCTCCTCCCGTCCATGGTTGGACCACAACACCTTCACAAGAGGGACCTTCTTCTTCCGCAACACTCGGATGTCTGTATCGTCAATCCAGATCGGCTCCAATCTAACTGATCTGTCAGGCTCTACCGGTCCGACTGTAGTAGTAATGTGTTGCTCCGGCCTAAGGAGAGCTCTTCGCAAGGAAGAGACATGGAAGACGTCATGTAATGCACCCAACTCCGGTGTCAGCTGCAGTCGGTAAGCTAAGGGGCCGATACGCTCCAGGATCAGGTATGGCCCCATGTATCGTGGACTGAGCTTCTTGTGCCTCCGCACCCGAGAGACACCGTGTACTCAACGTATCTTCAAGAAAACCCTGTCTCCAACATGGAACTCCACCTTCCAGTGCCGAGCATCATAATACTTTGTCTGCCTGCTCTGGGCCTCTAGTAGCCGATCCCTGATCAAACGAATCTGAACTTCAGTATCCTCTATATAATCAGATCCAAGAGCCCTGGTATCCACATCCTGAACCCATGATAGCGGTGTCCGGCATCTCCTCCCATAAAGTGCCTCATATGGAGCCATCCTGATGCTAGCCTGGTGGCTGTTATTGTATGAGAACTCAATCAGTGGCAGCAGCCTCTCCCAAGGATTCCCCATATCCAATATGCATAGTCTGAGTAGGTCCTCCACGGTCCGGATGGTCCGCTCAGTCTGTCCATCGGTCTGCGAATGGAAGGCGATACTAAAAGTAACCCGAGATCCCAAGTAAGCATGCACGGCCCTCCACTCGCTCGAAGTGAACCGACCATCACTGTCCGAAACAATCGTCCTGGGAATGCCATGATATCTGACGAACTGCTCCACAAATAATCTCACCAGAACTGCAACTGGGGCATCCTTCCAAACTGGGATAAAGCTCGCTACCTTGGTCAGTCTATCCACTATGACCCATATAGAATCATGCCTAGAGTGGGAGCGAGGCAATCCGTGTACAAAGTCCATAGCAATGTCCTCGAACTTCCATTCTGGAACTGGCAGTGGCTGTAGTAAACCCCCCGGGCTCTTGCATTCTGCTTTCACGCGCTGGCAGGTCTCGCAATGGGTCACAAAATTTGTGATCTCCCTCTTCATCCTAGGACAATACATAAACCTCCGCAAATCTACCCACATCTTGGTGATGTCGCGGTGCACTGAATATCTGGAGCAATGAGCCTCTCTGAGTATGTCATCCCGGATACTACCCCCTGTTGGTATGTAAATGCGCTCACGGAATCGAAGAAGATCATCCTGTAAAGTGTAGTCCTCAATCTTGCCCCTCTCCAGGGCACTAAAAATCGGCTGTAATGCAACATCCAGCCTCTGATGTGTTCGGATGCGCTCCCGTATATCATCACCACTGATCACTGAGCTCAAATACTCTCGATACACCACTGGTTCGGTCTCAGATACCATGACAATGTGCATGTCTTCCATCATCCGTAGCAGCTCTATAGACATCAACCGAGGCTCCGGTCTAGAAGTGTCGGCCCTCCTGCTCAAGGCATCTGCTACCGTGTTCGCTTTTCCCGGATGGTAGTGGATCTTATAATCATAGTCGCAAAGGAATTCCAGCCATCTCCTCTGTCACAGGTTTAAGTCCTTCTGTGTATCGATATATTTAAGATTCTTGTGATCTGAAAAGATGACACAATGAATCCCGTATAAGTAATGCCTCCATATCTTTAGGGCGAATACCACAGCCCCGAGCTCTAAGTCATGTACTGGATAGTTATGCTCATGCTTCTTCAACTGTCTTGAAGCATAAGCAATAACATGTCCATGCTGCATCAGGACAACACCCATCCCCTGATAAGATGCGTCTGTGTAGATCTGGAATCCTTCACTCCCGGATGGAAGTGCAAGAATGGGGGATGAGATTAGTCGGTCCTTCAGCTCCTGAAAAGCCGTCTCGCACTGCTTTGACCAAACAAAATCTGCATCCTTCTTCGTCATGGACAAGAGGGGGAGTGCTATCCTCGAGAACCCCTCCACGAACTTACGATAATACCCTGCTAGTCCCAAGAAACTGCGAATGTCAGATGCGGTCTTCGGCCGTGGCCAATCCCTCACTGTCTCTATCTTGGCTGGGTCCACTGCTAATCCAGCCTCACTGATCGTGTGTCCCAGGAAAGCCACCTCCTGCAGCCAGAACTGGCACTTTGAAAACTTTGCGTACATCTGGGACTCCCTCAGCCTCTGCAAGACCAGCGTCAAATGCTCCGTATGCTCTTCCTGAGTCCGGGAGTATATCAAAATGTCGTCGATGAATACAATCACGAAGCGGTCTAAGAAGGGCTCGAATATATGGTTCATTAGACTCATGAATGCGGCAGGGGCAATCGTGAGCCCAAAAGGCATCACCGTGAACTCGTATAATCCATAAAATGAACTAAATGCCGTCTTCGGTATGTCCTCTTCCCTGATGTGGAGCTGGTAGTAACCGGATCACAAATCTAGCTTAGAGAACCAGAAGGCTCCCTACAGCTGGTCAAATAGCTCATCTATCCGAGGCAGAGGATAGGTATTGCGGACCGTTAACCGGTTCAGCTCCCGGTAATCTATGCATAGTCGCAATGACCCGTCCTTCTTCTTCACAAAGAGAACTGCCGCTCCCCACGGCGATGAACTGGGCCGCACAAATACTGACTCGACTAGCTCCTGAAGTTGAGTCCTGAACTCCGCTAACTCCCTGGGAGCCATCCTGTAGGGTACCCAGGACACCGGCCTCGCTCCCGGTACTAGCTGAATCCTGAAATCCAAGTCTCTGGCAGGTGGTAGCCCGGGCAACTTCTCTGGGAATACGTCGGAGAAATCCCAGACCACCGGAATATGTGAAATAGTCGTCTCTGCTCCCACCATCTCAAAGCAGATAAGGTAAACTTCCTCTCCCTGCTTGTGGGCCTTCACAGCCTGTACAGAAGATAACAATAGGTGGCAGATAGGTTGAATACCTTCGATGATAACATGAGAGTCGCCATGCCTTAGCGTGATCCTCCTGTACGGACAATCAATCTGAGCATGGTTCCGATGTAACCATGTCATACCCAAAATCAAGTCGAAGTCCTGCAGCTTCAGAATAGTTGCTGGCGCCTCAAATGCCTTGCCGCCAATCTTGGCCTCCATATCACAATGTGCAGTGGTCCGCAGCTCTGACCCATCGGGTAGACGCACCCTCATCTATAGTCCAGGAAATCTCTCCACACCTTTGAGTCCGTCTATGAAGGCCTCAGATACGAACGAGTGCGAAGCACCCGTGTCGAAGAGAGTATGAGCGGGCTTGCCGCTGATCATAACTATGCCTGAGGTTTGTTTACGTTAAACTTAATTGTTACCCTATAGTTCCAGGTACTATATAATTGAAAACTCAAGAAATTTAATAATTAACCTTAAGTACCTGTGATAAACTCCTCGGGGTTCCTCTGCTCTGTGAGGTCCAAGGCGTATATCTGCTCCTACTCGCGTCTCCGGCCGTGATATCCCCGGCCTCGGCCTTGGCCTCGGCCCCGGCCTCGGCCTCGGCCCTGCTGTACTGGGGCCACTGGAGGAGGAGGAGGAGGAGGATGGAATCGATGCGGGCACTCCGACCTAATGTGCCCGGGCTGGCGACATCCGTAACAAACTACCTGCCAGTGGCCCTGGTCATCCTGTCTCCTCGGATCATGCATTTGTAGAGGTGGGGGAGCCAATGCTGGAGGAGTCCCCTACTCCGACCTGAAGTTGGGACGGCGACGTCCCCCAGCCTTCTTGTATCTGATAGTCCTTCCTCTCTGAGAGCCCCTGCTGCTCTCTCCTGATGTCGACCCATCAAACGGTCTCTTCCCTCTGCCTTGCACCATCAGCTGGTCAGCCTCCAGCTTCTTTGCCATCTCGATGATCTGCCTAGATGTGCCATGAGAAATGAACAGCAAGGCCTACCTCAAATCGTCCCTGAGGCCCCGGTAGAACCTCTTGGCATACCTCCTATCATCGGTATCCTGAATCCCTGCGAACCCGGCCAAATGAGAGAACTCTCTCTGATACTCGATCACCGATCTAGTCCCCTGCCTGAGGTTCAAAAACCTCTCCTCCAAGGCATCTCTATCCGTAGTAGAGACGAAATGATCCATAAATACATCGCCAAACTCCTCCCATGATATCTCTGACAGCTCCCAGTCCGCATATGTAGACTCCCGCACTGATTTCCACCATCTCTTCGCATGAGCCTCTAGTGCAGAGGTGGCTAGAGGTACTGCCTTGCCGACCGGGCAGCTGATGTCTGCTAAAATCTCGTGTATGGCCTCCAGCCATTCCTCCGTCTTTACCGCATCCTCTGTCCCATGGTACGTCGGTGGGGACAGGCTCTTGAAGGCACTCAGCCAGCTCGACCCCAGATTTGGCTGTGGAGCCGGGACTTGCTGGGTTTTGAAGGCATCCAGAATCGCCGTCAAAGTCTGCCCCATCTCCGTATGTAGGAATGGAGTGGCAGTTGGAGGGGGAGGAGCCATATTTTGCAGCGCGGTGACCTGTGGAGGTTGCATAAGGGTAAGGTTAAAACAGAACTGGCCTAACTCATTGTACTTTGTGGACCATTTTATGTGACTTTTACACATGGGCACACCACTGCTTCCACTGCATAGTTTGTCCGCAAACTAATGCTCGGGCGGGGGTGGTCCCGTGTTGTGGACTTCTTTCTCATATGATCGTTGTTCAAGTGATACCAGTTTGTAAGACCCCCTCCCCCTTACCAAGGAGGGATACCGGGTCTTATTCCCAGAACCGCCGTCTTATGGTGGCACTAACGCACGGGTTAGTCGACACCGCAACACGCCGATCCTGCAGGCTAATATGATCATTTAACCTATAGGCTAATATGAGAAGAAGAAGTAAAGCAGTATATTAATCCACCAGTCCACAAGTCACATAGTACAAATCATATGTATGCAATGAAAAGTACATCAATATAATCCACAAAAGAGTACAAAAAGAAAGAGTAATAAGGGCTTATGCCTAGTACATCAAATCAACTCTCTCTCAAATGAAAACGAAAGCTATACTAGTACATCAGAACTCGTCCCACCTGAGGACGCACGGTAGTGGTAGTAGCCTGCTGTAGTGGTATCTGCTCCTCACGTCCTGTCTCCTCGTCGTGCTGGTGCTCCATCTCCACGGGCTCCTAAAAATAGTATGGTCACCGACCATCAGTCAAAAAGACTAAGTCGTTTCCTCCACACCTCGCCCCGCAGCTCCTAGGCACCGAGAGGGAGGACGAAGCGGAGGACAACAAGGGGTAGCAAGGTGGAAGCAGGTGACAGAAATTAACTAGCAGGTGTAATAAGTTTTATTGTTCTATTCTAGCAGTTCTATATATGGTACAAGAAGGTAAAGAGTAGTACAGTAAAGGAAGTAAAGAACAGCAGTAAGAGCATGTAAATAAACAATTCTACCACTATACTACCATCACAAAAGTACCCTAACTTTTATAAATGCCCATACAAATATATAAGTTAGGATTTCCAGGAAATTTAACTTATCATATAAAAGAGCTCATACTAATTTATATGATAAGGATCTATGAAGCGTATGACCTAATATGAATGAATGTTATGATGCAATTTTATGCACAGGCAAGTGCAACTCACGCACAACAACTCTGTGATCACAAACCTTTAGTTCCCACTTTTTGAGAGCTAGCATCACTCTCGGGTACCACCGCTGTGGCTACGGCAGCAGCGGAGCGGGCGTCTCCACTTCTAGGCCGGTATGCACACTACCAAGCCTTAGACCCCTCTCATATGCCTCTGTACACGTCCAAGGTGCACTCTAGAGTCTCGCGTACGTACTTTGCTAACAACCTGTCAGTCTTGTTTGGTCGAATGTGCGTTATCGGGGATCGTCCTCCAGACCGCAGTGTAAAACAACCCACTAGCCCCTCTAACCCTCATAACCGCCTGGTGCACCGTACTGCCATCGGTGTGACGAACGGCCAGTACCGTATGCCCCGCCACTATATTTATGCACATGCAAGTATTTCATTCCGAGCCTTCCGCTCGCAGGACCAAACACGTCCTGAAACCCTCAAACCCAACCCGGGGAGAACGCACAATAGTGCCTTTATACCAATTCCCTCAAACCCTACACGGGTGAGCATATATCATGAAACTATCCAACCCTACACGGGTGAGCAGGTACAACAAATGTCTTAACCTATTAGACTATTCTTGTCTACGGGTTATTATACTTAGTGATTTAAGGTTAATCCCAGGACTGCCCAGGGTATACCCGGTGAAGGGCTCTCGGGGGTACTAGGAACTACGATGAGATTACGCCCAAAGTTCCCTTTCGTAAGGATATTTACTTTAGTTGATGACTACCCATGTTTCACCCCAGCTCTCATTGTTGCTCTGGAACAACCCTAGTGACTTAAGATATTACCGGGAAACCGACGGTCTTTCGTCGACCTCCACTCCGGTTGCTACCTAAAGACTTGCTCTTTTAATCCCGTCACTAAGACAATACTACCAACCAGGGATTATTCATATTGCACTCCCTTATTTCTTCCGATAATCAATCCTCTGGTAATCCCCTAAAGTATGCCCTATTTATACTATATGCAGACTATGTCCTATTATTACCCCAAAAATAGAATCTTCCAATCCTTAGGGCCTCTTGCCCCTAACTATTTATCCTAGGGTGGTATGGGCTAATGAAACTATCATATGGATTCTCATAATTTTTCTTGGTCAAATAATCCCTTAATTAAATCTTTTAATTTATTTCCTAGGTCACTTTACACATGAAGTAGTGTAATTTAAAATCCACTGAACTAGGTAATTTTTCGGGAGTTGTATATTGATAAAATATTTCTATATACAGGGTTTCATAATTTTCCTTTGATATTTAAACCAATTCATTATTTAATACCAAATCTACATAGATTCCATTTTCCAAATGAAGTACAAGGAATATATAATCCAAAATTCCAGAAATATTACAGAACATATAAAACAATAATTTGAGACTATTGACAGAGTTTCATCAACTTTTATAGTGTAATGGCCTAACAATTCCCATTCTTACATATTTACCAAAATGCCATTATATTAATTTAAACTTTATCAGTACACCCATAAATTCTGCAATAAATTGACAAGACTAATAATACAATTATACAACTCTAGAAATATTTCCAAATTTTTCTGAGGTGTATATCCATCAATTCAAGAATAAATGAAATAAGGGTAAAATGGGCATTTCAAGGTATTTTTACTGCAAAAGTTCTTCAAACAGAAAGATCAAATTTTCTTAAGTCAAATATAGTCTTATTTTTAACTTGGTAAAGTTTGAGGACTTTTACTTAAGAAAAACCTATTTTCCCAATTTATTTTTAAAAGGAGCTATATTTTTTAAAAATTCCAATTAATGGGATTTTTGATTCCAAAAATCCCATAATTAATCAGAGGGGTGAACTTTACCCTAATGAACCACAGTAATAAAATTCATGATTTTTTAGTGCCTCAATTAGGCTGGATGCACCATATTTAGATTATTGCTATTGGCACACCAAGACAATATATAAACCAACACATGCAAGTGAATTTTCCAACATGCATTGATCCAAATGTGCTGAAATTTTTATCATGCACCAATGATGTCCCCAAGGACCTACAACCAAAATTTGGGGCCATGAGGAGTCATATAACTCTAAATATTTCATTTATTTAGTTTTTGATATTATGACCAAAACTATAAAAAAAATTGTTTCCAAAATTCCCCATTTTTGACAGGGGCTAGGTATGCCCTAATCATTCATGTATCCAAAACTTGGGGCCATGGTGATTTCTGGTTTGACTTGGGCATCCAAATGAATTTCTGTCATTGTCTAGGACCAGTCCTAGGAGAAATGCCCTACAGGCCAGACTACTGGACCAAAATTTATGATTAAGGTGCCAAATTAAAGTTAACAGGTAAGGCTACATTTTGTATTCAGGTCCAGGTTTTGGAAATGCATCTAAGAGGCCTGAATATGACATGCAAAGTCACTAAAATTATGTGACAGAATTTCACTATTCATAACATTTAATTTCAAATCATAATACATCATATGCATGAATCCTAAAGCAGGAATGGACGGAATCTGTTCATCGTCCCCATTAGATCAATGGCTGAGATTCGTTTTTCCTGGGCGATGTTTACTGGCGGTTTCCGACCAGCTGAGCCACAACCACCGCCGGCGGATGTCGCCACCACCTTCGCTAAGGTGGGGGCTAGCGTTTCCCGGCGGTGGGGCCGCTGGAGTTGGCTCCTCCGGTGAACCCGAGCAAGAAGAAAAAGCTCGAAATTTCTCGTTTCTCTCTCATGGCATCGGGCTCAATTGAGCCCGATATCTCCCTAAATGGATCTAGAATTCTAGTACCGGTAGAGGGGCGGCGAAACTGACCTGGATTGGGGCTTGACGGCGGGTCAGGCGGCGGTTTTCCATGGTGGTGGTGCGCCGGCGAGCTCCTCCCCGATTTATTGATTCTCCACCATTTTCCATGCTCCAGCACTCGATTTCAAGTCCTTCTCACTCTCTGAAGCTGATGGAGGGGTTATTTGGGGCGGAGATGGTGTATATGGGGAGATACAACCAAGGTGAGCTCGGGCTCAGCCTTGGTTGCTCCGCCCTAGCTTGCCAAGTGGCCCTCAGCCCCCAATTTCTTCTGGAATGATGTGAGGAGGCCGGCCAACACCTCTTGGGCTGAAGGGGTGAAGGCCACATGGCCACCTCTCATCATCTTCCATTTCTCTCTCCTCTTTTTGGGTGATTTATCCATAATGCCCCTTTGCATGCATTCTCTCTCCTAATTCAGAGGGGTAGGGCCGGTCTTGTTCACTTGGTCTGGCCATGGGCCAAATTTGGTGGGCTTGGTCCAAGGAGAGTGAGCTTAGTCTTCATTTTCTTCTTTAGGTCAATTGTGTTGACTATGTTGACTTTGAGTTGACTTGGTCAACCATGGTGGGTGGGCTGACCCCATTTGATGGTCATGAGCTTAGAGGCACCACCCAACTTGGGTTGGGTCAAGGGGGTGCCCTACTTAGGCTAATTGGGCTTATGAGTGTGGGTTTGACCAAATTAAGCCCAAGGTTGATTTGGGTCAACTGGGGTCAAAGTGTTGACCTAGTGACATGCCCTAGTGTCCACTTAGATTATTTTTAGGGTTAGGGCAACGTGGTGGGGTCATGGTGTGGTCTTGGTTCCTATTTAGGCTAGTTTGACCTAGTTTGACTTTGGTCCTATATTGGGCCCCACATGGCTACCACCCACTACCTAGGGTCAAACCTAGCTGATCTCCATAAAACTCACCCCATGCCTAACCCAATCTAAGTTGAGGGATCCAAAAGTAACATGAGATGTTACAGTGTAGTCACCTCCCTAGTGGATAGAGACATCGCCCCAGCCCGTGCGCTAACAAAACACCCGTCTGCTGAGTCCGCAAGTACTTAGCCGGATTCCAAGGCACAAACCGCCAGGAGCAATACCGATGCACCTTTAGGCAAACTCTGATCAGTCCGCCCAAGCTATGCGGACAAGGCATCAGCCCGCAGAGCCCACAAACATCACGGGACAGCAACATCCCCCTTCAGTGACTGTCCGCACATACAAGAGGCTGTCCGCACACCACCAGATCAACACCTCTATCATCCACAAGTCCACGACCAAGGGCAGTCCTTTTCAATCTAAACTTGTCTAACAAAGGTCACAAAGATGTTAAGGGTTTTAGATTTTTTCTTAAGAAATAATACCGAAGCAAATTTGAAATATTCATCAACTATCACAAGTGTGTAGACTTTCCTACCTAGACTATGAATTAGCATAGGACCAAACAAGTCTATATACAAGAGGTATAAACACCTCTCAAAATAGTTAGCCCCAATGCTCTTAAAGGAGACCTTCGTCTGTTTGCCCTTTTGGCATGCAGAACAAATGCCCTCTTTGGTGCATCTCAGATTGGGTCCATTTCTGACTAGCCCTTCATTGAAGAGCTTGTTGATTGTCTTGTAATTCAAGTGAGCAAACCTCTTATGCCATTGCATACAATAAGAGATTTTCTCATTTGCAACAAGACACATAAGAGAGTTTGTACTTATATATAAGAAATTCAAATAGTAAATATTTCCACTCACAGTGCCTGTCAAAATGACCTCTTGGTCGCTTGAACTTTTGATCAGACACTTATCCTTGTGGAAGACAATGACTTAATCAATATCACATAGTTGGCTCATGCTGATGAGATTGTGTCGCAATCCTTCCACATAAGCTACTTTTATAATGAAGACTATGTTATTGGTAATCATACCATAGCCTTTGGTAACTCCTTTATCTGAACCACCAAAGATGGTTTTAGGTCCTTTCCTCGCTAGAATATAATCATCTAGATGGCTCCTTATTCTTTCCATATGTCTGGAACATCCACCGTCCAAGTACCATATTAGCATTTTATGGGTACTTGGACTATCCTGCAATCATATATTAGTTTACCTTAGGAACCCAAAAGGGTTTGTGACATTGGTTCATGTTAGCCTGAGAATGACTTTGTCTACCTGCTACAGCCCTGACAAGAAGACTCACCCTTGCCCTTGGCATACCTGGGTTGTGCCAATAGTCTATGACAAAGTGACCAATCTTACCACAACACCAGCACTCATGGATATTATATCACCTATTCTGAATAGCCTTTGAAGTATGTAAGCTATCAGTTTTTATCTGTTTAGAGGGGAGAACAATAACCTTCTTCATATTTCTTTTAGCAAGAATTTTCCTGAAAGTAGGTTGGCTAGTGGGTACACTGGGTTTATTCTGAATTACACCAACAGATGTCTTCTTTGCAGCGATATGGTGTTGATGGCATTAGAAACAACCAAGTGAGGCTTACTAACTCACATTCTCATAGTCTTGCTCTTTACTAAAGGAAGATGGGTATTGTCCATAACCTTGTCCATGAGAGTGGAGTTGGAGCACCAAACACAAATGGTCCATGATGGGCATTTGGATTTCCTCATGTGTAGCCTTCAATGCACTCAATCCCATGCCCTTTATTCTTCTATTATAATATACATATGTATCCTTACAAGAAGAGCAACCATTCTTCCAATGACCATACATACTGTCATGGTCATACCTGTTAGAAGGAAGAATTACCTTCTAGAAGGTGGTCTGAGGCATACCTGGAGCCTTTCCTTTCCCTTTAAAATGGACAGCTCCACTTGAATCCCAAACCTCTCTTATCTTTTTGAGAGGTGAAGGAGTCAATCAGTGGCAATACAGTTTTGGGCTTAAAAAACTCAGCTACTAGCATTCTCTCTTTGAGGAGATTATCTTCAAGATCCTTGATGATCTTGTTCTTCTGCCTAATGGTGCCAATTTGGATGACTGGGATTGTCTTCCGCTGACTGACTTCCCTCCTCATCTAGGAAAGCAAAGGAGCTAACTCATACTATAAGGAAGTAGCTTGCTGAAGAGAGACAATCTCCTCACCTTATCTTTTGACAAGCTTCTTGCTCTTCCATAGAGCATCCAAAATAACACCATCATCAGATTCTAATCTATCATCCCCACTGGATGAAGTGGATGCTTCAATGTCTGAGCCAGTCTCATAGATAAAAGGAGAGTTGGAGAGAGAGTGTTCTTCATTAGGAATAGAGTTGCCTGAGGAGCTGGGATCTGAGCACTCTGACTCTGCAACCTCCTTGGTGGAGAAAGAGTCATTTTTCTGATCTTTCTAGTTGCTTTAGCTCTGAAGGCCAGATCCTTCTCTTTGTTGAGAGTTATGACAACATCTTTTTCTGCCCTTCTAGAGTTCAGCTGCATCTCATGAGACAGCAGCTTCCCAAACATTTCTTGAGGGATATTGTTGGCCAAGCTACCATCCTATTTAATGGCATAGATCTTGATATCTCATTCCTTATTGAGAGATCTCAAGAACTTGTCATTCAGCTCCTAGTTTGTGAACTATCTGCCATAAGTGATCAGACTGTTCACTATCATGAAGAACTTTTCATAGCAATCAGCTATGGAATCTTTCTTGCCTTGCTTGAAGCCATCATACTGCTCATTCAGGAGGGATTTCCTATCATCCCTCACCTCCTTTGTCCCTTCCACATACATTATCAGATAATCTTACATCTCTTTAGTTGTTCTATAGTAGACCAAGTTCTGGAATGTGGAGTCATTTATGACACTAACAATAATGTTTTATCCCCTTTTGTCCATAGTTGACATAATGACTTCATCCTTGGTCATCTCAGTATATTTCTTGGGTGTCTGGATATTGGCATATATAGCAGAGATTTTCAATGAAAGGTCCCTCTTAAGCTATTATGAATATCATAGGGTATGGGGCTTCCATAAATAGTCTTACCCTTTCCTTCCAAATCCCAAAATTTTCTTTTCTAAATATAGGTAGTTTCATAGAGCTCAACTCCTTATGGTTCTCACCTAAACCCATAGAGATAATCTTCTGCTACCCTTGGAGATTTGTTCATACTGTTAAGTCCATTTTGAACTACCTCCCTCTGATAACACTTGAAAGTCTCTGTTCAAGAGTAGCTACAAACCTAAAGGGGTGGGGGAATAGGTATGTTTCAAATCTTTTTGAATCTTTTAAGCTTAGGTCAAGTTGTGTGTTAGATTTAGTTGTTTTGTTTTCAAGAGTCACTACAACACACAAGAATTTATAGTGGTTCCCCTATCTAGGGTACATCAACTTTCCCCCTTCACCTATTTAGCAGTGAGCTAGATTCAGATAACTCCTCCTTTTACTTGGCTCCTCGAGCTTACACCTCAGATCCCTAAGGATCCTACAACTCAGAGTGAACTCACTCCTACAACTTAGAGTATAACAACTCCTACCTCAGGCTTAGTAACCCTACACTCAAAGATTCACAGATCTCCTACCTCAAATCTGCACAACGACCCTACCTCAGGCACAAGCCTTACCTTAGATCCTAAATAGGATCCTACAACTCAAAGACTTAGCTCCTAACCTCAGCCTTTATAACACAGGCTTACAGCTAGATCAAACAATGATCCTATAGAATGAGTAATGATTTCGTGATGTTTGACTCCAGAGAAATATTCCTCTGGGTCGCCCTCCTGAACTGAGTAATCCTAGTTTAAACTCTTCACAGGTACAAGATTATTGATGTTCAGAGTAGTTCTGCTTGTGCTGAAAAGAACTGAAGCAAAGTTCTGTATATTCAAGCTTTAATATATCAGCGTCGAAAGCAGTATCCTTGAAGATGAACAACAACTTTCTTTGAGTGCTCTGCTACTCCACCTTTTATAGAAAATTGGGTTTTCTATTCTTGCTGAAAAATGATTTAGAGATTTTTGATTTTAATCAGCAAGCAACTTTATGTATTCTATAACTCTTCTGTAAATCTAAGAGTGATGAGTTAAGCAGGTCTCTAGAAGAAGACCTCTTTAATTTCTTTATAAATTCTTCTTATATCCCTCCACCCAATGACGCTTTGATCTATATGGGCAAGCCAAAATAGAAGCTATAAAGTTATTTTAGCTCTAACTGCTGTTCAGAAAGTGTTCAACACCATTTGGCATCTAGTACACAAATCTTACTTAATTTGAATTTAGATGACATCAGCATGACTCAGTGCTTGTGGACTTAGCAGTTTTCACAATCAATCTACACAGGCATTGAGTGAAGCTATATGACTCAATGCAAAAACACTTGGTATAAAATCTGCTTCTTGAGGCGTTGAGTAAGCCTTCATCTCTCAATGCTTTTGTCTCAAACATCTAAACCATTAAGGCGTTGAGTGGACCTTCATCACTGAACGATTTTGTACTTGGCAGAATTCTTCTGGTTGAAGGCGTTAAGTGAAGCTTCTTTACTCAATTCTTCTGGACTTGACAAATATTTTGACAGAAGACATTGAGTGAGCCTTTTACACTAAACGCTTCTGGACTTGCACCGAATTTTTGAATGAATGTGTTTAGTGAAGCTTTGTGACTCAATGCTTCTAGACTTTGCTGAATTATTAACAAGGCATTGAGTGATCCCTCTTCACTCAATGCTTCTGTACTTAGACTTATTTCCTTTTGAGTAGATGTTAAGTGAACAACCTTCACTGAACGCTTCTGGACTTAACTAGATTTGAGTCCTGCACCACTAAGGCTTTGAATGTCTGATCTTCTATCAACTCTTTTAGCCTTCTGGTTTTGAGTGAAGTGTACCCACTCAACGCTTCTAGAGTTAGCCAGATTTCTACTTTTCAAGCATCATGTCTTGAGTCCAAATGGAATTCTGAACCTGATTACCTGTCTAATCATGGAATAGTAGACAACTTGCATATATTGAACTTGAACATATATCAAATACAATCATGTATATACTATTGACTTGTAGGCATTCTTCAAATTTGGGATATTGTGATCAATGGACCCAACACTTATGAATAAATGCTTAGTATATCCATGGTTACTTACCTATAGTTTGCGACTTATATTAGGGAGGGCGTACGATTATGTGCATTAGAGACCCAACCTCTAAGTCATGTCGTGTCCTTAACCGGGGAGGATTCCAGTGGGGTCTTGCGAGGCAATAGGGGAAAGTGTGATAGGTTGAGAGTCGTCTTTTGTATGCATATGGGATTAATACCCCAATCTACGACATGTGTGTAGCTCCTCATTCCCATTTGTCACTAAGTATGGGGCTAGGGTGTAGACATATAGCTTGAGTTATTTTTAATCTATGACATAATACATCACTATCACTGCGCCAACATTATTATAAAATCTATTATTATCTATGTCATCCATATTATATTTTTTATTCGAACATGTCATCTTGTGTTTTTCCATACTATATTAAATTTGGGCATTCAAGATTTTGAAAAATATAAGTATTTTGAAAAATAACCTTTTTGACATCATGTGCCAAAAATATTTTATCTGCATTTTTAATTCAAAACTCTTTGCAATACTAGGTGTCACTTATGTTAGAAAACATGAATCAAGAAAAATTAAAATGAAAAATTATCAAAAATCATATTTTTTTATACAATATAACATATTTCAGTGGCTAACGCACGTGTTAATACAAATGCTAGCGGTAACATAAATTGTTATTTACTTTTTTTATCTAGCATAAAAGATCATACTACTGACAAACTCTTTAAAAAATTTTATGTTTTCCTGAAAATAATTTATTTTAAAATATTTAAAAATCAAACATAAAATTATAAAATCATTTCAAAGAACAAAAAAAATATATTTATTTTTCTTATTATCTCTTTGTGTGTTTATGTTTTTGAATTTCTTTTATAAAACTCAAAAAATCATAAAACTATTTTTTATTCAGTCTCATTGTCAAGGATGACTAATTATATCAATTAAAGATTAAATACGATATTTAATTTAATTTTCAAGTTTCCTAAAACTTTATTTTGATTATGTCATGTATTGAATATTATCTTGTTATGTGCAATGAAATTGATTATAGAAAACATATGTATGCTTGTTTAGCATGTCTCTAAGTATAAGTAATGTTTTATGTTTGATAATGATTTTACACACTCACTTATTTTGATAAACTACATGTGTTTTAAATCTTACACTTGCATGATTGTGTAGTGTAATAACATAATAATTAAAATGCATAAATAGATTACCTACACTACATTGAATTGCTGATTTCAATTCTTTATTTTTTCATACACTTATTCATTAGAGAAAAGTTGTTTAAAAAATTAAATGATATTGTTTGTAAAATAAGTAAATTCGGAGTACTTGGTCACAAGCCTAAAAAGTATATAATAAATGACAAGAAAAACTCCACCAAACACTACTCACCCTCCTGATAAGTTTTAAAGAGCATTGTGAGGTAGAGTACCTTGAAAAGGATTGTATAGTATCTTATAGCAAACAAAAGTATTCACCACTTCTCTTAGTACACTTTATTACAAAAATAAAAACAAAGTTAAAAAGAATAAAAGTGATCCCCTAAGCACTACTTCGCTCCCTAATAAGTCTTAAAAAGAAATTTCTGTGTCTGCTTCCTGAGCAAAGATAAACTCAGCCCAACCTTCTTCTCAGCAACAAGATAACTGGTCTTCAATAAGCTGCTGCTTGTGCTTGAAGTAACTCAGGAACAAGGTCTCTGAAGTTGTTGTTGATATGCTCTTCAATAAGCTAACTTTGACTGTAGAAATTTGAAGGCACTGCTCAATCTTCTTTCTTATAAAGCTTTTCTGATCTTGTTGTAGCTGGTGAAGATTTCTACAGCCAACTCACTAGAACTTTTAGTTCAGCTGGTTTAACTTCCTTCTTTAATCTCGACAACAATGGCGAGGAGGAAGACGAAGTCCAACCACTACTTTTTGAAATGAGTAAACCCTAACAGTTAAGTTCCATCTCCCGATCTTGTCCCTTTTATCTTCTACCGTTCAATGATGCTTTGAGTTAGTGGGGACCACCTGTAGTTGTTGGTTGCAACTTACTTTAACAGTAAAAGACGTATAGGTCTGCGACACCATTTGTCGCATACTATAGATTTCCCACAACTAATCTGAATTCTATTGACTTTTGTTGACGTAAGCATCTATGGACTTAGCCCAATTCAAAATTTCATCCCATGCATTAAGTGAATTGGCTTCACTCAATGAATCTGGACTTAGCTAATTTCTTCTGCACTGTCGGGCATTGAGTGAATAGTCTTCACTCAATGCTTTTGTCCTTGGACAATCTTTCTACTAATTTGGCATTGAGTGCGTTGAGTGAGCCTTCGTCACTCAACACTAACTCTACTTAGCCAAATTCTGCCCTGCTAGGCGTTGAATGCGTTGAGTCTATCTTCATCACTTGCTTCTGGACTTGGCAAATTTCTTTTGCTCTACCAGGTGTTGAGTGCATTGAGTGAGCTTTCATTACTTAATACGCATGGACTTAGCTGCTTATCTGAATTCTTGCCATCTTGATGAGGTGTTGAGTGAAGTGCCTTCACTCAACGCTTCTGTACTTAGCCAATCTTTTTGATGAGCTTGCAATGAGTGAGCTGGCCTCACTCAATGCATCTGAACTTAGACAGATTTTTCTGTCTATCTCTTTATAAGCTTTGACTAATCATTGCTCTGTCGACGCCTTCTTCTATGGGTGTTGAGTGAGCTGTCCTCACTCAACACTTCTGAACTTAGCCAGAATTCTTGACAGATCCTCAATTGCTTTGACTGCTCGAGCTTGTCTTAATGCTTCTTGGTATATGGCGTTGAGTGAACTCGCTTCACTCAATGCCTGTGGACTTAGCCGCATTTTCTTCCTTGCCAATGTTGAAGCTTTGACAAACTCTGCTGTACTCGACGCCTTTTGTTATATGGCATTGAGTGAACTGCCTTCACTCAACACCTATGGACTTAACCGCAGAACTGCTATGCAAGCTGATGGGCTTTGACTGTCCACACCTTACTCAGCGCTTTTTGGCATCTGGCATTGAGTGAACTAGCTTCACTCAACGTCTGTGGACTTAGACAGATTTCTCTCTCTCCACCTTTCTACCTTGTGACCACCTTTCACAATCACTTAGATAACCTATCTAAACTTGTTCCAAGGAACATCCTGCACATGATGAGCTTGAACAACATCAAATACAATTATTCTCTTAATGTCGATGGTGATGTTTCTTCAAATCAAATCTAAGGAACATTGAGGGCAATATTCCAAATAGAATGTCTTCAGACTGAGAAACATTACTTGGCAGAGTCCTTCATGTAGATTCTGTTGACATAGATACCTGAGCACTCACATCTCTTCTAGTGCCTGCAGAAGATTCAGACAACTATGTGTCATGAGGTTCTTCTTCCCTGCACTCAGAACTTTCTTCAATGATGGTAATTGTTTTCCTTTTCTTTTTAACAGTTGCATGTTGGTGTGGGAGCAATACCCTATGCCACCTATCAAACATCTTCGAGTCCATCTTTCTTATATGATGTATATTTATTCCTAGCCTCATATTAAGGTTCCCTCGAACATAACTATGTAAGTATAAGGACAATATTCTCCCTAAGTTGGGTTCTGGAACACATTCCACTATTCTTTCAAAAATAACCCTTCCCCAGTCAGTCCTTTTGGATAAAATTACCCTTGTCATTATCTCAAACATCTTCCTGGAAATTTTATCATGAGACCCTATTTTGCAGATCAAGTCCTTGCCTATTACATCTGTCGGGAACTTCCCCTTCAGATTCATTTACTTCCTCAGTATAGAACTAGTGGTGTACTTTGAAAGGCCGCACCATTTTAGAGCTGACTTCACATCTTCTAGAAAAAAGTACATCTTCCTCATCTATCGACCCAAACTTATTTAGGTTCAGAGCTTTGCTCAGCCTCCTTGAGGTAATCTTAATCTTGTGCCCACTGATTGAAGTCTTGATCTTGTTGGAAGAGGAGTCGATTTTTACATTTGAGTAAAGTTCTAATGCTTCTCATTTCCAGATAGAACACGATTCTGACAGTATAAATTCTAGGTTGGCGACCTGCAACAAGTGAAGAACTAGTTAAACTTCTTTAGGTGCATCCTTGAACCCATTCCTAACAAGTTCAGATCCCTCGAATAGTAAATCAACTCCTTTAGGCGCCGTTGGAACTTTGAATTTATGGAGAGTTGAAGAGCTTGCTTGAGAATACTTCACAGGGATGCAGACAGTCGAATAAGGCTAGGATTTATGTTATTTATTTTAAGCACATATTTCTATATATGGTTACCCATATTCGAGAATGTGGAGAGACGGATACATGTCATGAACAACACGATTAGATCAACGGCTGAGATTATTCCTGGGAGATAGACGTAATCAGAACGGCCAAAATGAATTCATTGAGTGAACTCGATGCACTCGACGCTTTTAATGCCTGGAGTTATCTTAATGCACTCAACGCCTAGACAATTAGTCCATATATTTCTTAAATAACTGCAAAGGTTAATCCTTCCTAATGCACATATGCATGTAAAGACAATGAAGCTACACTAAGTTCAACATACCCAACTAAAATTTGAAGGTGTTGAACTTGGCTTCATCTAGTGGCTTTGTGAAGATATCAGCTACTTGTTTGTCTATTGGGACAAACTCAAGACTGATGTATTCCCTTTATACATTCTTTCTAATGAAAGATATATAATCTCTATGTGTTTAGTCCTGCTATGAGACATAAGATTCCTAGTAATAAAGATGACACTAGAAGAATTATAGTACATGGGAGTTTTACTTAGCTGAAGATTGTAGTTTTGGAGTTGATGTTGAATCCATAGTAGCTGTGCACAACAACTTCCAACTAAATATATTCTGATTCTGCAGTGGAGATGGGTACATTAGTTTGCTTCTTGCTACTCTATGATACTAGTCTTCTCCCTAGAAACTGACATTGCCAGATGTGCTTTTCTTGTCTTCTCTATAACCTGCAAAATCTGCATCTGAATACCCAATTAGATCAAAATAATTATTCCTAGGACACCATAGACCAAGATTAGGTGTGCCATTAAGATATCTAAGAATTCTTTTAGCAACAGAATAATAAGATTCTTTAGGGTATGCCTGGTGAAACTCCACCTAGTGTCAGCTATGTGCACCTATGGGGGGGGGGAATAGGTGACGTGTAGCGCTTTTGCGGAATTTACGAATGTACCTGCACAATAAAAATAAAAAGCACAACACACAGAATACACAGGAAATTTATAGTGATTCCCCGACTTGGGTACATCCACTTTCCCCCTTCGACCTATCTCCCAACAAGGGACGACTCGGTCTCTTCTCCAACAGGATTGAAATCCAATCCCTGCACTATCGGAAGGAACCCTTCCACACGTGAGAGTCAACACTCCCACAAAACGGGTTGCACCCAACCCTTACAACACGGAACAAACGTTCCTTTACAACAAAAGTAAATATAGAATGTACACGAGATACAAACTTCGTTTGGAGACTACGGTGTTCCTCTTCGTTCGACGACGTGTTCGTGAAGTCAACGAAGAGTCTACAACCTTGGTCTCTCTTGGAGAGGATCTCCCCGGAACCGGCGGCGGCAACACGAGCGGCGGCTAGCTTCGGGATCGGCGGCTATGATGATGAGCGGCTGCTGAAAATAGAGATCCAATCTTCGTAGCGAAGCAAGCTAGGTCTTCCAACGGTCACACGAGGATCGGTCGTCTCGATCGATTCGGATGGGAAGTTTTTCCCGATCAACAAATCGAGAGACAAGGGATCTCTGGATAGACGCGTGAGACTCAAGCTTTGCTAAGCTTCTGTTGCCGGAGATCGGGAAGAAAAACGATCAACAGCGGCGGCTGACTAGCGCTAGCGGCGACGGATGCGGCGGAGCGATTTCGCGATTTTAGGGTTTGCTCTGCTCGGCTTCTTTCTCTGTCTCTTTACAGTTCAAAATACCCGTATATATACTGTAGATACTACTAATTTGACTGTTGTGGGACCCACAAGAAAAATCCCGAAAACCGGTCCAGAACACTGACAGCGGCAGAATCCGGTTCAGGAAGATCCAGAAAAATGCCCAAGTCAAAATCGGTGAGAATCGAAAGTGAATCTCGCCGAGTCGCCGAGAATCAAAGGTGATTCTCGACGATTCGGCGAGAATCAAAGATGATTCTCGTCGAATTTGCCTTGGTTGCACGCACTGCTTTAGGCCAGGTCGAGACGGCGAGAATCAACCAGTGATTCTCGACGATTCGAGTGATTCTCGCCGAATCGGCGAGAATCACTTGGTGATTCTCGTCGATTCTTACTTAGAAGCAGAGGTGCTCGCTTAGAAGTGGCTGGGTCGAGTTCGGCGAGAATCAACTACTGATTCTCGACGAATCGGCGAGAATTCCAAGTGATTCTCGCCGAATCGGCAAGAATCACTTGGTGATTCTCGACGATTTAAACTTAGACGAATTTTCATCTTTCCACCTATGAGGTGCTCCTTGACCCATCCTTGCTCCTTGTCTGCTCCTGCATATTTACAGCCCTGTGCTTGAAAGTAAGTGCACTCCAATAGAGAGAGTACATGTAGGCCAACACACTGATCTGCTCAACGAGGGATTACGTCGTGCAGACCCGTGTATATTGACCTACTGCACCCTGACATTGGTGTGCACTTAGCGTGGAAAAACTGCAAGCACAACTAGAAAGAGTTTATCAAATACATAGTCTATTGACCTTAGCTTGTCCAGGGGCTTCTTCAAATCAGGTACATTGTGGATACAATACCCAACAATCTCCCCCTATTTGAAGAAGCCTAAACCCTACAAGCTAAGGTGAATAGAGCAAATGGGAATGAAAACCATAAACTTAAAATTGAGTTGAGTGAGTTATCCCTTACCAATACCAATTTCTTGGGAGCAAGCTTGGAGCCACCTTAGCCTTGGCCGAGAGGGTAATCTCCCCCTTTTCGGCTTCTGCAAATCGGGGCGGTAGCATTTGACCCCTTGCTCCCCCTCAGTTCTTGCGTCTGTGCTCACACTTGATTTCCTTGCTCCCCCTCAGATCGTGCACGAGCCTGGAGCTTCTGTAGTCTTCATTCCTCATAATTGAGCATCCCCAATTCAGTCTTGAAAAGATTGAACTTGGCCTCGTCTAAGGGCTTTGTGAATATATCAGCAATCTGCTTGTCCGTGGGGACATAACAGAGAGATGTCCTTGTTCTCCACGTGCTCCCGAATGAAGTGGTAGCGCACTTCAATATGCTTCGTTCTGCTGTGCGAGACAGGATTGTTGGCAATGGCAATTGCACTGGAGGAGTCGCAGTACATTGGAACTTCCTTGAACTGAAGGTTGTAGTCGGCTAACTGGTTTCTGATCCATAAGAGTTGTGCGCAACAGCTGCCTGCCGAGATGTACTCAGACTCTGCTGTGGAGGTAGCTACACAATTCTGCTTCTTGTTGTTCCATGAGATAAGCCTTCTTCCGAGGAATTGACACGTCCCGGAAGTGCTTTTCCTGTCATCTCTACTCCCTGCAAAATCAGCATCTGAAAAGCCTATTAGCTCGACATCATTGTTTCTCGGGTACCATAAGCCAAGATTAGGAGTACCTTTAAGGTATCTTAGAATTCGCTTTGCAGCGACATAGTGAGATTCCTTAGTGTTCACCTGATATCGGGCATAGACACATGTGGAGAACATAATATCCGGTCTACTGGCAGTAAGGTAGAGCAGGGATCCAATGATGCTTCTGTATTTGGTTTCATCGAAAGGTTTACCTTTCTCATCCTTATCCAGAGACATAGTGGATCCCATTGGAGTCCTCATAGATGCTGCTCTCTCCATACCGAATTTATTAAGGAGTTCATTTGTGAACTTCGTTTGAGAGATGAAGATTCCATCCGCAGACTGTTTCACTTGAAGTCCTAAGAAATACTTGAGCTCTCCCATACTGCTCATTTCAAACTTTCCTTGCATAAGTTTAGAAAACTTTTTGCAAAGATTATTGTCCGTTGAGCCGAATATTATGTCATCGACATAGATTTGCACCAGCAAAATCTTGCCTTTGACTTCCCTGAGAAACAATGTTTTATCTATTTTACCTCTGGAGAACTTGTTCTCAAGAAGAAAACTAGATAAAGTCTCATACCAAGCTCGTGGAGCTTGTTTCAACCCATATAAGGCCTTATTAAGAAAATAAACATGATGGGGATAAGTAGGATCGACAAAACCTGGGGGTTGAGCGACGTATACTTCCTCTTTCAGGTCTCCGTTCAGGAATGCCGATTTCACATCCATTTGATAGACTGTGAATCCTTTGTGTGAAGCATACGCCAGGAACAACCTGATTGCCTCGAGCCTTGCTACTGGTGCGAAGGTCTGGTCGAAGTCAATCCCTTCCTCCTGTCTATAACCTTGAGCCACCAGCCTGGCCTTGTTCTTTACGATGACACCATGTTCATCCATCTTGTTTCTGAAGATCCACTTCGTGCCAATCACATTGTGCTTGTATGGTCTGGGAACCAGCGTCCAAACATTGCAACGTTCGAATTGATGTAGTTCCTCTTACATGGCCAGAATCCATGCCGCATCCTTGTTCGCCTCGTCGAACTTCTTTGGCTCAACCTGTGACAGGAAGCTAAGATGCAATACTTCGTTAATAGTACCTCTTCGAGTTCTGACACCGACACGAGGATCTCCGATGATCTGATCTCTAGGATGATCCCTCACGTGCCGGAGCTCAAGAAGTCTGGCGTCTGGAGCTTCGACTACTTCTTGGGCTTCTCCTTCTTCTAAGATATTTGTTCCATTTTGATCTTCAACATTTTCAGATGACGTGGAGGTGGAAACTTTGACGTACTTAGGAGCGTCATCTTTAGCGGTCTCATCCATACTCAGCTGTTCAAGTCGAGCACCTGCATCTTCAAGAATACTACTGGAAGAATTGCTGTTAAGCAAACTTCCTTCATCAAATACAACATTTATTGATTCTTCTACCACTAGGGTTTTCTTATTGAAGACCCTATATGCCCGACTATGGGAACTATAGCCCATGAATATGCCTTCGAAGCATTTTTCACCGAATTTAGTACGCGGGTACTTCCCATTATTCAGTACATAGCATCTGCAACCAAAAATCCTCAAGTAGGACATGGTTGGTTTCCTGCCTTTCAGTAGCTCGTAGGGCGTCTTACGATGATGCTTGTTGATCAATGCTCGGTTTTGTACATGACAAGCTGTATCGACAGCCTCTGCCCAGAAGTATTCCGGGAGAGAAGCGTCTTTCAACATTGTCATGCTGGCTTCAATGAGAGTTCTATTTCTCCTCTCCGCAACTCCATTTTGCTGAGGAGTGCGCGGGGAGGAAAACTCATGAAAGATATCTTGTTCTTCACAAAATTCTGTCATAGCACCAGATTCAAATTCTGTTCCATGGTCACTTCTGATTTTGACCACGGAGCAGTTAAATTCGTTCTGAACCTGCTTGACAAAATTAGTGAAGATGTCAAACGTATCTAACTTTCGTTTCAAAAAGAACACCCATGTAAACTGAGGATGATCATCAACTATCACTAGCATATAGGACTTGCCTCCCAAGCTATGAACTTGCATTGGACCAAACATGTCCATATGTAAAAGGTAAAGACATCGGGAAGAGTCTTTGTCTGCGATGCTCTTAAAGGTAGCCCGAGTCTGTTTGCCCATCTGGCATGCAGGACAGGGGCTATCTTTGATGCACTTGATACTGGGAGCATCCCTTACCAAGTTCTTAGAAAACAGCATACTAATTGTCTTGAAATTAATATGTGTCAATCTCTTGTGTCATTGTTCACAAAGAGATGCACTGCCTGTTGCCACAAGGCATACGGGGGTAGATGAATCTAAACTGAGAAAATCTAAACAGAAGATATTTCTGCTCCTAATGCCTGATAATACCGTTTCAGAAGAGGTACGTGAAATTATCAGACATTTATCCTTGCAGAACTTAACGTCATAACCTTTATCACATAACTGACTTACACTGATCAGGTTATGGTTTAACCCTTCAACATAAGCCACGTCGGTGATAGAGATTATTATAACGCCCCCACCTGTCACATGACATATAACAGTGGGTCCGGCCGGGGCCCCACGCCATATAGCACAGACAAGCGAAGGAATCACGTGTGGAAATCAAAATCTATGCGTATCCTTAACTCATACCATTCTAGCGCAGCATTTTTCTTGTTAACATGAACTCAAACCAGAATGTCCACCCACATATAAATACCACATTTATATAGAACAACACCAGGAATGTATACAACTCACACACCCTGGCCTTATGGCCTTACAAGTTCCTCTTACATAGCAATAAGTTCGTACATCGGCACGCAGGCCGGCCACACATGAAATCCAACCACGATTCTTTACATAGCCTTCAAGGACCAAGAACACCAGGCTAGCCAATCCATTTATCCTTTCCAAACCGCAGCACCTGCAATTCATCATCCAAACCAACACAGAAAACAAGGTAACGGTCAGCATTGCTGACCCATTATAACGACCCTACCCCCTACCCGGGGTAGTGGTTCCTTCCTTGTATACAGCGCTTCCTTTCTCATCAAGCATCAGCAAACATCACCAAATCATATCATAGATAGATTATTCTCTTTATTCCACTAGCTAACAAACACATCACATCACAAACGCTGGAGTCCACCAACGCTCCGTGCACTCAGGGCACCTTCTTGGCGTACCGGAATCCACCGTCGTACACCGCTGTCTCTCGAGGCTTTAACTTGTTGGTTGACCGGCCCTAGTCCACCAGCTCGCAGGCTGGCGACATCCCGCCCAAGCCACTCAGAGGTCCATCCTCACAGCATCACAAACAGAGCAGACCGACCCACACTCCGTGGTGTAGCAAGCCGGGTTTATCTAAGCTCCCCAGGCAATGTCTACCCATCGGTCCCCCTCCTAATCCGATCGACCCACACCATGTGGTGCAGCAACCCGGGTTTAACTCGGCTCCCCTAGCATTGCCGCCCATCGATCCCTTCCTTAACTAGATCAACCCACCCTAGTGGTGTAACAGGCCGGGTTTATCACGCGCTCCCCAGGCGTGCTACCAATTGATCATCTCATAACCAGGAGCTTCACCAAAGCCTCCTCACAAGCAGTACATCCATACATTCATCACAACAGAAAACCGTTTTGCACAGCATCAAAGCCACGAAGTCTTCTCCGGTTTACCCATGAACATCACCAATCCAGACTACCGGTCCAGATGGGCTTCACACAGCATGCCTACGCCGTACGTCATAATTCCGGCTCTAGATACAAACTCAACAAAGGAATCACTTCCGCGATCCACCTCTTGGTGGAGGATTCCAAGCACATGTATAGAGAAAGGACTTCGATTTCCAAGAAGGAGATCGTTACCCTTGAAGATCGCTTCGGCGCCATGAAGTAGCCGGATGGAAATCACCGCCTCGGCTCTGCCTTCACGAAACCGCTCTCGGATCTTCGATCCGCACTCCGCAGCTCCTACAGCAGCTGGAAGACTCCTCCCTTCTCTCTCCCTTAGCCTTTCTTCTCTCTCCTTTAGAATGGAAATGAAGAAGAAGAAGGAGAAGAAGATAAGGGCATTTATCTTCTAATTCTCGGCCTTCCCAACACCTGGACAAAGCCCAGCCATTGGATCCAGGAAGAGGGAAACAAACGGCTCAGATCTGGCCAGAAAACCCAAAACACGGCCTGACACGCCCTGTGACACGCCCGTGTCACAGGCCGTGTCCCCCTAAAGCGGCAGGCAACCGACTCAAATCAACCAAGACACGCCCGTGTGACACGCCCGTGTCACGGCCGTGTACCCGACACGCCCTCAGACACGCCCGTGTCTGAGGCCGTGTGCCTCAAGGAAAATAATCCCAATCCAACCCGAGACTACACACGGCCTGGCACACGGCTGGGCACACGCCCGTGTTCCTGGCCATGTGCACCAGGACACACCCGTGTCCTTCTAACACGGCCTAACCCGAGACGTCGAGCTAAATTCGACGCCCACTGACACGCCCTGTGACACGCCCGTGTCACAGGCCGTGTCCTCACGGGAAACCCGATACTCGACGATCGTCGAGAATACTCGCCGAACCTATGACACGGCAGCCGACACGGCCGTGTCCTGGGCCGTGTGCCCCACTCTCGACGATGTCACCCGAAAATCGTCGACACCAAGTCCACTCGTCGACACAACCTCGACACGCCCTGCGACACGCCCGTGTCGCAGGCCGTGTCAACTGACACGCCCTGGGACACGCCCGTGTCCCAGGCCGTGTCACCCAAGCCTGAACCCAATTTTGCTCAAAATGACCCTCTTGAGTTCAGGGTGTTACAATCCTCCCCCCCTTCAAATAATTTCGTCCTCAAAATTTGACTTCAAATAGCCAATTAGGCACAATCATCACCAAAGCGTACACCGCAATTCTCCGCACACACTACCAAACAGACAACACAACAAACATCCCTAGCTTCCACTTGTGCACATTCAACCACATAAGACCTCAAACAAAACGACAGAATTGATTGATTTCGGCACAATCACAAGTATCAACATCATTTATCTCAGCCAAAAGTGATGTACATCAGCTAGGATTCATCAAACATAGTTTACAAAACATGCATAACATCGACATGCGTCACATCAGTTCACTTCCTCTCAGCCTCCCGATATTGAAATTCGCGATTTAATGATAAATGAACCGCTCGAGGCTGAATTTCACCAACTGAGCTTTGCGGCTCTTGCACTTCCATAGCATGCAATCTAGGTTGCGTCCGGGGTGCAGATGATTCAGCCACTGCTTTCCCTTTTTCTTCATATGACGCACCTGTCTTTTTCTCACTTCCTGGAGGGACATTCCAACAGAATTTTGCGATGTGTCCTGGCTGCCCACATTTATAGCATATACGTGTATCCACACGTCCTGGTCCATACGCCGGGGGCGACGAAACAGTCGACGGAGCTACGTCCACCGGCCTAAATCTTTTCTTCTCTTGTCGTCGAAACTCCGATTCTTTCACCTCAGACTTTTCCCTTGCCAGTCGCTTATTCTCTTGTACTCGCTTCATATCCTTCTCCAAGGCACGAGCTGTATCAACCAATGCCTGAAAGCCTTGGCTCACGGAACTCGGAAGTGCCAACCTCAATTCATCCCGCAATCCTCCATAAAACCGATTTGTCTTTCGCGCTTCCTCCGCAAAGGTCGATCCCGCATATCTCCCCAATCTTGTAAATTCATGCAGGTAGGTATCAATATCTCGCTCACCCTGCACCAAGCGGAGAAACTCATTTTCCATCGCAATCCTCTGCGACACTGGCACATACTTGGCTAGGAATATTTGAGAGAATTCATCCATAGAAACCTCCGTTAAACCTCGACCTGCCAAGTGGTGCACTTCAATCTCATCCCACCATAATCTCGCATCTCCTTCCAACAGAAAAGTGGCCAACATCACTTTCTGTTCTTCGACCGTCCTGATTGCAGTTAAGATCCGTTTTACTCTTGCCAACCAATCTTCTGCCTGCGTTGGTGAAAGCGCTCCACCAAACGTAGGTGGGTGAAAGTGCATAAAACGTGACAATGCGTCGTCACTTGCTTGCACTTCCACCACCTCGGCAGCATGCTCTTGCCTTCCACCAGGTCTTGCCTGTCCAGTTGGTTGTGCTTGTAACACTGCAAGCACTGTCTCCGCCACTACCCGTATGGCCTCTGCCGAGGGAGGCATCGGCGCTTCCACGGGTGCTGCACTTTCATCCGACCGCTGGGGCTCAGACGGCCCAGCTCCATCCCTCGCCACCTATCAATGTACAGAACACCATTAAATTCGTCCAAATCATAACGGTACTGGTACATTGCCTCCACACTCACGCACATCATGTGCATGACATACATTCCTAGTGGACATTCATGAGTTCATTATGTTCTCTCCTCCCAAACAATCTCAACCTGGCTCTGATACCACTTTGTAACGCCCCCACCTGTCACATGACATATAACAGTGGGTCCGGCCGGGGCCCCACGCCATATAGCACAGACAAGCGAAGGAATCACGTGTGGAAATCAAAATCTATGCGTATCCTTAACTCATACCATTCTAGCGCAGCATTTTTCTTGTTAACATGAACTCAAACCAGAATGTCCACCCACATATAAATACCACATTTATATAGAACAACACCAGGAATGTATACAACTCACACACCCTAGCCTTATGGCCTTACAAGTTCCTCTTACATAGCAATAAGTTCGTACATCGGCACGCAGGCCGGCCACACATGAAATCCAACCACGATTCTTTACATAGCCTTCAAGGACCAAGAACACCAGGCTAGCCAATCCATTTATCCTTTCCAAACCGCAGCACCTGCAATTCATCATCCAAACCAACACAGAAAACAAGGTAACGGTCAGCATTGCTGACCCATTATAACGACCCTACCCCCTACCCGGGGTAGTGGTTCCTTCCTTGTATACAGTGCTTCCTTTCTCATCAAGCATCAGCAAACATCACCAAATCATATCATAGATAGATTATTCTCTTTATTCCACTAGCTAACAAACACATCACATCACAAACGCTGGAGTCCACCAACGCTCCGTGCACTCAGGGCACCTTCTTGGCGTACCGGAATCCACCGTCGTACACCGCTGTCTCTCGAGGCTTTAACTTGTTGGTTGACCGGCCCTAGTCCACCAGCTCGCAGGCTGGCGACATCCCGCCCAAGCCACTCAGAGGTCCATCCTCACAGCATCACAAACAGAGCAGACCGACCCACACTCCGTGGTGTAGCAAGCCGGGTTTATCTAAGCTCCCCAGGCAATGTCTACCCATCGGTCCCCCTCCTAATCCGATCGACCCACACCATGTGGTGCAGCAACCCGGGTTTAACTCGGCTCCCCTAGCATTGCCGCCCATCGATCCCTTCCTTAACTAGATCAACCCACCCTAGTAGTGTAACAGGCCGGGTTTATCACGCGCTCCCCAGGCGTGCTACCAATTGATCATCTCATAACCAGGAGCTTCACCAAAGCCTCCTCACAAGCAGTACATCCATACATTCATCACAACAGAAAACCGTTTTGCACAGCATCAAAGCCACGGAGTCTTCTCCGGTTTACCCATGAACATCACCAATCCAGACTACCGGTCCAGATGGGCTTCACACAGCATGCCTACGCCGTACGTCATAATTCCGGCTCTAGATGCAAACTCAACAAAGGAATCACTTCCGCGATCCACCTCTTGGTGGAGGATTCCAAGCACATGTATAGAGAAAGGACTTCGATGTCCAAGAAGGAGATCGTTACCCTTGAAGATCGCTTCGGCGCCATGAAGTAGCCGGATGGAAATCACTGCCTCGGCTCTGCCTTCACGAAACCGCTCTCGGATCTTCGATCCGCACTCCGCAGCTCCTACAGCAGCTGGAAGACTCCTCCCTTCTCTCTCCCTTAGCCTTTCTTCTCTCTCCTTTAGAATGGAAATGAAGAAGAAGAAGGAGAAGAAGATAAGGGCATTTATCTTCTAATTCTCGGCCTTCCCAACACCTGGACAAAGCCCAGCCATTGGATCCAGGAAGAGGGAAACAAACGGCTCAGATCTGGCCAGAAAACCCAAAACACGGCCTGACACGCCCTGTGACACGCCCGTGTCACAGGCCGTGTCCCCCTAAAGCGGCAGGCAACCGACTCAAATCAACCAGTACACGCCCGTGTGACACGCCCATGTCACGGCCGTGTACCCGACACGCCCTCAGACACGCCCGTGTCTGAGGCCGTGTGCCTCAAGGAAAATAATCCCAATCCAACCCGAGACTACACACGGCCTGGCACACGGCTGGGCACACGCCCGTGTTCCTGGTCGTGTGCACCAGGACACACCCGTGTCCTTCTAACACGGCCTAACCCGAGACGTCGAGCTAAATTCGACGCCCACTGACACGCCCTGTGACACGCCCGTGTCACAGGCCGTGTCCTCACGGGAAACCCGATACTCGACGATCGTCGAGAATACTCGCCGAACCTATGACACGGCAGCCGACACGGCCGTGTCCTGGGCCGTGTGCCCCACTCTCGACGATGTCACCCGAAAATCGTCGACACCAAGTCCACTCGTCGACACAACCTCGACACGCCCTGCGACACGCCCGTGTCGCAGGCCGTGTCAACTGACACGCCCTGGGACACGCCCGTGTCCCAGGCCGTGTCACCCAAGCCTGAACCCAATTTTGCTCAAAATGACCCTCTTGACTTCAGGGTGTTACAATTATACTGTTGGAAATCATACCGTAACCTCTGGTGACTCCTCGATCTGACCCTCCAAAGATGACTTTGGGTCCATTCTCGACTGGAGTGTAATCACGCAGCAGGCTTCTTGTCCCGGTCATATGCCGGGAGCATCCACTATCCAAATACCAGATCGGCGTTTTGGTGGCCTTTGGACTTTCCTGCAAAACAAAATTAATTTGCCTTAGGAACCCAATCGAACTTGTGTCCTAGATTCCTGGTTAGCACACTCCCCCTCGGTTGGTTAACCCTACGAGTGGTCGGTCTCGCATTGCTAACATAGGGAGTCTCGTAATTTCTTGGATTAAACCAACAATCCACGGCAAAGTGACCGACTTTGCCACAGCACCAACAGTCGAATCTGTTGTACCTCTTCCTAGGCTCCTGCCTTACCCTGGGAACGGTGGGTACTGTTGGGGCCTTGGATCTGGAGGTGGAGGACTCATGGTGGCAACAGTCACATGACTTTGTCACCTTCTGTATAACAGGCTTGGCTTTTGGTGCCTGCTTTCCACTATGGCCGCTAGAGAACGGACCATAATTTCCCATGTGGATTTCCTCATAAGGTGCCTTGAAGGCACTCTCACCGAAGTTCCGGGGAAAGTTCCAACCATCATACCGGCTCTTTGGCTTTGCAACCGAGGGCCGGAAATGATGCCCAAATGTTGACTCAAAGTGATGTTGGCTGCAAGGAAAGCCAGGCTTTCTGAACGCAATAGGACTAAGAGGAGCCTTACCCTTTTCATCAGCAGAGGCCTTCTTGGCGGCCTTATTCTTCCTCTGGTTCTTGTTTCTCCTAGATGAAGGACCAGATACCCCTATATGCCCCAAGCCAGCTCCTTTGGCCTGAGCAGAGAAGGTATCAACGACTGGAAGAACTGTTTTTGGCATAGAGAAGCTCTTGACGATCTTCCTTTCTGCCGCAAGTAGTTCTTCCAACTTGTCGACTTCCTCCTGCTTAAGATCAAGGAGCTTCAAAGACTCTGAATGTTTTGAAGTCAGGTCAAGGTGCTCCTGTCGGAGAGAAATCAAGCTAGTGACCTCTTCCCTTAGGGATACACACTCACCCTTAAGGAATTTTACTTCCTTCTTCTCAGCCTTCAGTCTCTTACGGCACTCATCGAAAGTGTTGAGCAGAAGCTCATACTTCTCGAGGTGCTCAGCTTCACGGGCCGAAGGGCCATCCTCAGGTTCATCATCCTGAGACTCAGGATCAGAGTCGGAGTCGGAGAGAGGGGTGTGAGCTTTTACCTTCCCAGTAAATGGGGGGCATTCTCCTTCTGAGTCCGAGCGACCCACCAGCCCGAAGTAGGCTTCCTCATCATCACTTGAGTCTGAGGAGTCAGACTCACTCAGTGTCTTTGGCCGTTTGGCGATGTAGCTCCGCTCCTTCTTCTTGTCTCTAGAGGACTTGTGCTCCTCTTCTTTCCCTTTTTCCCTCTTGCCTTGATAGCAGTCGGCCACGACGTATCCTGGCTTATTGCATCCAAAGCAAATAATATCAGAGGAGCGATGTTTGTTCGATCTAGATGCATACCTGTCAGAAGAATAGTTTTTCTTCTGATGCCTGGAGGAGGAGCCATCTCTCTTTCTTTGATTCCTCATCTTGAGGAACTTCTTGAACTCTCGAGTGATGAGGGAGAAATCCTCCTCCGACAGCTCTGAGCTGGAGGAGCATGGCTCGGAGTCCTCCTCCTCATCCTTTTTCCTGGCACGGTACGACACCGCACCCTTGCCTTTTCTGGAGTGACTGGCTTTTAGAGCCACCGTCTTTTCTTTGGCAGCTGCCTTCTCAGCTTCTTCTTCTGCTTTTCTGGTGTTCAGCTGAAGCTCATAGGACATCAGCTTTCCAAACAGAATTTGTGGATCAGTTTCAGCTAGTCTGCCAAACTCTCTGATGGCGCAGATCTTTGTGTCCCATTCCTTAGTAAGGGACCTAAGGAACTTATCATTGAGTTCAGCATTAGTGAACACTCTTCCGTAGCCTTTGAGGGCGTTAACAATCTTGAGGAAGTTCTCGTATGTGACTCCGATCTCTTCCTTAGGCCCTTGTCTGAAGGCCTCATATTTCTGGTTCAGGAGGGATCTCCGATCATCACTCACTTCATCCGTGCCCTCCATTAGGATGATCAGGCACTGCCAAATCTCCTGTGCTGTCCTGCAGTTGCTGAAGTTTTGCATCATAGAGTCATCAACTGCGCTGACCAGAATGTTCCGTGCCTTCATGTCAAGTCCCACTAGTACCATCTCGTCCTTGTCCATTTCAGAAAGTGTCTTCGGCACTTTCTTGGTGGGATCAATGGTGGAGGCCTTAGTGGGGACATAAGGTCCCTCCAGCACGATCATGAAAAGTCGAGGATCCACTGCTTCCATGTAGAACCTGATCCTTTCCTTCCAAATAGGAAAGTTGAGCCTGTTGCACACTGGGATCTTGCCGGAGTACTTGAGCCCGTCCATAGTAGATGTTTGCCTCCTTCTTGACACTAGTGGCAGGATTCAACTCAAGGTGTTAACCTTTTTGATGAGTAATCTCGCTTTGATACCACTTGAAAGTCCACCTAGTGTCAGCTATGTGCACCTATGGGGGGGGGGGGGGGGGCAATAGGTGACGTGTAGCGCTTTTGCGGAATTTACGAATGTACCTGCACAATAAAAATAAAAAGCACAGCACACAGAATACACAGGCAATTTATAGTGGTTCCCCGACTTGGGTACATCCACTTTCCCCCTTCGACCTATCTCCCAACAAGGGACGACTCGGTCTCTTCTCCAACAGGATTGAAATCCAATCCCTGCACTATCGGAAGGAACCCTTCCACACATGAGAGTCAACACTCCCACAAAATGGGTTGCACCCAACCCTTACAACACAGAACAAACGTTCCTTTACAACAAAAGTAAATATAGAATGTACACGAGATACAAACTTCGTTTGGAGACTACGGTGTTCCTCTTCGTTCGACGACGTGTTCGTGAAGTCAACGAAGAGTCTATAACCTTGGTCTCTCTTGGAGAGGATCTCCCCGGAACCGGCGGCGGCAACACGAGCGGCGGCTAGCTTCGGGATCGGCGGTTATGATTATGAGCGGCTACTGAAAATAGAGATCCAATCTTCGTAGCGAAGCAAGCTAGGTCTTCCAACGGTCACACGAGGATCGGTCGTCTCGATTGATTCGGATGGGAAGTTTTTCCCGATCAACAAATCGAGAGACAAGGGATCTCTGGATAGACGCGTGAGACTCAAGCTTTGCTAAGCTTCTGTTGCCGGAGATCGGGAAGAAAAACGATCAACAGCGGCGGCTGACTAGCGCGAGCGGCGACGGATGCGGCGGGGCGATTTTGCGATTTTAGGGTTTGCTCTGCTCGGCTACTTTCTCTGTCTCTTTACAGTTCAAAATATCCGTATACATACTGTAGATACTACTAATTTGACCGTTGTGGGACCCACAAGAAAAATCCCGAAAACCGGTCCAGAACACTGACAACGGCAGAATCCGGTTCAGGAAGATCCAGAAAAATGCCCAAGTCAAAATCGGTGAGAATCGAAAGTAAATCTCGCCGAGTCGCCGAGAATCAAAGGTGATTCTCGATGATTCGGCGAGAATCAAAGATGATTCTCGTCGAATTTGCCTTGGTTGTACGCACTGCTTTAGGCCAGGTCGAGACGGCGAGAATCAACCAGTGATTCTCGACGATTCGACGAGAATCACTTGGTGATTCTCGTCGATTCTTACTTAGAAGCAGAGGTGCTCGCTTAGAAGTGGCTGGGTCGAGTTCGGCGAGAATCAACTACTGATTCTCGACGAATCGGCGAGAATCCCAAGTGATTCTCGCCGAATCGGCGAAAATCACTTGGTGATTCTCGTCGATTTAAACTTAGACGAATTTTCGTTTTTCCACCTATGAGGTGCTCCTTGACCCATCCTTGCTCCTTGTCTGCTCCTGCATATTTACAGCCCTGTGCTTGAAAGTAAGTGCACTCCAATAGAGAGAGTACACGTAGGCCAACACACTGATCTGCTCAACGAGGGATTACGTCGTGCAGACCCGTGTATATTGACCTACTACACCCTGACATTGGTGTGCACTTAGCGTGGAAAAACTGCAAGCACAACTAGAAAGAGTTTATCAAATACATAGTCTATTGACCTTAGCTTGTCCAGGGACTTCTTCAAATCAGGTACATTGTGGATACAATACCCAACACCTGGTTCCTAGCACAAACACATGTAGTATACATGATGTCACGCCTACTAGCAGTCAAGTAGAGGAGGGCAATTATGTCTCTATACAAGGTTTCATCGATAGGTTTTCTAGTCTCATCCTTATCTATTGACACACTTGACCACATAGGAGTTTTCATTATAGAGGCACTCTCCATTCCAAACTTCTTTATTAACTCCTTGGTGAACTTAGACTGAGAGATGAATAACCCATCCTCTGATTGTCTAACTTGGAAGCCCAAGAAATACTTGAGTTCACTGCTACTGCTCATTTCAAACTGCCCTTGCATAAGTTTAACAAAATTCTTGCAAAGGCCATCATCAGTAGACCCAAAAATTATATCATCTACATAAATTTGGACTAGAATGATCTTACCCTTGACTTCCCTAAGGAATAATGTTTTGTATATGTTCTCATTGAGAATTTGTTCTCAATAAGAAAGCTAGATATGGTTTCATACCATGCCCTAAGGGCTTGTTTCAACCCATACATAGCTTTTCTAAGTTGAAACACATATTCAAGAAAGTTACAATTAACAAAACCTGAGGGTTGCTCAACACAAATATCCACTTTTAGATCACCATTAAGGAAAGCTAACTTAACATCCATTTGGTAGACCTTAAATCACTTGGATGCAGTATATGTATGAAATAGTCTAATTTCCTCAAGTCTAACAACTGGTGCAAAGGTTTGATCAAAATCAACCCCTTTGATCTTGCTTGTATCCTTCGACAACCAGTTTAGCTTTAATTTTGATGATAACACCATTCTCATCAAGCTTATGCCTATAAATTTATTTGGTTCCAATGATGTTATATCCATGTGGTCAGAGAAGCAACTTCCAGACATTGCATCTCTTAAACTTATTTAGTTCATCTTGCATAGCCACAATCTAAAATGGATCTATGTTGGCATCTTCAAACTTTTTGGGTTCAACTTGAGACAGAAAGCTTGAGTACATGACAATGTTGAGGCTTCTGCTCCTTATTGTAACACCTCGGTTTGAATCTCCTATGATTAGATCTCTGGGATGATCTCTCAAGTGTCTGACAGCAGTTGGCATATTATCCTCAACATCTTGAACTTCAGTTACTAGATCCTAATGATCTTCATCAATGTCCAATGCACTTAAACCTTCTTCGGGAATGATCACACCATCACTTTCCTCTTGTACAGTAGGAGGTGTGTCATTGCTGCTTAGCTTGTCTAACTTCAGTTTTGCACCTGCAAATCTAGAGGAGCTTGACAGCTCACTGTTAATCATGGAAGACTCAACAAATACTACATTAATAGATTCATATATAACTTGCTTCTTCAAGTTGTAGACTTTATAAACTTTATTGTAGTTGATGTACCCAACAAAAATTCCCACATATGATTTGACAACAAACTTTATCAAGTAGGACTTCCCATTATTAAGCACAAAGTATTTACTTCCAAAGATCCTGAGATATGCAAGATTTGGTTTTCTGTATTTCATAATCTCATAGGGAGTCTTCTTGTAATACTTGTTGATAGATGCTCTATTCAGGACATGACAAGCAGTGTTTATTGCCTCAGCCGAGAAGTATTCTGGGAGAGAAGTGTTGAATTTTCTCAAAGTGGTCAGCAAGATAGCCCAAAGACAAATTAATATTCTCGGCACTACCCAGTTCACACTTTGATCTAGCGGAAATCTCAAGGAGCAACACTTAACACAACATGCACATGGAAGAACAAGCAGATCTTATTCATTAACTTCTTTACAAGGCGAGACATACGTGGCGAGACATGATTTCGCCAGTACACAAGCTACAAAATAGAAAGTCCAAAATAAGCCGAGCGAACAGAATTGCAGACCGCCGAGACCGCCGAGTCCGCCTAGTTGCTGAAACCGCCCGAACTCTAGCTGCTAAACGCAGAATAAAACACGGAGTCTGCCTAAGACCGCAAGGCCGTGCAGACACTTCGTTATTTGCGTAATGCTGATGAACTGATGAACAGACCACCTACCCGCCTGAGACCGGCAGACAGGTTATTGGTACTTGACAAAGCTGAAGCAGAGAACTGACAAGCCGCAGAGCAACCTGTTGAGTCCGTAGAGACCGCACACTTCCAAGTACTTGACTGAAGTCAAAGCCAAACTCCTGGCTCCTTGAAGCTAGCCGCGCGACCTGCACACAATAACAGTTAACTCCGATTCAATCCGCGCGGACAAAAAAACTGAGATCGCAGCACTTTGACCGAGCACCCACTTACTGTTCACTCAGTTACTGTAGACGTGTCGGGGGGTTCTATTTATAGATGAGGTGAGGAGTGTGGTCACCTCCCTAGTGGATAGAGACACCGGCCCAGCCCGCGCGCTAACAAAACACCCGTCCGCTGAGTCCTCAAGGACTTAGCCGGATTCCAAGGCACAAACCGCCAGGAGCAATACTGATGCACCTTTAGGCGAATTCTCATCAGTCCGCCCAAGCTATGCGGACAAGGCACCAGCCCGCAGAACCCGCAAACACCGCGGGACAGCAACATCCCCCTTCAGTGACTATCCGCACATACAAGAGGCAGTCTGCACACCACCAGAGCAATACATCTATCAGCCACAAGTTCATGACCAAGGGCAGTCCGCCCGGTCAACAGCGGACTTGGCAAATACAGCAGACACACTAGCCTTGTCACAGAATGTGACCAAGTCCAGTAAAACACCAAAAGTCCTAGCGTGAGCTCGGTGGACATATCTCCGTTCGCCAAACATCCAGAACACAGACCGCCAACACCTCTCCAGAGTAAGGCAGTCCAACCACTACTCGCACGTCTGCACAACATAACGGCCATGTGCCGGACGTCAAACACCAGTCCGCCACAACAACAACACTGCTGTACTTCTAGAGCACGACAAGGCCACAGCCAAACTCCTAAGGCCAGTCCGCAACAGCGGACACCGCAGACTAGCCAGTCTGCCACTCCTCATGCGGATAGATCACAGAACCAGCCTGTTAACTCAAGCTTGCAAAGCTGCAAAGCCACTGATCAACCAAGCACTGCCTGCAGTCCGCATATCGCAGTCCGCTCAGTCCGCTTTGCTCGAAGCCCGACGTCCTCATAGACCAACCAGGTCCAACCAGTCCTCATAGCAGACTGCACAGGCCGCACAAGCCGCTTCAACAAAAATAGCCAGGTCCAACCAGACCTATCACTCGGCCACAAAATGGCAGCCTGCACAGTTCGCCCAGTCCGCGGACTCTGTCCGCTCAGACCGCCCAGCCTGTCCATCAACCACTTTCACTTCATAAATTTCAACAAGAAGTGTATTTGAGTAATGTCCTTCCAGCCTCTATGAGAGTCCTATTCTTTTTCTCAGCTATCCCACTTTGTTGGGGTGTTCTTGGAGAAGAAAACTCCTAAAAATACCTTGCTCTCCACAGAACTTTGTCATGCCTTCAGACTGAAATTCAGTACCATGATCACTTCTGACTTTGACCACAAAACTATCCTTTTCAATCTAAACTTGTCTAACAAAGGTCACAAAGATGTTAAGGGTTTTAGATTTTTTCTTAAGAAATAATACCGAAGCAAATTTGAAATATTCATCAACTATCACAAGTGCGTAGACTTTCCTACCTAGACTATGAATTAGCATAGGACCAAACAAGTCTATATACAAGAGGTATAAACACCTCTCAAAATAGTTAGCCCCAATGCTCTTAAAGGAGGCCTTCGTTTGTTTACCCTTTTGGCATGCAGAACAAATGCCCTCTTTGGTGCATCTCAGATTGGGTCCATTTCTGACTAGCCCTTCATTGAAGAGCTTGCTGATTGTCTTGTAATTCAAGTGAGCAAGCCACTTATGCCATTGCATACAATAAGAGATTTTCTCATTTGCAACAAGACACATAAGAGAGTTTGTACTTATATATAAGAAATTCAAATAGTAAATATTTCCACTCACAGTGCCTGTCAAAATGACCTCTTGGTCGCTTGACCTTTTGATCAGACACTTATCCTTGTGGAAGATAATGACTTAACCAATATCACATAGTTGGCTCATGCTGATGATATTGTGTCGCAATCCTTCCACATAAGCTACTTTTATAATGAATACTATGTTATTGGTAATCATACCATAGCCTTTGGTAACTCCTCTATCTGAACCACCAAAGATAGTTTTAGGTCCTTTCCTCGCTAGAGTATAATCATCTAGATGGCTCCTTATTCTTGTCATATGTCTGGAACATCCACCATCCAAGTACCATATTGGCATTTTATGGGTACTTGGACTATCCTGCAATCATATATTAGTTTACCTTAGGAACACAAAAGGGTTTGTGACATTGGTTTATGTTAGCCTGAGAATGACTTTGTCTACCTGCTACAGCCCTGACAAGAAGACTCACCCTTGCCCTTGGCATACTTGGGTTGTGTCAATAGTCTATGACAAAGTGACCCACCTTACCACAACACCAGCACTCATGGATATTATATCACCTATTCTGAATAGCCTTTGAAGTATGTAAGCTATCAGTTTTTATCTGTTTAGAGGGGAGAACAATAACCTTCTTCATATTTCTTTTAGCAAGAATTTTCCTGAAAGTAGGTCGGCCAGTGGGTACACTGGGTTTATTCTGAATTACACCAACAGATGTCTTCTTTGCAGCGATATGGTGTTGATGGCATTAGAAACAACCAAGTGAGGCTTACTAACTCACATTCTCATAGTCTTGCTCTTTACTAAAGGAAGATGGGTATTGTCCATAACCTTGTCCATGAGAGTGGAGTTGGAGCACCAAACACAAATGGTCCATGATGGGCATTTGGATTTCCTCATGTGTAGCCTTCAATGCACTCAATCCCATGCCCTTTATTCTTCTATTATAATATACATATGTATCCTTACAAGAAGAGCAACCATTCTTCCAATGACCATACATACTGTCATGGTCATACCTGTTAGAAGGAAGAATTACCTTCTAGAAGGTGGTCTGAGGCATAACTGGAGCCTTTCCTTTCCCTTTAAAATGGACAGATCCACTTGAATCCCAAACCTCTCTTATCTTTTTGAGAGGTGAAGGAGTCAATCAGTGGCAATACAGTTTTGGGCTTAAAAAACTCAGCTACTAGCATTCTCTCTTTGAGGAGATTATCTTCAAGATCCTTGATGATCTTGTTCTTCTGCCTAATGGTGCCAATTTGGATGACTGGGATTGTCTTCCGCTGACTGACTTCCCTCCTCATCTAGGAAAGCAAAGGAGCTAACTCATACTATAAGGAAGTAGCTTGCTGAAGAGAGACAATCTCCTCACCTTATCTTTTGACAAGCTTCTTGCTCTTCCATAGAGCATCCAAAATAACACCATCATCAGATTCTAATCTATCATCCCAACTGGATGAAGTGGATGCTTCAATGTCTGAGCCAGTCTCATAGATAAAAGGAGAGTTGGAGAGAGAGTGTTCTTCATTAGGAATAGAGTTGCCTGAGGAGCTGGGATCTGAGCACTCTGACTCTGCAACCTCCTTGGTGGAGAAAGAGTCATTTTTCTGATCTTTCTAGTTGCTTTAGCTCTGAAGGCCAGATCCTTCTCTTTGTTGAGAGTTATGACAGCATCTTTTTCTGCCCTTCTAGAGTTCAGCTGCATCTCATGAGACAGCAGCTTCCCAAACATTTCTTGAGGGATATTGTTGGCCAAGCTACCATCCTATTTAATGGCATAGATCTTGATATCTCATTCCTTATTGAGAGATCTCAAGAACTTGTCATTCAGCTCCTAGTTTGTGAACTATCTGCCATAAGTGATCAGACTGTTCACTATCATGAAGAACTTTTCATAACAATCAGCTATGGAATCTTTCTTGCCTTGCTTGAAGCCATCATACTGCTCATTCAGGAGGGATTTCCTATCATCCCTCACCTCCTTTGTCCCTTCCACATACATTATCAGATAATCTTACATCTCTTTAGTTGTTCTATAGTAGACCAAGTTCTGGAATGTGGAGTCATTTATGACACTAACAATAATGTTTTATCCCCTTTTGTCCATAGTTGACATAATGACTTCATCCTTGGTCATCTCAGTATATTTCTTGGGTGTCTGGATATTGGCATATATAGCAGAGATTTTCAATGAAAGGTCCCTCTTAAGCTATTATGAATATCATAGGGTATGGGGCTTCCATAAATAGTCTTACCCTTTCCTTCCAAATCCCAAAATTTTCTTTTCTAAATATAGGTAGTTTCATAGAGCTCAACTCCTTATGGTTCTCACCTAAACCCATAGAGATAATCTTCTGCTACCCTTGGAGATTTGTTCATACTGTTAAGTCCATTTTGAACTACCTCCCTCTGATAACACTTGAAAGTCTCTGTTCAAGAGTAGCTACAAACCTAAAGGGGTGGGGGAATAGGTATGTTTCAAATCTTTTTGAATCTTTTAAGCTTAGGTCAAGTTGTGTGTTAGATTTAGTTGTTTTGTTTTCAAGAGTCACTACAACACACAAGAATTTATAGTGGTTCCCCTATCTAGGGTACATCAACTTTCCCCCTTCACCTATTTAGCAGTGAGCTAGATTCGGATAACTCCTCCTTTTACTTGGCTCCTCGAGCTTACACCTCAGATCCCTAAGGATCCTACAACTCAGAGTGAACTCACTCCTACAACTTAGAGTATAACAACTCCTACCTCAGGCTTAGTAACCCTACACTCAAAGATTCACAGATCTCCTACCTCAAATCTGCACAACGACCCTACCTCAGGCACAAGCCTTACCTTAGATCCTAAACAGGATCCTACAACTCAAAGACTTAGCTCCTAACCTCAGCCTTTATAACACAGGCTTACAGCTAGATCAAACAATGATCCTATAGAATGAGTAATGATTTCGTGATGTTTGACTCCAGAGAAATATTCCTCTGGGTCGCCCTCCTGAACTGAGTAATCCTAGTTTAAACTCTTCACAGGTACAAGATTATTGATGTTCAGAGTAGTTCTGCTTGTGCTGAAAAGAACTGAAGCAAAGTTCTGTATATTCAAGCTTTAATATATCAGCGTCGAAAGCAGTATCCTTGAAGATGAACAACAACTTTCTTTGAGTGCTCTGCTACTCCACCTTTTATAGAAAATTGGGTTTTCTATTCTTGCTGAAAAATGATTTAGAGATTTTTGATTTTAATCAGCAAGCAACTTTATGTATTCTATAACTCTTCTGTAAATCTAAGAGTGATGAGTTAAGCAGGTCTCTAGAAGAAGACCTCTTTAATTTCTTTATAAATTCTTCTTATATCCCTCCACCCAATGACGCTTTGATCTATATGGGCAAGCCAAAATAGAAGCTATAAAGTTATTTTAGCTCTAACTGCTGTTCAGAAAGTGTTCAACACCATTTGGCATCTAGTACACAAATCTTACTTAATTTGAATTTAGATGACATCAGCATGACTCAGTGCTTGTGGACTTAGCAGTTTTCACAATCAATCTACACAGGCATTGAGTGAAGCTATATGACTCAATGCAAAAACACTTGGTATAAAATCTGCTTCTTGAGGCGTTGAGTAAGCCTTCATCTCTCAATGCTTTTGTCTCAAACATCTAAACCATTAAGGCGTTGAGTGGACCTTCATCACTGAACGATTTTGTACTTGGCAGAATTCTTCTGGTTGAAGGCGTTAAGTGAAGCTTCTTTACTCAATTCTTCTGGACTTGACAAATATTTTGACAGAAGACATTGAGTGAGCCTTTTACACTAAACGCTTCTGGACTTGCACCGAATTTTTGAATGAATGTGTTTAGTGAAGCTTTGTGACTCAATGCTTCTAGACTTTGCTGAATTATTAACAAGGCATTGAGTGATCCCTCTTCACTCAATGCTTCTGTACTTAGACTTATTTCCTTTTGAGTAGATGTTAAGTGAACAACCTTCACTGAACGCTTCTGGACTTAACTAGATTTGAGTCCTGCACCACTAAGGCTTTGAATGTCTGATCTTCTATCAACTCTTTTAGCCTTCTGGTTTTGAGTGAAGTGTACCCACTCAACGCTTCTAGAGTTAGCCAGATTTCTACTTTTCAAGCATCATGTCTTGAGTCCAAATGGAATTCTGAACCTGATTACCTGTCTAATCATGGAATAGTAGACAACTTGCATATATTGAACTTGAACATATATCAAATACAATCATGTATATACTATTGACTTGTAGGCATTCTTCAAATTTGGGATATTGTGATCAATGGACCCAACACTTATGAATAAATGCTTAGTATATCCATGGTTACTTACCTATAGTTTGCGACTTATATTAGGGAGGGCGTACGATTATGTGCATTAGAGACCCAACCTCTAAGTCATGTCGTGTCCTTAACCGGGGAGGATTCCAGTGGGGTCTTGCGAGGCAATAGGGGAAAGTGTGATAGGTTGAGAGTCGTCTTTTGTATGCATATGGGATTAATACCCCAATCTACGACATGTGTGTAGCTCCTCATTCCCATTTGTCACTAAGTATGGGGCTAGGGTGTAGACATATAGCTTGAGTTATTTTTAATCTATGACATAATACATCACTATCACTGCGCCAACATTATTATAAAATCTATTATTATCTATGTCATCCATATTATATTTTTTATTCGAACATGTCATCTTGTGTTTTTCCATACTATATTAAATTTGGGCATTCAAGATTTTGAAAAATATAAGTATTTTGAAAAATAACCTTTTTGACATCATGTGCCAAAAATATTTTATCTGCATTTTTAATTCAAAACTCTTTGCAATACTAGGTGTCACTTATGTTAGAAAACATGAATCAAGAAAAATTAAAATGAAAAATTATCAAAAATCATATTTTTTATACAATATAACATATTTCAGTGGCTAACGCACGTGTTAATACAAATGCTAGCGGTAACATAAATTGTTATTTACTTTTTTTATCTAGCATAAAAGATCATACTACTGACAAACTCTTTAAAAAATTTTATGTTTTCCTGAAAATAATTTATTTTAAAATATTTAAAAATCAAACATAAAATTATAAAATCATTTCAAAGAACAAAAAAAATATATTTATTTTTCTTATTATCTCTTTGTGTGTTTATGTTTTTGAATTTCTTTTATAAAACTCAAAAAATCATAAAACTATTTTTTATTCAGTCTCATTGTCAAGGATGACTAATTATATCAATTAAAGATTAAATACGATATTTAATTTAATTTTCAAGTTTCCTAAAACTTTATTTTGATTATGTCATGTATTGAATATTATCTTGTTATGTGCAATGAAATTGATTATAGAAAACATATGTATGATTGTTTAGCATGTCTCTAAGTATAAGTAATGTTTTATGTTTGATAATGATTTTACACACTCACTTATTTTGATAAACTACATGTGTTTTAAATCTTACACTTGCATGATTGTGTAGTGTAATAACATAATAATTAAAATGCATAAATAGATTACCTACACTACATTGAATTGCTGATTTCAATTCTTTATTTTTTCATACACTTATTCATTAGAGAAAAGTTGTTTAAAAAATTAAATGATATTGTTTGCAAAATAAGTAAATTCGGAGTACTTGGTCACAAGCCTAAAAAGTATATAATAAATGACAAGAAAAACTCCACCAAACACTACTCACCCTCCTGATAAGTTTTAAAGAGCATTGTGAGGTAGAGTACCTTGAAAAGGATTGTATAGTATCTTATAGCAAACAAAAGTATTCACCACTTCTCTTAGTACACTTTATTACAAAAATAAAAACAAAGTTAAAAAGAATAAAAGTGATCCCCTAAGCACTACTTCGCTCCCTAATAAGTCTTAAAAAGAAATTTCTGTGTCTGCTTCCTGAGCAAAGATAAACTCAGCCCAACCTTCTTCTCAGCAACAAGATAACTGGTCTTCAATAAGCTGCTGCTTGTGCTTGAAGTAACTCAGGAACAAGGTCTCTGAAGTTGTTGTTGATATGCTCTTCAATAAGCTAACTTTGACTGCAGAAATTTGAAGGCACTGCTCAATCTTCTTTCTTATAAAGCTTTTCTGATCTTGTTGTAGCTGGTGAAGATTTCTACAGCCAACTCACTAGAACTTTTAGTTCAGCTGGTTTAACTTCCTTCTTTAATCTCGACAACAATGGCGAGGAGGAAGACGAAGTCCAACCACTACTTTTTGAAATGAGTAAACCCTAACAGTTAAGTTCCATCTCCCGATCTTGTCCCTTTTATCTTCTACCGTTCAATGATGCTTTGAGTTAGTGGGGACCACCTGTAGTTGTTGGTTGCAACTTACTTTAACAGTAAAAGACGTATAGGTCTGCGACACCATTTGTCGCATACTATAGATTTCCCACAACTAATCTGAATTCTATTGACTTTTGTTGACGTAAGCATCTATGGACTTAGCCCAATTCAAAATTTCATCCCATGCATTAAGTGAATTGGCTTCACTCAATGAATCTGGACTTAGCTAATTTCTTCTGCACTGTCGGGCATTGAGTGAATAGTCTTCACTCAATGCTTTTGTCCTTGGACAATCTTTCTACTAATTTGGCATTGAGTGCGTTGAGTGAGCCTTCGTCACTCAACACTAACTCTACTTAGCCAAATTCTGCCCTGCTAGGCGTTGAATGCGTTGAGTCTATCTTCATCACTTGCTTCTGGACTTGGCAAATTTCTTTTGCTCTACCAGGTGTTGAGTGCATTGAGTGAGCTTTCATTACTTAATACGCATGGACTTAGCTGCTTATCTGAATTCTTGCCATCTTGATGAGGTGTTGAGTGAAGTGCCTTCACTCAACGCTTCTGTACTTAGCCAATCTTTTTGATGAGCTTGCAATGAGTGAGCTGGCCTCACTCAATGCATCTGAACTTAGACAGATTTTTCTGTCTATCTCTTTATAAGCTTTGACTAATCATTGCTCTGTCGACGCCTTCTTCTATGGGTGTTGAGTGAGCTGTCCTCACTCAACACTTCTGAACTTAGCCAGAATTCTTGACAGATCCTCAATTGCTTTGACTGCTCGAGCTTGTCTTAATGCTTCTTGGTATATGGCGTTGAGTGAACTCGCTTCACTCAATGCCTGTGGACTTAGCCGCATTTTCTTCCTTGCCAATGTTGAAGCTTTGACAAACTCTGCTGTACTCGACGCCTTTTGTTATATGGCATTGAGTGAACTGCCTTCACTCAACACCTATGGACTTAACCGCAGAACTGCTATGCAAGCTGATGGGCTTTGACTGTCCACACCTTACTCAGCGCTTTTTGGCATCTGGCATTGAGTGAACTAGCTTCACTCAACGTCTGTGGACTTAGACAGATTTCTCTCTCTCCACCTTTCTACCTTGTGACCACCTTTCACAATCACTTAGATAACCTATCTAAACTTGTTCCAAGGAACATCCTGCACATGATGAGCTTGAACAACATCAAATACAATTATTCTCTTAATGTCGATGGTGATGTTTCTTCAAATCAAATCTAAGGAACATTGAGGGCAATATTCCAAATAGAATGTCTTCAGACTGAGAAACATTACTTGGCAGAGTCCTTCATGTAGATTCTGTTGACATAGATACCTGAGCACTCACATCTCTTCTAGTGCCTGCAGAAGATTCAGACAACTATGTGTCATGAGGTTCTTCTTCCCTGCACTCAGAACTTTCTTCAATGATGGTAATTGTTTTCCTTTTCTTTTTAACAGTTGCATGTTGGTGTGGGAGCAATACCCTATGCCACCTATCAAACATCTTCGAGTCCATCTTTCTTATATGATGTATATTTATTCCTAGCCTCATATTAAGGTTCCCTCGAACATAACTATGTAAGTATAAGGACAATATTCTCCCTAAGTTGGGTTCTGGAACACATTCCACTATTCTTTCAAAAATAACCCTTCCCCAGTCAGTCCTTTTGGATAAAATTACCCTTGTCATTATCTCAAACATCTTCCTGGAAATTTTATCATGAGACCCTATTTTGCAGATCAAGTCCTTGCCTATTACATCTGTCGGGAACTTCCCCTTCAGATTCATTTACTTCCTCAGTATAGAACTAGTGGTGTACTTTGAAAGGCCGCACCATTTTAGAGCTGACTTCACATCTTCTAGAAAAAAGTACATCTTCCTCATCTATCGACCCAAACTTATTTAGGTTCAGAGCTTTGCTCAGCCTCCTTGAGGTAATCTTAATCTTGTGCCCACTGATTGAAGTCTTGATCTTGTTGGAAGAGGAGTCGATTTTTACATTTGAGTAAAGTTCTAATGCTTCTCATTTCCAGATAGAACACGATTCTGACAGTATAAATTCTAGGTTGGCGACCTGCAACAAGTGAAGAACTAGTTAAACTTCTTTAGGTGCATCCTTGAACCCATTCCTAACAAGTTCAGATCCCTCGAATAGTAAATCAACTCCTTTAGGCGCCGTTGGAACTTTGAATTTATGGAGAGTTGAAGAGCTTGCTTGAGAATACTTCACAGGGATGCAGACAGTCGAATAAGGCTAGGATTTATGTTATTTATTTTAAGCACATATTTCTATATATGGTTACCCATATTCGAGAATGTGGAGAGACGGATACATGTCATGAACAACACGATTAGATCAACGGCTGAGATTATTCCTGGGAGATAGACGTAATCAGAACGGCCAAAATGAATTCATTGAGTGAACTCGATGCACTCGACGCTTTTAATGCCTGGAGTTATCTTAATGCACTCAACGCCTAGACAATTAGTCCATATATTTCTTAAATAACTGCAAAGGTTAATCCTTCCTAATGCACATATGCATGTAAAGACAATGAAGCTACACTAAGTTCAACATACCCAACTAAAATTTGAAGGTGTTGAACTTGGCTTCATCTAGTGGCTTTGTGAAGATATCAGCTACTTGTTTGTCTATTGGGACAAACTCAAGACTGATGTATTCCCTTTATACATTCTTTCTAATGAAAGATATATAATCTCTATGTGTTTAGTCCTGCTATGAGACATAAGATTCCTAGTAATAAAGATGACACTAGAAGAATTATAGTACATGGGAGTTTTACTTAGCTGAAGATTGTAGTTTTGGAGTTGATGTTGAATCCATAGTAGCTGTGCACAACAACTTCCAACTAAATATATTCTGATTCTGCAGTGGAGATGGGTACATTAGTTTGCTTCTTGCTACTCTATGATACTAGTCTTCTCCCTAGAAACTGACATTGCCAGATGTGCTTTTCTTGTCTTCTCTATAACCTGCAAAATCTGCATCTGAATACCCAATTAGATCAAAATAATTATTCCTAGGACACCATAGACCAAGATTAGGTGTGCCATTAAGATATCTAAGAATTCTTTTAGCAACAGAATAATAAGATTCTTTAGGGTATGCCTGGTGAAAGTCCACCTAGTGTCAGCTATGTGCACTTATGGGGGGGGGGGGGAATAGGTGACGTGTAGCGCTTTTGCGGAATTTACGAATGTACCTGCACAATAAAAATAAAAAGCACAGCACACAGAATACACAGGAAATTTATAGTGATTCCCCGACTTGGGTACATCCACTTTCCCCCTTCGACCTATCTCCCAACAAGGGACGACTCGGTCTCTTCTCCAACAGGATTGAAATCCAATCCCTGCACTATCGGAAGGAACCCTTCCACACGTGAGAGTCAACACTCCCACAAAACGGGTTGCACCCAACCCTTACAACACGGAACAAACGTTCCTTTACAACAAAAGTAAATATAGAATGTACACGAGATACAAACTTCGTTTGGAGACTACGGTGTTCCTCTTCGTTCGACGACGTGTTCGTGAAGTCAACGAAGAGTCTACAACCTTGGTCTCTCTTGGAGAGGATCTCCCCGGAACCGGCGGCGGCAACACGAGCGGCGGCTAGCTTCGGGATCGGCGGCTATGATGATGAGCGGCTGCTGAAAATAGAGATCCAATCTTCGTAGCGAAGCAAGCTAGGTCTTCCAACGGTCACACGAGGATCGGTCGTCTCGATCGATTCGGATGGGAAGTTTTTCCCGATCAACAAATCGAGAGACAAGGGATCTCTGGATAGACGCGTGAGACTCAAGCTTTGCTAAGCTTCTGTTGCCGGAGATCGGGAAGAAAAACGATCAACAGCGGCGGCTGACTAGCGCTAGCGGCGACGGATGCGGCGGAGCGATTTCGCGATTTTAGGGTTTGCTCTGCTCGGCTTCTTTCTCTGTCTCTTTACAGTTCAAAATACCCGTATATATACTGTAGATACTACTAATTTGACTGTTGTGGGACCCACAAGAAAAATCCCGAAAACCGGTCCAGAACACTGACAGCGGCAGAATCCGGTTCAGGAAGATCCAGAAAAACGCCCAAGTCAAAATCGGTGAGAATCGAAAGTGAATCTCGCCGAGTCGCCGAGAATCAAAGGTGATTCTCGACGATTCGGCGAGAATCAAAGATGATTCTCGTCGAATTTGCCTTGGTTGCACGCACTGCTTTAGGCCAGGTCGAGACGGCGAGAATCAACCAGTGATTCTCGACGATTCGAGTGATTCTCGCCGAATCGGCGAGAATCACTTGGTGATTCTCGTCGATTCTTACTTAGAAGCAGAGGTGCTCGCTTAGAAGTGGCTGGGTCGAGTTCGGCGAGAATCAACTACTGATTCTCGACGAATCGGCGAGAATTCCAAGTGATTCTCGCCGAATCGGCAAGAATCACTTGGTGATTCTCGACGATTTAAACTTAGACGAATTTTCATCTTTCCACCTATGAGGTGCTCCTTGACCCATCCTTGCTCCTTGTCTGCTCCTGCATATTTACAGCCCTGTGCTTGAAAGTAAGTGCACTCCAATAGAGAGAGTACATGTAGGCCAACACACTGATCTGCTCAACGAGGGATTACGTCGTGCAGACCCGTGTATATTGACCTACTGCACCCTGACATTGGTGTGCACTTAGCGTGGAAAAACTGCAAGCACAACTAGAAAGAGTTTATCAAATACATAGTCTATTGACCTTAGCTTGTCCAGGGGCTTCTTCAAATCAGGTACATTGTGGATACAATACCCAACAATCTCCCCCTATTTGAAGAAGCCTAAACCCTACAAGCTAAGGTGAATAGAGCAAATGGGAATGAAAACCATAAACTTAAAATTGAGTTGAGTGAGTTATCCCTTACCAATACCAATTTCTTGGGAGCAAGCTTGGAGCCACCTTAGCCTTGGCCGAGAGGGTAATCTCCCCCTTTTCGGCTTCTGCAAATCGGGGCGGTAGCATTTGACCCCTTGCTCCCCCTCAGTTCTTGCGTCTGTGCTCACACTTGATTTCCTTGCTCCCCCTCAGATCGTGCACGAGCCTGGAGCTTCTGTAGTCTTCATTCCTCATAATTGAGCATCCCCAATTCAGTCTTGAAAAGATTGAACTTGGCCTCGTCTAAGGGCTTTGTGAATATATCAGCAATCTGCTTGTCCGTGGGGACATAACAGAGAGATGTCCTTGTTCTCCACGTGCTCCCGAATGAAGTGGTAGCGCACTTCAATATGCTTCGTTCTGCTGTGCGAGACAGGATTGTTGGCAATGGCAATTGCACTGGAGGAGTCGCAGTACATTGGAACTTCCTTGAACTGAAGGTTGTAGTCGGCTAACTGGTTTCTGATCCATAAGAGTTGTGCGCAACAGCTGCCTGCCGAGATGTACTCAGACTCTGCTGTGGAGGTAGCTACACAATTCTGCTTCTTGTTGTTCCATGAGATAAGCCTTCTTCCGAGGAATTGACACGTCCCGGAAGTGCTTTTCCTGTCATCTCTACTCCCTGCAAAATCAGCATCTGAAAAGCCTATTAGCTCGACATCATTGTTTCTCGGGTACCATAAGCCAAGATTAGGAGTACCTTTAAGGTATCTTAGAATTCGCTTTGCAGCGACATAGTGAGATTCCTTAGTGTTCACCTGATATCGGGCACAGACACATGTGGAGAACATAATATCCGGTCTACTGGCAGTAAGGTAGAGCAGGGATCCAATGATGCTTCTGTATTTGGTTTCATCGAAAGGTTTACCTTTCTCATCCTTATCCAGAGACATAGTGGATCCCATTGGAGTCCTCATAGATGCTGCTCTCTCCATACCGAATTTATTAAGGAGTTCATTTGTGAACTTCGTTTGAGAGATGAAGATTCCATCCGCAGACTGTTTCACTTGAAGTCCTAAGAAATACTTGAGCTCTCCCATACTGCTCATTTCAAACTTTCCTTGCATAAGTTTAGAAAACTTTTTGCAAAGATTATTGTCCGTTGAGCCGAATATTATGTCATCGACATAGATTTGCACCAGCAAAATCTTGCCTTTGACTTCCCTGAGAAACAATGTTTTATCTATTTTACCTCTGGAGAACTTGTTCTCAAGAAGAAAACTAGATAAAGTCTCATACCAAGCTCGTGGAGCTTGTTTCAACCCATATAAGGCCTTATTAAGAAAATAAACATGATGGGGATAAGTAGGATCGACAAAACCTGGGGGTTGAGCGACGTATACTTCCTCTTTCAGGTCTCCGTTCAGGAATGCCGATTTCACATCCATTTGATAGACTGTGAATCCTTTGTGTGAAGCATACGCCAGGAACAACCTGATTGCCTCGAGCCTTGCTACTGGTGCGAAGGTCTGGTCGAAGTCAATCCCTTCCTCCTGTCTATAACCTTGAGCCACCAGCCTGGCCTTGTTCTTTACGATGACACCATGTTCATCCATCTTGTTTCTGAAGATCCACTTCGTGCCAATCACATTGTGCTTGTATGGTCTGGGAACCAGCGTCCAAACATTGCAACGTTCGAATTGATGTAGTTCCTCTTGCATGGCCAGAATCCATGCCGCATCCTTGTTCGCCTCGTCGAACTTCTTTGGCTCAACCTGTGACAGGAAGCTAAGATGCAATACTTCGTTAATAGTACCTCTTCGAGTTCTGACACCGACACGAGGATCTCCGATGATCTGATCTCTAGGATGATCCCTCACGTGCCGGAGCTCAAGAAGTCTGGCGTCTGGAGCTTCGACTACTTCTTGGGCTTCTCCTTCTTCTAAGATATTTGTTCCATTTTGATCTTCAACATTTTCAGATGACGTGGAGGTGGAAACTTTGACGTACTTAGGAGCGTCATCTTTAGCGGTCTCATCCATACTCAGCTGTTCAAGTCGAGCACCTGCATCTTCAAGAATACTACTGGAAGAATTGCTGTTAAGCAAACTTCCTTCATCAAATACAACATTTATTGATTCTTCTACCACTAGGGTTTTCTTATTGAAGACCCTATATGCCCGACTATGGGAACTATAGCCCATGAATATGCCTTCGAAGCATTTTTCACCGAATTTAGTACGCGGGTACTTCCCATTATTCAGTACATAGCATCTGCAACCAAAAATCCTCAAGTAGGACATGGTTGGTTTCCTGCCTTTCAGTAGCTCGTAGGGCGTCTTACGATGATGCTTGTTGATCAATGCTCGGTTTTGTACATGACAAGCTGTATCGACAGCCTCTGCCCAGAAGTATTCCGGGAGAGAAGCGTCTTTCAACATTGTCGTCCTGGCTTCAATGAGAGTTCTATTTCTCCTCTCCGCAACTCCATTTTGCTGAGGAGTGCGCGGGGAGGAAAACTCATGAAAGATATCTTGTTCTTCACAAAATTCTGTCATAGCACCAGATTCAAATTCTGTTCCATGGTCACTTCTGATTTTGACCACGGAGCAGTTAAATTCGTTCTGAACCTGCTTGACAAAATTAGTGAAGATGTCAAACGTATCTAACTTTCATTTCAAAAAGAACACCCATGTAAACTGAGAATGATCATCAACTATCACTAGCGTATAGGACTTGCCTCCCAAGCTATGAACTTGCATTGGACCAAACATGTCCATATGTAAAAGGTAAAGACATCGGGAAGAGTCTTTGTCTGCGATGCTCTTAAAGGTAGCCCGAGTCTGTTTGCCCATCTGGCATGCAGGACAGGGGCTATCTTTGATGCACTTGATACTGGGAGCATCCCTTACCAAGTTCTTAGAAAACAGCATACTAATTGTCTTGAAATTAATATGTGTCAATCTCTTGTGCCATTGTTCACAAAGAGATGCACTGCCTGTTGCCACAAGGCATACGGGGGTAGATGAATCTAAACTGAGAAAATCTAAACAGAAGATATTTCTGCTCCTAATGCCTGATAATACCGTTTCAGAAGAGGTACGTGAAATTATCAGACATTTATCCTTGCAGAACTTAACGTCATAACCTTTATCACATAACTGACTTACACTGATCAGGTTATGGTTTAACCCTTCAACATAAGCCACGTCGGTGATAGAGATTATTGTAACGCCCCCACCTGTCACATGACATATAACAGTGGGTCCGGCCGGGGCCCCACGCCATATAGCACAGACAAGCGAAGGAATCACGTGTGGAAATCAAAATCTATGCGTATCCTTAACTCATACCATTCTAGCGCAGCATTTTTCTTGTTAACATGAACTCAAACCAGAATGTCCACCCACATATAAATACCACATTTATATAGAACAACACCAGGAATGTATACAACTCACACACCCTGGCCTTATGGCCTTACAAGTTCCTCTTACATAGCAATAAGTTCGTACATCGGCACGCAGGCCGGCCACACATGAAATCCAACCACGATTCTTTACATAGCCTTCAAGGACCAAGAACACCAGGCTAGCCAATCCATTTATCCTTTCCAAACCGCAGCACCTGCAATTCATCATCCAAACCAACACAGAAAACAAGGTAACGGTCAGCATTGCTGACCCATTATAACGACCCTACCCCCTACCCGGGGTAGTGGTTCCTTCCTTGTATACAGCGCTTCCTTTCTCATCAAGCATCAGCAAACATCACCAAATCATATCATAGATAGATTATTCTCTTTATTCCACTAGCTAACAAACACATCACATCACAAACGCTGGAGTCCACCAACGCTCCGTGCACTCAGGGCACCTTCTTGGCATACCGGAATCCACCGTCGTACACCGCTGTCTCTCGAGGCTTTAACTTGTTGGTTGACCGGCCCTAGTCCACCAGCTCGCAGGCTGGCGACATCCCGCCCAAGCCACTCAGAGGTCCATCCTCACAGCATCACAAACAGAGCAGACCGACCCACACTCCGTGGTGTAGCAAGCCGGGTTTATCTAAGCTCCCCAGGCAATGTCTACCCATCGGTCCCCCTCCTAATCCGATCGACCCACACCATGTGGTGCAGCAACCCGGGTTTAACTCGGCTCCCCTAGCATTGCCGCCCATCGATCCCTTCCTTAACTAGATCAACCCACCCTAGTGGTGTAACAGGCCGGGTTTATCACGCGCTCCCCAGGCGTGCTACCAATTGATCATCTCATAACCAGGAGCTTCACCAAAGCCTCCTCACAAGCAGTACATCCATACATTCATCACAACAGAAAACCGTTTTGCACAGCATCAAAGCCACGGAGTCTTCTCCGGTTTACCCATGAACATCACCAATCCAGACTACCGGTCCAGATGGGCTTCACACAGCATGCCTACGCCGTACGTCATAATTCCGGCTCTAGATACAAACTCAACAAAGGAATCACTTCCGCGATCCACCTCTTGGTGGAGGATTCCAAGCACATGTATAGAGAAAGGACTTCGATTTCCAAGAAGGAGATCGTTACCCTTGAAGATCGCTTCGGCGCCATGAAGTAGCCGGATGGAAATCACCGCCTCGGCTCTGCCTTCACGAAACCGCTCTCGGATCTTCGATCCGCACTCCGCAGCTCCTACAGCAGCTGGAAGACTCCTCCCTTCTCTCTCCCTTAGCCTTTCTTCTCTCTCCTTTAGAATGGAAATGAAGAAGAAGAAGGAGAAGAAGATAAGGGCATTTATCTTCTAATTCTCGGCCTTCCCAACACCTGGACAAAGCCCAGCCATTGGATCCAGGAAGAGGGAAACAAACGGCTCAGATCTGGCCAGAAAACCCAAAACACGGCCTGACACGCCCTGTGACACGCCCGTGTCACAGGCCGTGTCCCCCTAAAGCGGCAGGCAACCGACTCAAATCAACCAGTACACGCCCGTGTGACACGCCCGTGTCACGGCCGTGTACCCGACACGCCCTCAGACACGCCCGTGTCTGAGGCCGTGTGCCTCAAGGAAAATAATCCCAATCCAACCCGAGACTACACACGGCCTGGCACACCAAGACAATATATAAACCAACACATGCAAGTGGATTTTCTAACATACAGTGATCCAAATGTGCTGAAATTTTTATCATGCACCAATGATGTCACCATGGACCTACCACCAAAATTTGGGGTCATGAGGAGTCATATAACTCTAAATATTTCATTTATTTAGTTTTTGATATTATGACCAAAACTATAGAAAACGTTATTTCCAAAATTCCCCATTTTTGGCAGGGGCTGGGTATGCCATAATCATGCATGTACTCAAAATTTGGGGGCATGTTGATTGATGGTTTGACTTGGGCATCCAAATGAATTTCTGTCATTGTCTAGGACCAGTCCTAGGCGAAATGCCCTACAGGCCAGAATACTGGACCAAAATTAATGATTAAGGTGCCAAATTAACATTAACAGGTAAGGATACATTTTTCATTCAGGGTCCAGGTTCTGGAAATGCTTCTAAGAGGCCTGAATATGACATACAAAGTCACTGAAATTATGTGATAGAATTTCACTATTCATAACATTTAATTTCAAATCATAATACATCATATGCACGAATCCTAAAGCAGGAATGGACGGAATATGTTCATCGTCCCCATTAGATCAATGGCTGAGATTCGTTTTTCCTGGGCGATGTTTACTGGCGGTTTCCGGCAAGCTGAGCCACCACCACCGCCGGCGGATGTCGCCACCACCTTCGCTAAGGTGGGGGCTAGCGTTTCCCGGCGGTGGGGCCGCCAGAGTTGGCTCCTCCGGCGAACCCGGGCAAGAAGAAAAAGCCCAAAATTTCTCGTTTCTCTCTCATGGCATCGGGCTCAATTGAGCCCGATATCTCCCTAAATGGATCTAGAATTCTAGTACAGGTAGAGGGGCGGCGAAACAGACCTGGATTGGGGATTGACGGTGGGTCAGGCGGTGGTTTTCCATGGTGGTGGTGCGCCGGCGAGCTCCTCCCCGATTTCTTGATTCTCCACCGTTTTCCATGCTCGATCACTCGATTTCAACTCCTTCTCACTCTCTGAAGCTGATGGAGGGGCTATTTGGGGCTGAAATGGTGTATATGGGGAGATACAACCAAGGTAAGCTCGGGCTCAGCCTTGGTTGCTCCTCCCCAGCTTGCCAAGTGGCCCTCAGCCCCCAATTTCTTCTGGAATGATGTGAGGAGGTCGGCCATCACCTCTTGGGCTGAAGGGGTGAAGGCCACATGGCCACCTCTCATCATCTTCCATTTCTCTCTCCTCTTTTTGGGTGATTTCTCCATAATGCCCCTTTGCATGCATTCTCTCTCCTAATTCAGAGGGATAGGGCTGGTCTTGTTCACTTGGGCTGGCCATGGGCCAAATTTGGTGGGCTTGGTCCAAGGAGAGTGAGCTTTGTCTTCATTTTCTTCTTTAGGTCAATTGTGTTGACTATGTTGACTTTGAGTTGACTTGGTCAACCATGGTGGGTGGGCTGACCCCATTTGATGGTCATGAGCTTAGAGGCACCACCCAACTTGGGTTGGGTCAAGGGGGTGCCCTAGTTAGGCTAATTGGGCTTATGAGTGTGGGTTTGACCAAATTAAGCCCAAGTTTGACTTGGGTCAACTGGGGTCAAAGTGTTGACCTAGTGACATGCCCTAGGGTCCACTTAGATTGTTTTTAGGGTTAGGGTAACGTGGTGGGGTCATGGTGTGGTCTGGGTTCCTATTTAGGCTAGTTTAACCTAGTTTGACTTTGGTCCTATAGTGGGCCCCACATGGCTACCACCCACTACCTAGGGTCAAACCTAGCTGATCTCCTTAAAACTCACCCCATGCCTAACCCAATCTAAGTTGTGGGGTCCAAAAGTAACATGGGATGTTACAAATTCCAATAAACAAGAAAATAATTTCGTCCCCGAAATTTAAGTTCGGGTCTACGAGGTTCTACTTGCAAGAATTTTTAAGAAACTTTAAAACATAAATTGAAAGTACCTGATGCAAATAGCTCCGGGTGTTGCTCCAGCATCAGATCCCTTGGCTCCCAGGTGTGCTCCTCCCGTCCATGGTTGGACCACAACACCTTCACAAGAGGGACCTTCTTCTTCCGCAACACTCGGATGTCTGTATCGTCAATCCAGATCGGCTCCAATCTAACTGATCTGTCAGGCTCTACCGGTCCGACTGTAGTAGTAATGTGTTGCTCCGGCCTAAGGAGAGCTCTTCGCAAGGAAGAGACATGGAAGACGTCATGTAATGCACCCAACTCCGGTGTCAGCTGCAGTCGGTAAGCTAAGGGGCCGATACGCTCCAGGATCAGGTATGGCCCCATGTATCGTGGACTGAGCTTCTTGTGCCTCCGCACCCGAGAGACACCGTGTACTCAACGTATCTTCAAGAAAACCCTGTCTCCAACATGGAACTCCACCTTCCAGTGCCGAGCATCATAATACTTTGTCTGCCTGCTCTGGGCCTCTAGTAGCCGATCCCTGATCAAACGAATCTGAACTTCAGTATCCTCTATATAATCAGATCCAAGAGCCCTGGTATCCACATCCTAAACCCATGATAGCGGTGTCCGGCATCTCCTCCCATAAAGTGCCTCATATGGAGCCATCCTGATGCTAGCCTGGTGGCTGTTATTGTATGAGAACTCAATCAGTGGCAGCAGCCTCTCCCAAGGATTCCCCATATCCAATATGCATAGTCTGAGTAGGTCCTCCACGGTCCGGATGGTCCGCTCAGTCTGTCCATCGGTCTGCGAATGGAAGGCGATACTAAAAGTAACCCGAGATCCCAAGTAAGCATGCACGGCCCTCCACTCGCTCGAAGTGAACCGACCATCACTGTCCGAAACAATCGTCCTGGGAATGCCATGATATCTGACGAACTGCTCCACAAATAATCTCACCAGAACTGCAACTGGGGCATCCTTCCAAACTGGGATAAAGCTCGCTACCTTGGTCAGTCTATCCACTATGACCCATATAGAATCATGCCTAGAGTGGGAGCGAGGCAATCCGTGTACAAAGTCCATAGCAATGTCCTCGAACTTCCATTCTGGAACTGGCAGTGGCTGTAGTAAACCCCCCGGGCTCTTGCATTCTGCTTTCACGCGCTAGCAGGTCTCGCAATGGGTCACAAAATTTGTGATCTCCCTCTTCATCCTAGGACAATACATAAACCTCCGCAAATCTACCCACATCTTGGTGATGTCGCGGTGCACTGAATATCTGGAGCAATGAGCCTCTCTGAGTATGTCATCCCGGATACTACCCCTTGTTGGTATGTAAATGCGCTCACGGAATCGAAGAAGATCATCCTGTAAAGTGTAGTCCTCAATCTTGCCCCTCTCCAGGGCACTAAAAATCGGCTGTAATGCAACATCCAGCCTCTGATGTGTTCGGATGCGCTCCCGTATATCATCACCACTGATCACTGAGCTCAAATACTCTCGATACACCACTGGTTCGGTCTCAGATACCATGACAATGTGCATGTCTTCCATCATCCGTAGCAGCTCTATAGACATCAACCGAGGCTCCGGTCTAGAAGTGTCGGCCCTCCTGCTCAAGGCATCTGCTACCGTGTTCGCTTTTCCCGGATGGTAGTGGATCTTATAATCATAGTCGCAAAGGAATTCCAGCCATCTCCTCTGTCACAGGTTTAAGTCCTTCTGTGTATCGATATATTTAAGATTCTTGTGATCTGAAAAGATGACACAATGAATCCCGTATAAGTAATGCCTCCATATCTTTAGGGCGAATACCACAGCCCCGAGCTCTAAGTCATGTACTGGATAGTTATGCTCATGCTTCTTCAACTGTCTTGAAGCATAAGCAATAACATGTCCATGCTGCATCAGGACAGCACCCATCCCCTGATAAGATGCGTCTGTGTAGATCTGGAATCCTTCACTCCCGGATGGAAGTGCAAGAATGGGGGATGAGATTAGTCGGTCCTTCAGCTCCTGAAAAGCCGTCTCGCACTGCTTTGACCAAACAAAATCTGCATCATTCTTCGTCATGGACAAGAGGGGGAGTGCTATCCTCGAGAACCCCTCCACGAACTTACGATAATACCCTGCTAGTCCCAAGAAACTGCGAATGTCAGATGCGGTCTTCGACCGTGGCCAATCCCTCACTGTCTCTATCTTGGCTGGGTCCACTGCTAATCCAGCCTCACTGATCGTGTGTCCCAGGAAAGCCACCTCCTGCAGCCAGAACTGGCACTTTGAAAACTTTGCGTACATCTGGGACTCCCTCAGCCTCTGCAAGACCAGCGTCAAATGCTCCGTATGCTCTTCCTGAGTCCGGGAGTATATCAAAATGTCGTCGATGAATACAATCACGAAGCGGTCTAAGAAGGGCTCGAATATATGGTTCATTAGACTCATGAATGCGGCAGGGGCAATCGTGAGCCCAAAAGGCATCACCGTGAACTCGTATAATCCATAAAATGAACTAAATGCCGTCTTCGGTATGTCCTCTTCCCTGATGTGGAGCTGGTAGTAACCGGATCGCAAATCTAGCTTAGAGAACCAGAAGGCTCCCTACAGCTGGTCAAATAGCTCATCTATCCGAGGCAGAGGATAGGTATTGCGGACCGTTAACCGGTTCAGCTCCCGGTAATCTATGCATAGTCGCAATGACCCGTCCTTCTTCTTCACAAAGAGAACTGCCGCTCCCCACGGCGATGAACTGGGCCGCACAAATACTGACTCGACTAGCTCCTGAAGTTGAGTCCTGAACTCCGCTGACTCCCTGGGAGCCATCCTGTAGGGTACCCAGGACACCGGCCTCGCTCCCGGTACTAGCTGAATCCTGAAATCCAAGTCTCTGGCAGGTGGTAGCCCGGGCAACTTCTCTGGGAATACGTCGGAGAAATCCCAGACCATCGGAATATGTGAAATAGTCGTCTCTGCTCCCACCATCTCAAAGCAGATAAGGTAAACTTCCTCTCCCTGCTTGTGGGCCTTCACAGCCTGTACAGAAGATAACAATAGGTGGCAGATAGGTTGAATACCTTCGATGATAACATGAGAGTCGCCATGCCTTAGCGTGATCCTCCTGTACGGACAATCAATCTGAGCATGGTTCCGATGTAACCATGTCATACCCAAAATCAAGTCGAAGTCCTGCAGCTTCAGAATAGTTGCTGGCGCCTCAAATGCCTTGCCGCCAATCTTGGCCTCCATATCACAATGTGCAGTGGTCCGCAGCTCTGACCCATCGGGTAGACGCACCCTCATCTATAGTCCAGGAAATCTCTCCACACCTTCGAGTCCGTCTATGAAGGCCTCAGATACGAACGAGTGCGAAGCACCCGTGTCGAAGAGAGTATGAGCGGGCTTGCCGCTGATCATAACTATGCCTGAGGTTTGTTTACGTTAAACTTAATTGTTACCCTATAGTTCCAGGTACTATATAATTGAAAACTCAAGAAATTTAATAATTAACCTTAAGTACCTGTGATAAACTCCTCGGGGTTCCTCTGCTCTGTGAGGTCCAAGGCGTATATCTGCTCCTACTCGCGTCTCCGGCCGTGATATCCCCGGCCTCGGCCTTGGCCTCGGCCCCAGCCTCGGCCTCGGCCCTGCTGTACTGGGGCCACTGGAGGAGGAGGAGGAGGAGGATGGAATCGATGCGGGCACTCCGACCTAATGTGCCCGGGCTGGCGACATCCATAACAAACTACCTGCCAGTGGCCCTGGTCATCCTGTCTCCTCGGATCATGCATTTGTAGAGGTGGGGGAGCCAATGCTGGAGGAGTCCCCTACTCCGACCTGAAGTTGGGACGGCGACGTCCCCCAGCCTTCTTGTATCTGATAGTCCTTCCTCTCTGAGAGCCCCTGCTGCTCTCTCCTGATGTCGACCCATCAAACGGTCTCTTCCCTCTGCCTTGCACCATCAGCTGGTCAGCCTCCAGCTTCTTTGCCATCTCGATGATCTGCCTAGATGTGCCATGAGAAATGAACAGCAAGGCCTACCTCAAATCGTCCCTGAGGCCCCGGTAGAACCTCTTGGCATACCTCCTATCATCGGTATCCTGAATCCCTGCGAACCCGGCCAAATGAGAGAACTCTCTCTGATACTCGATCACCGATCTAGTCCCCTGCCTGAGGTTCAAAAACCTCTCCTCCAAGGCATCTCTATCCGTAGTAGAGACGAAATGATCCATAAATACATCGCCAAACTCCTCCCATGATATCTCTGACAGCTCCCAGTCCGCATATGTAGACTCCCGCACTGATTTCCACCATCTCTTCGCATGAGCCTCTAGTGCAGAGGTGGCTAGAGGTACTGCCTTGCCGACCGGGCAGCTGATGTCTGCTAAAATCTCGTGTATGGCCTCCAGCCATTCCTCCGTCTTTACCGCATCCTCTGTCCCATGGTACGTCGGTGGGGACAGGCTCTTGAAGGCACTCAGCCAGCTCGACCCCAGATTTGGCTGTGGAGCCGGGACTTGCTGGGTTTTGAAGGCATCCAGAATCGCCGTCAAAGTCTGCCCCATCTCCGTATGTAGGAATGGAGTGGCAGTTGGAGGGGGAGGAGCCATATTTTGCAGCGCGGTGACCTGTGGAGGTTGCATAAGGGTAAGGTTAAAACAGAACTGGCCTAACTCATTGTACTTTGTGGACCATTTTATGTGACTTTTACACATGGGCACACCACTGCTTCCACTGCATAGTTTGTCCGCAAACTAATGCTCGGGCGGGGGTGGTCCCGTGTTGTGGACTTCTTTCTCATATGATCGTTGTTCAAGTGATACCAGTTTGTAAGACCCCCTCCCCCTTACCAAGGAGGGATACCGGGTCTTATTCCCAGAACCGCCGTCTTATGGTGGCACTAACGCACGGGTTAGTCGACACCGCAACACGCCGATCCTGCAGGCTAATAAGATCATTTAACCTATAGGCTAATATGAGAAGAAGAAGTAAAGCAGTATATTAATCCACCAGTCCACAAGTCACATAGTACAAATCATATGTATGCAATGAAAAGTACATCAATATAATCCACAAAAGAGTACAAAAAGAAAGAGTAATAAGGGCTTATGCCTAGTACATCAAATCAACTCTCTCTCAAATGAAAACGAAAGCTATACTAGTACATCAGAACTCGTCCCACCTGAGGACGCACGGTAGTGGTAGTAGCCTGCTGTAGTGGTATCTGCTCCTCACGTCCTGTCTCCTCGTCGTGCTGGTGCTCCATCTCCACGGGCTCCTAAAAATAGTATGGTCACCGACCATCAGTCAAAAAGACTAAGTCGTTTCCTCCACACCTCGCCCCGCAGCTCCTAGGCACCGAGAGGGAGGACGAAGCGGAGGACAACAAGGGGTAGCAAGGTGGAAGCAGGTGACAGAAATTAACTAGCAGGTGTAATAAGTTTTATTGTTCTATTCTAGCAGTTCTATATATGGTACAAGAAGGTAAAGAGTAGTACAGTAAAGGAAGTAAAGAACAGCAGTAAGAGCATGTAAATAAACAATTCTACCACTATACTACCATCACAAAAGTACCCTAACTTTTATAAATGCCCATACAAATATATAAGTTAGGATTTCCAGGAAATTTAACTTATCATATAAAAGAGCTCATACTAATTTATATGATAAGGATCTATGAAGCGTATGACCTAATATGAATGAATGTTATGATGCAATTTTATGCACAGGCAAGTGCAACTCACGCACAACAACTCTGTGATCACAAACCTTTAGTTCCCACTTTTTGAGAGCTAGCATCACTCTCGGGTACCACCGCTGTGGCTACGGCAGCAGCGGAGCGGGCGTCTCCACTTCTAGGCCGGTATGCACACTACCAAGCCTTAGACCCCTCTCATATGCCTCTGTACACGTCCAAGGTGCACTCTAGAGTCTCGCGTACGTACTTTGCTAACAACCTGTCAGTCTTGTTTGGTCGAATGTGCGTTATCGGGGATCGTCCTCCAGACCGCAGTGTAAAACAACCCACTAGCCCCTCTAACCCTCATAACCGCCTGGTGCACCGTACTGCCATCGGTGTGACGAACGGCCAGTACCGTATGCCCCGCCACTATATTTATGCACATGCAAGTATTTCATTCCGAGCCTTCCGCTCGCAGGACCAAACACGTCCTGAAACCCTCAAACCCAACCCGGGGAAAACGCACAATAGTGCCTTTATACCAATTCCCTCAAACCCTACACGGGTGAGCATATATCATGAAACTATCCAACCCTACACGGGTGAGCAGGTACAACAAATGTCTTAACCTATTAGACTATTCTTGTCTACGGGTTATTATACTTAGTGATTTAAGGTTAATCCCAGGACTGCCCAGGGTATACCCGGTGAAGGGCTCTCGGGGTACTAGGAACTACGATGGGATTACGCCCAAAGTTCCCTTTCGTAAGGATATTTACTTTAGTTGATGACTACCCATGTTTCACCCCAGCTCTCATTGTTGCTCTGGAACAACCCTAGTGACTTAAGATATTACCGGGAAACCGACGGTCTTTCGTCGACCTCCACTCCGGTTGCTACCTAAAGACTTGCTCTTTTAATCCCGTCACTAAGACAATACTACCAACCAGGGATTATTCATATTGCACTCCCTTATTTCTTCCGATAATCAATCCTCTGGTAATCCCCTAAAGTATGCCCTATTTATACTATATGCAGACTATGTCCTATTATTACCCCAAAAATAGAATCTTCCAATCCTTAGGGCCTCTTGCCCCTAACTATTTATCCTAGGGTGGTATGGGCTAATGAAACTATCATATGGATTCTCATAATTTTTCTTGGTCAAATAATCCCTTAATTAAATCTTTTAATTTATTTCCTAGGTCACTTTACACATGAAGTAGTGTAATTTAAAATCCACTGAACTAGGTAATTTTCGGGAGTTGTATATTGATAAAATATTTCTATATACAGGGTTTCATAATTTTCCTTTGATATTTAAACCAATTCATTATTTAATACCAAATCTACATAGATTCCATTTTCCAAATGAAGTACAAGGAATATATAATCCAAAATTCCAGAAATATTACAGAACATATAAAACAATAATTTGAGACTATTGACAGAGTTTCATCAACTTTTATAGTGTAATGGCCTAACAATTCCCATTCTTACATATTTACCAAAATGCCATTATATTAATTTAAACTTTATCAGTACACCCATAAATTCTGCAATAAATTGACAAGACTAATAATACAATTATACAACTCTAGAAATATTTCCAAATTTTTCTGAGGTGTATATCCATCAATTCAAGAATAAATGAAATAAGGGTAAAATGGGAATTTCAAGGTATTTTTACTGCAAAAGTTCTTCAAACAGAAAGATCAAATTTTCTTAAGTCAAATATAGTCTTATTTTTAACTTGGTAAAGTTTGAGGACTTTTACTTAAGAAAAACCTATTTTCCCAATTTATTTTCAAAAGGAGCTATATTTTTTAAAAATTCCAATTAATGGGATTTTTGATTCCAAAAATCCCATAATTAATCAGAGGGGTGAACTTTACCCTAATGAACCACAGTAATAAAATTCATGATTTTTTAGTGCCTCAATTAGGCTGGATGCACCATATTTAGATTATTGCTATTGGCACACCAAGACAATATATAAACCAACACATGCAAGTGAATTTTCCAACATGCATTGATCCAAATGTGCTGAAATTTTTATCATGCACCAATGATGTCCCCAAGGACCTACAACCAAAATTTGGGGCCATGAGGAGTCATATAACTCTAAATATTTCATTTATTTAGTTTTTGATATTATGACCAAAACTATAAAAAAAATTGTTTCCAAAATTCCCCATTTTTGACAGGGGCTAGGTATGCCCTAATCATTCATGTATCCAAAACTTGGGGCCATGGTGATTTCTGGTTTGACTTGGGCATCCAAATGAATTTCTGTCATTGTCTAGGACCAGTCCTAGGAGAAATGCCCTACAGGCCAGACTACTGGACCAAAATTTATGATTAAGGTGCCAAATTAAAGTTAACAGGTAAGGCTACATTTTGTATTCAGGTCCAGGTTTTGGAAATGCATCTAAGAGGCCTGAATATGACATGCAAAGTCACTAAAATTATGTGACAGAATTTCACTATTCATAACATTTAATTTCAAATCATAATACATCATATGCATGAATCCTAAAGCAGGAATGGACGGAATCTGTTCATCGTCCCCATTAGATCAATGGCTGAGATTCGTTTTTCCTGGGCGATGTTTACTGGCGGTTTCCGACCAGCTGAGCCACAACCACCGCCGGCGGATGTCGCCACCACCTTCGCTAAGGTGGGGGCTAGCGTTTCCCGGCGGTGGGGCCGCTGGAGTTGGCTCCTCCGGTGAACCCGAGCAAGAAGAAAAAGCACGAAATTTCTCGTTTCTCTCTCATGGCATCGGGCTCAATTGAGCCCGATATCTCCCTAAATGGATCTAGAATTCTAGTACCGGTAGAGGGGCGGCGAAACTGACCTGGATTGGGGCTTGACGGCGGGTCAGGCGGCGGTTTTCCATGGTGGTGGTGCGCCAGCGAGCTCCTCCCCGATTTATTGATTCTCCACCATTTTCCATGCTCCAGCACTCGATTTCAAGTCCTTCTCACTCTCTGAAGCTGATGGAGGGGTTATTTGGGGCGGAGATGGTGTATATGGGGAGATACAACCAAGGTGAGCTCGGGCTCAGCCTTGGTTGCTCCGCCCTAGCTTGCCAAGTGGCCCTCAGCCCCCAATTTCTTCTGGAATGATGTGAGGAGGCCGGCCAGCACCTCTTGGGCTGAAGGGGTGAAGGCCACATGGCCACCTCTCATCATCTTCCATTTCTCTCTCCTCTTTTTGGGTGATTTATCCATAATGCCCCTTTGCATGCATTCTCTCTCCTAATTCAGAGGGGTAGGGCCGGTCTTGTTCACTTGGTCTGGCCATGGGCCAAATTTGGTGGGCTTGGTCCAAGGAGAGTGAGCTTAGTCTTCATTTTCTTCTTTAGGTCAATTGTGTTGACTATGTTGACTTTGAGTTGACTTGGTCAACCATGGTGGGTGGGCTGACCCCATTTGATGGTCATGAGCTTAGAGGCACCACCCAACTTGGGTTGGGTCAAGGGGGTGCCCTACTTAGGCTAATTGGGCTTATGAGTGTGGGTTTGACCAAATTAAGCCCAAGGTTGATTTGGGTCAACTGGGGTCAAAGTGTTGACCTAGTGACATGCCCTAGTGTCCACTTAGATTATTTTTAGGGTTAGGGCAACGTGGTGGGGTCATGGTGTGGTCTTGGTTCCTATTTAGGCTAGTTTGACCTAGTTTGACTTTGGTCCTATATTGGGCCCCACATGGCTACCACCCACTACCTAGGGTCAAACCTAGCTGATCTCCTTAAAACTCACCCCATGCCTAACCCAATCTAAGTTGAGGGATCCAAAAGTAACATGAGATGTTACAGTGTAGTCACCTCCCTAGTGGATAGAGACATCGCCCCAGCCCGTGCGCTAACAAAACACCCGTCTGCTGAGTCCGCAAGTACTTAGCCGGATTCCAAGGCACAAACCGCCAGGAGCAATACCGATGCACCTTTAGGCAAACTCTGATCAGTCCGCCCAAGCTATGCGGACAAGGCATCAGCCCGCAGAGCCCACAAACATCACGGGACAGCAACATCCCCCTTCAGTGACTGTCCGCACATACAAGAGGCTGTCCGCACACCACCAGATCAACACCTCTATCATCCACAAGTCCACGACCAAGGGCAGTCCTTTTCAATCTAAACTTGTCTAACAAAGGTCACAAAGATGTTAAGGGTTTTAGATTTTTTCTTAAGAAATAATACCGAAGCAAATTTGAAATATTCATCAACTATCACAAGTGTGTAGACTTTCCTACCTAAACTATGAATTAGCATAGGACCAAACAAGTCTATATACAAGAGGTATAAACACCTCTCAAAATAGTTAGCCCCAATGCTCTTAAAGGAGACCTTCGTCTGTTTGCCCTTTTGGCATGCAGAACAAATGCCCTCTTTGGTGCATCTCAGATTGGGTCCATTTCTGACTAGCCCTTCATTGAAGAGCTTGTTGATTGTCTTGTAATTCAAGTGAGCAAACCTCTTATGCCATTGCATACAATAAGAGATTTTCTCATTTGCAACAAGACACATAAGAGAGTTTGTACTTATATATAAGAAATTCAAATAGTAAATATTTCCACTCACAGTGCCTGTCAAAATGACCTCTTGGTCGCTTGAACTTTTGATCAGACACTTATCCTTGTGGAAGACAATGACTTAATCAATATCACATAGTTGGCTCATGCTGATGAGATTGTGTCGCAATCCTTCCACATAAGCTACTTTTATAATGAAGACTATGTTATTGGTAATCATACCATAGCCTTTGGTAACTCCTTTATCTGAACCACCATAGCCTTTGGTAACTCCTTTACTTGAACCCCAAACCTCTCTTATCTTTTTGAGAGGTGAAGGAGTCAATCAGTGGCAATACAGTATTGGGCTTAAAAAACTCAACTACTAGCATTCTCTCTTTGAGGAGCTTCTCTTCAAGATCCTTGGTGATCTTGTTCTTCTGCCTAATGGTGCCAATTTTGATGACTGGGATTGTCTTCCGCTGACTGACTTCCCTCCTCATCTAGGAAAGCAAAGTAGCTAACTCATAATACAAGGAAGTAGCTTGCTGAAGAGAGACAATCTCCTCAGCTTATCTTTTGACAAGCTTCTTGCTCTTCCACAGAGCATCCAGAATAACACCATCATCAGATTCTAATCTATCATCCCCATTGGATGAAGTGGATGCTTCAATGTCTGAGCCAGTCTCATAGATAGAAGGAGAGTTGGAGAGAGAGTGTTCTTCATTAGGAATAGAGTTTCCTGAGGAGCTGGGATCTGAGCACTCTGACTCTGCAACCACCTTGGTGGAGAAAGAGTCTTTTTTCTAATCTTTCTAGTTGCTTTAGCTCTGAAGGCCACATCCTTATCTTTGTTGAGAGTTATGACAGCATCTTTTTCTGCCCTTCTAGAGTTCAGCTACATCTCATGAGACAGCAGCTTCCCAAACAGGTCTTGAGGGATATTGTTGGCCAAGTTACCAACCTCTTTAATGGCATAGATCTTGATATCTCATTCCTTATTGAGAGATCTCAATAACTTGTCATTCAGCTCCTAGTTTGTGAACTATCTGACATAAGTGATCAGACTGTTCACTATCATGAAGAACTTTTCATAGCAATCAACTACGGAATCTTTCTTGCCTTGCTTGAAGCCATCATACTGTTCATTCAGGAGGGATTTCCTGTCATCCCTCACCTCCTTTGTCCCTTCCATATACATTATCATATAATCTTACATCTCTTTAGTTGTTCTATAGTAGACCAAGTTCTGAATGTGGAGTCATCTATGACACTAACAATAATGTTTTATCCCCTTTTGCCCATAGTTGACATAATGACTTCATCCTTGGTCATCTCAGTATATTTCTTGGGTGTCTGGATATTGGCATCTATAGCAGAGATTTTCAATGAAAGGTCCCTCTTAAGCTATTATGAATATCATAGGGTATGAGGCTTCCATAAATAGCCTTACCCTTTCCTTCTAAATCCCAAAATTTTCTTTTCTAAACATAGGTAGTTTCATAGAGCTCAACTCCTTATGGTTCTCACCTGAACCCATAGAGATAATCTTCTGCTACCCTTGGAGATTTGTTCATACTGTTAAGTCCATTTTGAACAACCTCCCTCTGATACCACTTGAAAGTCTTTGTTCAAGAGTAGCTACAAACCTAAAGGTGGGGGGGGGGGGGGAATAGGTATGTTTTAAATCTTTTTGAATCTTTTAAGCTCAGGTCAAGTTGTGTGTTAGATTTAGTTGTTTTGTTTTCAAGAGTCACCATAACACACAAGAATTTATAGTGGTTCCCCTATCTAGGGTACATCCACTTTCCCCCTTCACCTATTTAGCAGTGAGCTAGATTCAGATAACTCCTCCTTTTACTTTTCTCCTCGAGCTTACACCTCGGAACCCTAAGGATCCTACACCTTAGAGTGAACTCACTCCTACAACTTAGAGTATAACAACTCCTACCTCAGGCTTAGCAACCCTACACTCAAAGATTCAAAGATCTCCTACCTCAAATCTGCACAACGACCCTACCTCAGGCACAAGCCTTACCTTAGATCCTAAACAGGATCCTACAACTCAAAGACTTAGCTCCTAACCTCAGCCTTTATAACATAGGCTTACAACTCAGATCAAACAATGATCTTATAGAATGAGTAATGATTTTGTGATGTTTGACTCCAGAGAAATATTCCTCTGAGTCGCCCTCCTGAACTGAGTAATCCTAGTTTAAAATCTTCACAGGTACAAGATTATTGATCTTCAGAGTAGTTCTGCTTGTGCTGAAAAGAACTGATGCAAAGTTCTGTATCTTCAAGCTTTAATATATCAGCGTTGAAAGCAGTATCCTTGAAGATGAACAACAACTTTCATTGAGTGCTCTGCTACTCCACCTTTTATAGAAAATTGGGTTTTCTATTCTTGCTGAAAAATGATTTAGAGATTTGTGATTTTAATCAACAAGCAACTTTCTGCATTCTATAACTCTTCTGTAAATCTAAGAGTGATGAGTTAAGCAGGTCTCTAGAAGAAGACCTCTTTAATTTCTTTGTAAAGTCTTCTTATATCCCTCCACCCAATGACGCTTTGATCTATATGGGCAAGCCAAAATAGCAGCTATAAAGTTACTTTATCTCTAACTGTTGTTCAGAAAGTGTTCAGCACCATTTTACATCTATTACGCAAATCTTGCTTAATTTGAATTTAGATGACATCAGTATGACTCAGTGCTTGTGGACTTAGCAGTTTTCACAATCAATCTACATAGGCATTGAGTGAAGCTATATGACTCAACGCAAAAACACTTGGTAGAAAATCTGCTTCTTGAGGTGTTGAGTAAGCCTTCATCTCTCAATTCTTTTCTCTTAAACATCTAAACTATTAAGGCGTTGAGTGGACCTTCATCACTGAATGCTTTTGTACTTGGCAGAATTCTTCTGGTTGAAGGCGTTGAGTGAAGCTTATTTACTCAATTCTTCTGGACTTGACAGATATTTTGACAGAAGACATTGAGTGAGCCTTTTACACTCAACGCTTCTGGACTTGCACCGAATTTTTGAATGAATGTGTTTAGTGAAGCTTTGTGACTCAATGCTTCTAGACTTTGCTGAATTATTAACAAGGCATTGAGTGATCCCTCTTCACTCAATGCTTCTGTACTTCAAATTATTTCCTTTTGAGTAGATGTTAAGTGAACAACCTTCACTCAACGCTTCTGGACTTAACTAGATTTGAGTCCTGCACCACTAAGGATTTGAATGTCTGATCTTCTATCAACTCTTTTAGCCTTCTGGCTTTGAGTGAAGTGTACCCACTCAATGCTTCTAGAGTTAGCCAGATTTCTACTTTTTAAGCATCATGTCTTGAGTCCAAATGGAATTCTGAACCTGATTACCTGTCTAATCATGGAATAGTAGACAACTTGCATATATTGAACTTGAACATATATCAAATACAATCATGTATATACTATTGACTTGTAGGCCTTCTTCAAATTTGGGATATTGTGATCAATGGACCCAATACTTACGAATAAATGCTTAATATATCCATGGTTATTTACCTATAGTTTGCGACTTATATTAGCGAGGGCGTACGATTATGTGCATTAGAGACCCAACCGCTAAGTCATGTCTTGTCCTTAACCGGGGAGGATTCCAGTGGGGTCTTGCGAGGCAATAGGGGAAAGTGTGATAGGTTGAGATTCGTCTTTTGTATGCATATGTGATTAATACCCCAATCTACGACATTTTTGTAGCTCCTCATGCCCATTTGTCACTAAGTATGGGTCTAGGGTGTAGACATATAGCTTGAGTTATTTTTAATCTATGACATAATACAACACTATCACTGCGCCAATATTATTATAAAATCTATTATTATCTCTGTCATCCATATTATATTTTTTGTTCGAACATGTCATCTTGTGTTTTTCCATACTATATTAAATTTGGGCATTCAAGATTTTGAAAAATATAAGTATTTTGAAAAATAACCTTTTTGACACCATGTGCCAAAAATATTTTATCTGCATTTTTAATTCAAAACTCTTTGCAATACTTGGTGTCACTTATGTTAGAAAACATGAATCAAGAAAAATTAAAATGAAAAATTATCAAAAATCATATTTTTTTTATACAATATAACATATTTCAGTGGCTAACGCACGTGTTAATACAAATGCTAGAGGTAGCATAAATTGTTATTTACTTTTTTTATCTAGCATAAAAGATTATACTACTGACAAACTCTTTAAAAAATTCTATGTTTTCCAAAAAATTATTTATTTTAAAATATTTAAAAATCAGACATAAAATTATAAAATCATTTCAAAGAACAAAAAAATATATTTATTTTTCTTATTATCTCTTTGTGTGTTTATGTTTTTGAATTTCTTTTATAAAACTCAAAAAATCATAAAACTATTTTTTATTCAGTGTCATTGTCAAGGATGACTAATTATATCAATTAAAGATTAAATACAATGTTTAATTTAATTTTCAAGTTTCCTAAAACTATATTTTGATTATGTCATGTATTGAATGTTATCTTGTTATGTGCAATGAAATTGATTATAGAAAACATATGTATGATTGTTTAGCATGTCTCTAAGTATTAGTAATGTTTTAAGTTTGATAATGATTTTACACATTCACTTATTTTGATAAACTACATGTGTTTTAAATCTTACACTTGCATGATTGTGTAATGTAATAACATAATAATTAAAATGCATAAATAGATTACCTACACTACATTGAATTGCTGATTTCAATTCTTTATTTTTTCATACACTTATTCATTAGAGAAAAGTTGTTTAAAAAATTAAATGATATTGTTTGCAAAATAAGTAAATTCGGAGTACTTGGTCACAAGCCTAAAAAGTATATAATAAATGACAAGAAAAACTCCATCAAACACTACTCACCCTCCTGATAAGTTTTAAAGAGCATTGTGAGGTAGAGTACCTTGAAAAGGATTGTAAAGTATCTTATAACAAACAAAAGTATTCACCACTTCTCTTAGTATACTTTATTACAAAAATAAAAACAAAATTAAAATGAATAAAAGTGATCCTCTAAGCACTACTTCGCTCCCTAATAAGTCTTAATAAACATTGTGTGTGTGAAGCACCTTTGTTGAAACCGAAAATCGGTCTCCTGTGGAGTTCACTCTTGGGGAAGGGGTGATCGCGCACCTACTCCGCTCCTGCAAACAAAACAATAAGGGAAACAAGAAAGAACTGACCCAAGTGCTTGGAGGGGAGGACCCACCACACACCTGGAAGATCTTAGAACGCTTCCCCTCCTTAGCCAAAGGCCGAGCCAAGGTATCCTCAGAAAGAGCTTGAGAGGTGAAGCTAGAGAACACGAAAAGCATCATTTCTGAGGTACCCCTTGGGTTCTATTTATAGTTTTCAGAATTCGAACTGCCAATAACCAAACTGAACTGGCCTGAAGTTACCAAAATACCCTGGGCTGGGTCTGCCAACAGCAAAACTCCGCTGTTTTTAAGAGCTATGGGCAGACCGGGTGGGGCAAAACAGTAAAAAGTAGCTCATAGATCTGGGCGAGCTGGGGAGCTCGGCCACCCCTGAAGATCCGGCTCGCCCGCTGTTGCCGAGCTCCTTTGCATGAGCGCGAGCTGGGACAACGAGCTCGCCCATCGATCGCCCTCCATTAGTCGGCCTCAGCTCGACGAATCCTGACTTAGCTCGGCGAATGCCGAGCTCGCGGTCGACGAATGTCGAGCTCAGGCTCGGGTTTCTCTACCGAGCTCGCCTGGGGCCTGGGTGATTTGAACCTGCCGGTCTGGTTCCTGGTTCACCCCACTCGTCGGATATGGGGTTGTACACAATCCCCAAGTTTTCGGCAAGTGCGGGGCGGATTGGAGGGAATCTTCGGGTGGGGTCCACCTGCGGCTATATATATACACCTGCATACCTGCCTGACTTTTGTCGTTCCCTTTGTTATAGCCCTGCCAAGATGCTGATCCCCAAGGAGATCCAGGTGCACCTTAACCGAGCTCGCCAGGTCTCAGCTGCTCGCGTAGCTGCCCTGACTGCGGTTCCGCCCGCTGTCCTGCAGGGCGGCTCTGCCGAGCCCAGCTCCAAGAGGGTGAAGCCGTTTCCTCAAGCGGCCGAACCCATTTATGATGATCTGAGAACCACCTTGGAGCACAGGATCGACTCCTCCACTATGCCTGCCCCCGAAAAGGGCAAGAACATTGTCGTAATCTGCGACGGCCCAGCCAGCCAGCCTGATGGCATGGGGGCGCCGTGCCGCAAGACACCACCCCAAGAGCCAGGACCACACTTGGGGACTCGCGATTCTTGACTCCATAGAACCATCCCCGGGACCCGTCACCTCCCTTTGGGACCTTGGGGGTGAGTCGCAGAAGCCGAACTCGCCGGTGCGCGCCCCATCCCCTCAGTGAGCCGTTGTGACCTCAGGGGAGGATCTGGAAACCATCCCCATCCTAGGAATCGAGCTTCTCTCTCCGGGAACGCGCGGCCTAGGGCGCGGGAAGGACCAGAGTTTTGTCCCTCCCCGAACCTCCTTTGAGTTGCCGAGCTCGTCAGCTAAATTTGGCCTCGGATTCTTGTCATGCGATTTCCCAGCATACCTCCCCTTGTTGATGATTCTGTCTTCACAGCTCCCCCCAGCCAATCCGCTGCCGAGGAATCTTCGCAGGCAGCCCATTACTCTCCCCGCCCCTCCCCGAGTTCACTGGACTCTTACCTGGTCCCTGAAGTGGAGCAAGGGGAGTTGACGAGGATGGGGGTCAGGCTTTTCAAGAAACCGGTATGCGGGTTGCGCGAGGTACAGGAAGTCAACGAGGCATTACGACGCAACTACGCGCGTCTCGCTGACGAGGTGCGAAGTGGCCAGGCTGGCCAGATAACGTCTCCTTCCCGGCTCCTGGATGAGATAGATGATGGCCTCTTAGTGGCGCAGAGGAATTCGGGGAGGATTCACGAGCTCCTCCGCGAGCGGCAATCTGTGGGACGGGGGATGCGATGCCGGAGTAGATAGATGACGGCTCCCTTGCCGAGCCTATCAGTACTCGCCTCCTGGTTACCCCCTGCCCGCACGCCCTATTTCTTTATTCATGCACTAGATTATTGTAATAAATAACTTCAAACATTTTTAGATGTGTCCTGTGTTTGAATAATAGTAATTATATTTCTTCTTACTTGACTTAGCCTTGGTTGGAACGCGTCAGAAGTCGGCGAGCTGGGATGGCGAGCTGGGCTGATTGGACAGCTTGGCCCCTAGATCACTTTTTCTATTAATAGGCCCCCCTTCACCAACCCTCGTACTACCGCCTTAACTGCTCACTCTTTCTCTCTTTTCCCGCGCTTTTCCCCTTTCCTACTCGCGCTCCACCCCTCTTGCGAGCATGGGCAAAACCAATCCTGACGCTGATGGCCGCACCAGGTGTGCCCAACACTTCTGAGATTACTGCTTCTTCGAGGGGAGCACCAACGAGGCGGAGCTCGCAGAATTTGTTGGCTACCACGTTCCGCCGTGCTTCGAGGCGCGCCGGCCGAGGGAGGGGAGGACATCAACTCCTTCTATGATGATGAGCTCGCCTTCACCATCTCTCACTTTGAGGTGGGGCTGCGCCTTCCCCTCTGGCCGGAGATCCGCCAGATTCTGAAATATTATGGCGCAGTGCCCGCGCAGTTGAATTCAAACACCATCGCCATGATGGTGGCGTATGCGAGCTACCTCCGCCGAGAGAGAATTGAGTTCAACCTGACGGTGTTCAGGAAGCTCTTCTCCTATAAGGCGACGTCGGACGGCATTGCCTACTTCATGGGCTCGCTGATCAAGGTTCGCGAGATCGCGAGCAAACACCACAATTGGATGACCAAGATCGCCTTCATCAAGGGCGATCTCAGCAACATCCCCTTCTCCCCCCATCAAAAAGGCGAGGAGGTATACGGCCCGCCGGCCGTGTCCGGCAAAGACGCCGACCTCCACAAATTCTTCCTCCACAAGGACTTCGAGGTCGCCTTCCTGCGAAGGGGCCTTGACTTACTCCCCCCTGTCCTGCCCGGCGAAGGTATTGTCCTCTCCCCATTGCCAAGCTCGCCATAATGTCGTTGAAAATCTTCTAACTTTTTCAAGTTTTTTCTTGCAAAGTAGCGGTTAATCCACGTGAACCCGCCGTTTGCGGACTCGGGGTTGCATGTGGACGCTCTTGCCCGCGAGAAGGTGGCGGTGACCATCAGTTCTTCATCAACCTTGCTTCCGGTTAGCTCAACTGAGTCACCTCCATACAATGTTAGCTCGTCAAAGACAACATATCTTGACACAACGAACTTCTTTTTCGCAGGATCCTTGCATTTCCATCCCTTCTTCCGCTCATCGTAGCGAACAAAGATAAGCTTCCTTGCCTTTGCATCCAGATTAGTCCGTGAAGCATTCGGGACATGCACATAGCACGTTGAATCGAACACCCGAAGGTGTTCCACACAAGGCTTCTCATTCAGCAACAACTCAAAAGGTGTCTTCATGTTGATCGGGCTAAGCGGCATCCGATTGATGAGATAAGAAGCACAAGACATCCCCTCCGCCCAAAAGGACCTTGGAATGTCTTTCGCATGAAGCCGGCATTTGCAAGTCTCCGTCAAATGATGGATCTTCCGCTCCGCTACTCGATTTTGTTGTGGAGTGTGAGCACAAGTGAGCTCTCTCTGAATTCCTGCTTCCTGCAGAAGTTAGAAAACTCGGAGGAAACAAACTCACCCCCGTTATCTGTTCTAAGCTTCTTGATCCGCAAGCCAAGCCGGCCCTCTACTAGCTCCTTGAACTCCACAAACAACCGGAAGGCTTCAGACTTCTCCTTCAAGAAATAAACCCAAGTATATCTTGAGTAGTCATCAATCAGAATAAGCATGTATCTGCTTTCACCAAGGCTGGCAGTGATAGTTGGTCCCATCAAGTCACCATGAATGCACTCTAATGGTTGCTTGCTCATTGTTTGCGATTTATCAAATGGAAGGCGATGTGCCTTACCGTATTGACATCCCGCGCAAACATGCCCGTCACCAAAGGAGGACAACTTAGGCAAACCTCTCACCAAACTTCTACTAGCTATAACATTCAGCTTATCCATTCCTACTTGCCCCAGCCTCTCATGCCAGATAGCAGCGCCATCGTTGGCTCTCATTCGATCAACATAAGAATTAGTTGTAAGAACAAACAAGTTCTTAACTCTCCTTCCTGTATGAGCAACATCAGCCTTAACCGCTGATATGTTGCGAATGAACTTCACGTCTGTTGGCCCAAACAGAACGTGATAACCAGCATCTACTGCATTGGTCATAGAGAAGAGGTTCTTCTTCATGCCCGGTACGTGATACACACTCCTTAATGTGAGTGGCCCCTGTTCACTACCCAAAGACACAACCCCCTCTTTCTATGCTGCATAAACAGTATTATCAGCAGTTATGATAGCTTTGTTACCTGAGTATGCTTGAAAGGAAGAGAACTTCGAGGTCGCCTTCCTGCGAAGAGGCCTTGACTTACTCCCCCCTATCCTTCCCGGCGAAGGTATTGTCCTCTCCCCATTGCCAAGCTCACCATAATGCCGTTGAAAATCTTCTAACTTTTTCAAGTTTTTTCTTACAAAGGAGCGGCTAATCCACGTGAACCCGCCGTTTACGGACTCGGGGTTGCATGTGGACCCTCTTGCCCGCGAGAAGGCGGCGGCGGCATCCTGCCGAGATGAGGCAGCTTTCTCTAAGCCCTCGTACGACAAGAAGCGAGCTGAGCTCACGAGTTCGAGCTCTCCCCATCACCAACAGCCACCAAAAAGGATGAGGAGAGCTGTGCCAGCTCCGCAGGTGAAACAAAATCAACAACATCAAAGCCCCAGGTACATGAGCTCACCGGAGGTCATCCCCGACGGGTCGCCAGAGAGCCCGCTCAAGGAGATCACTAGTAAGGGGAAGCAAGTTGCCGCAAGGACGTCGAGACCTACAAGCTGGGCCTTGCGCTTTTCCCCATGCGGCAACCTCTGCTCCTCCCGCGACGAAGAGGGCGGCCCGCAAGCCTACCCTGCTTAAAGAACACCCCCTCTTCGGCTTTGGGGGGAGGTGGAAAGACTTGGCGGGCGAGCTGATGGTTCAGTGGGACGAGGCGGCCCACCGGGTCTCCATATCTACCCTCCACCCCTCCTAGCCTGACCGCGAGCCCGCCACCGGTCATGCCTATGCACTAGGCTTCGGCCTATATGGCCGCGAGGATGTCGAGACCTACAAAGGCATCCCCCTGTGGCAGCTGGGCCATGTGGGCATGCAGGCCCATATGCGAGCTATGGAGCTGCACCACATGGTGGTCCGCCGCAGCTTCAACCTGGCAAACCTCCTCCAGAAGGCCGAGCAAGCTCGTGACGTCGCCAAGGATAAAGCCGTAGACTTGGCAAGGAAGCTCGCCATTGCTGAGAAACTTCTGACCCAAGATGTTTGTGGATTGGTAAGCATCGAGCTGTTATTCATCCCTTTTCCTTTTTACTTAGGATTTTCTGCTATTGTTGATGCACTTCATTTCTTATCAGGATACCAAGGCTGCCGGGGAGTTGCAAGCTCGCGCTGCTGGGTAGGAAGAGGAGATCGGCCAGCTGCGCACCCGCCTTGCCGAGCTGGAGGGCGCGAACGCGAAGTTGATGGAGGAGAACACGAGCCTCAGCCACGAGGTCCACCGCCAGGCGGAGATCTTCTTCCCGGACGGTAGCTTCAATCCTACCCTCCCCTACAGGAGGCCAAGGATTTTTGGCGAGGCTGACCTCACCGAGTGGCTGCGGATCAACTATATCCAGGCCGTCGAGTGCACCCTCCTGATGATGAAGGATACTGGAGTGCTGGTGGAGGGATGCGAGGAGATCTCAGCCCGGGACCTGATGCCAAGCTTGTTCCCGGCGACGCCGCCAAGCGAGAAGGAAGGTACCCTTGATGCACTGTTCGGGAAGTACTTCCCGGATCTTCCCGGCGGAGGGGGGGATGGTCACCCATCCTCTGAGTGGGGCATGGGCTGATCCTGCAAATTTCTTCTTCCTCTTTTTTGTAATCTCGCCGAGGCGAGCTCGATCTGTAAATATCATTACTTAATGAAAGAACATTTTTGATACCTTCTACGTCCACCATAACAATAATATTATATATATATATATATATTTTTTTTCTTTCTGGATTTCTCTGTCGTGCCATGTTTGCCTGCGAGCACTTCCCCTAGTGAACTCGCATAGATAGATGTTGCGAGTTGGATAGTTATTAGAGCCCGGTCCAGGATGGGCTACCCGCCGCACTGGTCATGTCACCCTTAGCTCACTCGCGAGCTGCCTACATTTTTATCAATGTGAGACCAAAATCATTAAATTTCACAAGTAAAACTGAGAAGGGGTGAGGTGTTCTGTCAGAGCTCGCCTCCCTTCAGCGAGATCCAAGGGTCTGGATCGCCACCCTTCTACCGTGGCCAAGCTGAGCTGGCGATTTCTGACTCGCCTATGCTGAGCCCCTCTCCCCCCATCCTTAGGAGATGTCAAACCCATTGGACACTATCTGGGGAGTAGGATTTTTCCCGGACAACACTCGGCCCTGCCGGCTAGGTGAGAACTTGACAGCGGGATCCACTCGGGGTCCAAGGGTTGACACCATCGAGTGACATCTAGCCCTGTCAGCTCGGTGAGAGCCTGACAGCGGGATCTGCTCGGGGCCCGGAGGTTGACACTGAGTGACTTCCAGCCCTACCAGCTAGGTGAGAGCCTGACAGCGGGATCTGCTCGGGATATATTGCTGACACTGAGTGACTTCTAGCCCTATAAGCTAGGTGAGATCCTGACAGTGGGATCTGCTTAGGACCCGGAGGTTGACACCATCGAGTGACTTCCAGCCTTATTAGCTAGATGAGAGCCTGACCGCGGGATCTGCTCAGGGTCTAAGGCTGACACCGAGTGACTTCCAGCCCTGCCAGCTAGGTGAGAGCCTGACAGCGGGATCTGCTCGGGATCCAGAGGTTGACACCATCGAGTGACATCCGTACCTGTCAGCTAGGTGAGATCGTGACAGCGGGATCTACTCGGGGTCTAAGGCTGACATCGAGTGACTTCCAGCCCTGCCATCTAGGTGAGAGCCTGACAGAGGGATCTGCTCGGGGTCTAAAGCTGACACCGAGTGACTTCCAGCCTGACAGCGGGATCTGCTCGGGGTCTAAGGCCGAAACCGAGTAACTTTCAGCCCTTCCAGCTAGATGAGAGCCTGATAGCGGGATCTGCTCGGGGTTCGGAGGTTGACACTATCGAGTGACATCCAGCCCTGTCAGCTATGTGAGAGCCTGACAACGGGATCTGCTCTGGGTCTAAGGCTGACACCGAGTGACTTCCAGCCCTGCCAGCTAGGTGAGAGCCTAACATCGGGATCATCTCGGGGTCCGGAGGTTGACACCGAGTGACTTATAGCCCTGCCATCTAGGTGAGAGCCTGGTAGCGAGATCTACTCGGGGTTCGGAGGTTGACACCATCGAGTGGCTTCCAGCCCTGTCAGCTAGGTGAGAGCTTGATAGCAGGATCTGCTCAGGGTCTAAAGCTAACACCGAGTGACTTCCAGCCCTGCCAGCTAGGTGAGAGCCTGACAGCGGGATCTGCTTGGGATCCGGAGGTTGACATCTTCGAGTGACATCCATCCCTGTCAGCTAGGTGAGAGCCTGATAGCGGGATCTGCTCGGGGTCTAAGGCTGACACCAAGTGACTTCCAACCATGCCAGCTAGGTGAGAGTCTGACAGTGAGATCCTCTCGGGGTCCGGAGGTTGACACCATCGAGTGATATCCAGCTCTGTCAGCTAGGTGAGAGCCTGATAGCGGGATCTGCTCGGGGTCCAAGGCTGACACCATCGAGTGACATACAGCCCTGTCAGCTAGGTGAGAGCTTGACAGCGGGATCTGGTCGGGGTCTAAGGATGACATTGAGTGACTTCCAGCCCTGTCAGCTCGGTGAGAGCGTGTCAGTGGGATCTGCTTGGGGTCCGAAGGCTGACACCATCGAGTGACATCCAGCCCTGTCAGCTATGTGAGAGCCTGACAGCGGGATCTGCTCGGGGTCTAAGGCTGACACCGAGTGACTTCCAGCCCTGCCAGCTAGGTGGGAGCCTGACAGCGGGATCTGCTCGGGGTCCGTAGGCTGACAACATCGAGTGACATCCAGCCATGTCAGCTAGGTGAGAGCCTGACAGCGGGATCTGCTCGGGGTCTAAGTACACTTCACTTCTTCATGCAAACTTATTGCGACAGCACTGATGTATTAAAGAACTTTATTAAAAATCAAAGCTGCACTTACATGTTTTAAGGAAAAAAGTGCTTCAAGTCATCACCACTCCATGTGAGACTCAGGGTCTCGCCCTCCACATTTTGGAGTCGATACCCTCCTGATTTCAATGCCTCTTTTGCAATGAACGACCCTTCCCAGTGTAAGACCCCCTTTTTTTTTCTTTTTGACCACGGGGTCTTAGGCCCAGATCCGCCGTTTTGCGGTGACTCCTTCACGCCCTGAAGGGTCATCACCACAAAGCGCCGATTCTGCCGGCCAATTCGATCACATAAAAGTAGCGTAATGAAGTAAAATGAAAACTGTCTGTCCACAGAGAATCACATGACATATATAAATATAACTCCACGAAGGGAGTGTCCACAGAAGATAACATCAGAGTAGCAAAAATACGGGCTTATGCCCGGTACAACATATCCTCACTACAAAGTCACTCATGCGGAAGCAAAAGCTGAAAAACTACTCAGGGTCGAGACTCACAGTCCCGGCTGTATGAACTCCGGAGCTAGACTGCCCCATCTCCAAGCGTACCGGTCTCTGGGGCTGCTCCTCCATGCTGGTCTCCACGATCCCCTAAATGATGCGGTTCGAAAACCGTTAGTCTAAAAGACTAAGTCCTATCATCCCCCACCCCTTCCCCACGGCTCCTAGGCACCGAGCGGAGAGGAAGAAAGGGGAGGACTTGAAGGTGGAGAATATCAAAGCAGATGGCAGCGGTCCTATTCTAGCAAGTTCTATAGCATATAAAGACAATAAAATGTAAGCTGAAATGTAACCTTCACTTATGTGGAAAAACACATAAGCCAAGGGGTCTTTTGCAAGGCTCCCATCGTATAAAAAGTCCCATACCGATTTATACGTTGGGGTGTCGGTGGTCAAACAGCAGTAACTAAATATATCAAAATTAACCTTAATTTATAAACTTGCCCACACAAGCTTATAGACTAAGGGGTCGTTTTGCAGGTCCTAATGTATAAGCGTCCCATTCCACTTATACATCAGGTGTCAGGGGTTAAATGAATCGATTATGCTATGACATGCAAGTGGGTATGATGGACATGCAAGTGCAACGCACACACCCGACTCTGTGCACACAGACCTTTAGTTCCCCCTTTCTGGAGCCGTAACCTCCCAGGATACCTCCGTAGTGGCAGACGGAAGCGGTGGGTTGGGCCTCGCCCACCTCTAAACCAGTAAGGCACTACCGGTCAGACCTATCGTACGCCTCAACGCTTGGTGCACGAAGCGGACTCCTGCGTACTCTTGCCGGCTGGCGCACCGGACTTCTGTTGGCGAAGTGCTAACCACACTTGCCGAGTCAACGTATTGGCGTCGGTGCATCGACCCTCCAATACCGAAAACCCACCACCTTAATTTATTTTCCTTTTATGCACATGCAGATTTAGCGTAAACAAAACCCGAGCCGAAGCTCCCCGGACCAAGAGTCCGTCTTTTAACCATCCGAGCCGAAGCTCCCAGCTGACTTTTGGTGCTAACAGTGCCTGTGAAATGTGCAACCCTAATTACTAAGTTACTCTTTTCAGCTTGTTAAACAGTTTACGTTAACCCAGGACTGCCCCCGGTATTCCCTGTGAAGGGCTCTCAAGGGGCACTAGGAACTGTGTTGGGATTACGCCCAGCGTTCCCTTTCGCAAGGTACTTATTTTATTATTGGTTGATCCCCTTACCCATTATTTTCTCATGTTTCGATACGCTAATCCTAGGGTGATTTGACTCCAACTCTCCTTGGGTAGGACGATCTTTCGTCGGGCCCGAACGCCTTTAAACCCTAGACAAATCCACACCCTACTCACTCATCTTCCAAAGATGCAGCCCTTTCCACTTGTCCTTACAGCAAACCATCAAGACCCATCATACGTGCCCTAATTCAATCCAAATGAAATCCTGCAGTTTTGCTATATGCAGACCACTTAAGCTACGTGACCCGTAAAAGGGGAAGTACATGAAATACTCATCCAGTACCCTCATGATAATTATCAGAGGTCTATTATGATAAATATAGACTAAATTCAGAAAATCATATTTTTCCCAATTAATCTACTATTTATTGAATTTTCCTCAAAAACTAGGCCATAGTCAATTTGAACATGAACCATAAGATTTTCTCAGGTAATGGCCTCCTAAAATTTGTATTCACTAAATAACAGAGAAATATCATTGGATGCTAATTTTCATAATTTTCCAGATAATTCTTGACCTCTAAAGGATTTATTAAAATAATTCCAAAAATCAAAAATAATGAAGGAAGTGCCACATATATGTCTCCAATAATTATGTAAAAATTAGTAGGGCTTCATAGGGAACTAAAAACATCATGATGAAGAAATTAGAATTTTTCAGACAATCTAAAAGTCATTATTAAATTTTCCAAGGTTCCATGGAATTAAATAATTAAAGAAGCAACAACTAAATATCATTCTTCAAAAATTCCATAAAAATTTACAGAGATGGGTAACATGATTATAAGCCCCTTGGCTAAGTTTTAGCAAGTTTAAGCAAGTATAGTGCTCTGCAAAAACTCTTAAGTGGAAATTATAAAATATAACTCTGTGAATAAAGTACCAAAAATATTCATCCAAAATTTATTATAAAATTTCCAGAGACATGTATGCCCTAAGCAACTACCCATTCAAAATCTCAGCCCTTTTAAGATAGTTTTGGTATTAGTTCTTATGGTTTCAAAGCTAGTGCCCTAAACTAGGGTTATGGATTTAAGGGGTCTTTAATCTTCCAAATGCCCTAAAATTTTAACCATAGGACCATAGTGACCCTATGGTCATCATTCCCAAGTTTCATGCCCATCCAAGGTCTTTTGACTCCAATTTCTTCAAACCCTAGAGAATTACCCTAAAGGGCCTACCCTACACTTCTAGGGCTACCCTAGCCCAATCCACTCCAAACTTCATGAGTGAGTGTAAAAAGTTAAATCATATCAGTGGCCAAAGTTTCAGCCTCTGTTGAGGTGATTTGGTCACTTAAAACCAAAAGTGCCACTTTTGACCAAAATGCCCTTCATAGGGTAGAACTAGGGTTGGGTCAAAACCTATTCAACACTCACCCAAACCAACTGAAATTTTATACAGGTACCTAATTGGAGCCCAGGGACCACTCACCAAAATTTGGGAGGGTTTGGGTGTGTTTAGGGCACCTATTTAATTTATCTAATGATTATTAAATTTTTACCAAAACTATAGAAATATTTTCTCCAAAAATTCCCATTTTTGGGCAGGCCCTAGGTATGCCTAGGATAGACCCTCTGCCAAAATTTCAGCCCATTTGGGCTTGGGGTGAAGAGTGGGCACTCATTTTAGTGACTGCCTAGCCCTAAGGACATGTCCCACCAAAATGGGTGCCCTGGTCCAACCAGTGACCCAAAAGGGTCCCAACAATTTTTGCTGCAAACTAGACACCCTAAGCTACAATGTTCATGTTGGGCAAATTTCCATCCAGGGTCCCTAGGTATTTTTAAACATTAATTACATTAAATACATCCAGTGTGACAAAAATGAAATAAATTTTATTTAACCCTATAGTATCTGATCTGATGCCGCACGAATCTTGGCGCAGATCGACGGTATCTGGTCATCGTCCCCACTGAGCCAACGGCTGGGATTGGTTCTGCCTGGAGCGATTTCCAAGCTCTGCCGCCGGCGATCCAGCCCCTTCCCCGGCCGGCCACCGCCACCAACACCTCCGTTGAGGTGGTGGCTGTCGTCAGGCGGCGGCTCCGCCGCCGGAGAGGTGTTTTCCGGCGGATTGAGCAAGACTTTTCCTTGCCGAAACCAGGAGAAATCCTGGATTCGATCGGGCTCAATTGAGCCCGAAACTCTAGCCTAAGGATTCCTAGGATCTACCCGCGAGTTAAGGAGAGGAGGAGGACCTTCCTGGCGGCCTGGATGCGAGAGGAGCGGCGGGATGCCATTGGCGACGGCGGCGGCGCTCGGCTTCTGCAACTGCACGGTGGAAGGGCTCGTCTCCTCCAGGTAAGTGCTCCAAAATGATCCCCTCGGCTCCCTGATGGTGTTTAAAAGGCAATTGGGGGAGGGGAGAGGCTGGTTCTTCAATGGCCATTATCTCCATTAATGGAGTGGCTCGGGTTGTGTGGAGGGGGGCTGAACCCACCCCTTGGTGGCCGGGAAACGGCTGGAATCAACTCCTCTCTCCTAGAGGAGTTGATTGCAGCCATAAAGGGTGGCTGTTAGTCTCCCTTGGCCGGCCTCTTACTTCCCCCTTCTCCTTCCTCATTTCTCTCTCCTCCATTATCATGGAGAGGAGCTTTTTCTCTCTCCTAGTCACCTCTGGTTGACTAGTCAACCCCACAAGCTAAAGGCAGCCCACTGGATTATGATGATCATGGGAATGGGCTTAGCCTAAGGGAGAAGTGGCTTGAGCTTGGGTTAGCCCTTTTTGGGCTAAGTTGACTTGACCCTCAATGAGGGTTGACTTGGCCAATTTGACCATCTAGGTTGACCCCATTGGGTCCTGGGTGGTTCATTGGCCTCCCCTAAGGTCTATGTAGGGCTGGGTAGGGTTGACTTGGCACCTTAAAGGTCACTTGACCCTTGGTAAGGTCACTTTGACCATTTAGAGCTAGAGTTGACTTGGGTCAACATGACCATTAGGGTCCACCCCTATGGATCCTTGGTGACCCATTGACTTCCCTTAGGGTCTAGGTAGGGTTATATGGGGTTGCCCTGCACTTTGGAGGTCACATACCCTTAGTAGGGGTACTTTGACCAGATTAGGGCTTGAGTTGACCTGGGTCAACCTGGCCTCTAGGGCTGACCCCAATGTGTCCTTAGTGACCCATTGTCCTCACTTTAGGGTTAGGAGGGCATAGGTGGGGTCCTCTAGACTAGGAGTGGGTCTATTGGCCCTAAGTGGGCTAGGTTGACCTATTTAGGGCTAGGGTTGACCTTGGTCAACTGGGCCTCTTGGGTTGGCCCTAATGGGTCCTTTTGGCTCTAATGGGTCTCCCAAAATGTTTGGGAGTGTTGTGATAGGGTCTTGGGGTCATGGTGAAGCCCCATTGTCATCCTAAACTATTGTTCAGAATTCTACTACCTGCAGACCATGGTGATCCCTACCTTGGCCTCCTATCTCTTGGCCCATTTCTGGCTTCCCAGGGTTTTGTCATGACCTAGTCATGGCCAAAACCACTCTTAGGGGTCTAGTTGGAAATGGGATGTTACAAATCCCAATAAACAAAACAAAGATTTCGTCCCCGAAATCAAGGTTGGACCTACGGGTCTTATTACCGAAGGAAAGAGTCTTGTAACATCCCATTATGACATCTTGTTTGTTAAATTTGATTTAAGGGAAAACTTAGATCTAAGACCCCTTTCGCCCAAACGGTGAACCAAAATCCCAATAAACAAAGTTAAGCCCCCAATAAACAAAGATAAGCCCCTATCTACCTAGAGCAGCCCTTAGTATACTTAAAGCAGAAAAATAAATTAACATCTTGAGGGGTCTGAGAGGTATACCTGACTGAATAGCTCGGGGTATCTTTGTCGCATCAGGTCCTGTGGCTCCCAGGTATGCTCCTCCTGGCCGTGGTTCCTCCACAGGACCTTGACTAGAGGGACCCTCTTGCGTCGTAAGACCCGCACTCCTCGGTCGTCGATCCTCACAGGCTCCAAATGAACAGACCGGTCTGAAGCTACCGGCCCTTCGGTGGTCAGAATCTGCTGCTCCGGGCGTAGTAGAGCCCTCCTCAAAGAAGAAATGTGGAAGACGTCGTGCAGCGCTTCTAGCTCTGGTGGTAACTCCAGCCGGTAGGCTAGGGGTCCGATCCGCTCCAGGATCCTGTAAGGGCCCATGTACCTAGGGCTGAGCTTCTTCCTCCGACCACGCACCCGTGAAACTCCATGCATGGGCCGGATTTTCAGAAACACCCGGTCCCCCACCTGGAACTCCACCTGCCGATGTCGGGCGTCATAGTACTTGGCCTGTCTACTCTGCGCCTCGAGCATCCTGTCTCTGATCAGCCTCACTTGTGCCTCGGTGTCTTCAACGAACTCTGACCCCAATACCTTCGGATCTTCGTTCTGCACCCATGAGAGCGGGGTCCGGCATCTCCTCCCGTACAAGGCTTCGTAAGGCGCCATCCTGATGCTGGACTGGTGGCTGTTGTTATAGGAGAACTCGACAAGGGGTAAGAGTTTCTCCCACGGTTCCCCGCGATCTAAGATGCATAGCCTCAAAAGGTCCTCCAGCGTCCGGTTGGTGCGTTCTGTCTGCCCGTCTGTCTGGGGGTGGAATGCAGTGCTGAAAGTCAATCGCGTGCCTAAGTAAGCTTGCACGGACCTCCACTCCCTGGAGGTGAACCTGCCATCCCGATCCGACACTATCGTCCTGGGCACTCCATGATAACGAATGAACTGCTCCACAAACTTCCGCACCAGTACTCCTACTGAATCATCCTTCCTGATCGGTATAAATCGAGCCACCTTGGTCAACCGATCGACGATTACCCAGATCGAGTCATTCCCTGTCCGAGACCGGGGAAGCCCATGTATGAAGTCCATGGCTATGTCATCAAACTTCCACTCCGGCACCGGGAGTGGCTGCAATAATCCTGCGGGGTTCCTGCACTCCGCCTTCACTAGCTGACATGCCTCACAATGGGTCACGAAGTGTGAGACATCCTTCTTCATGCCCGGCCAGTACATCGTCCTCTTCAAATCAGCCGTCATCTTTGTGATCCCCGGGTGTACAGAATACCGGCTGCAGTGCGCCTCCATCATAATATCCTCCCGGATCTGGCCTCCCTCCGGTATATACACCCGTCCTCTGAAGCACACCAGATCGTCCCTCAGTGTGTAATCTCCTGCAGTGCCCGCCTTCAGAGCTTGGAAGATGGGTTCCAACTTGGCATCCTGCCTCTGTCCCTCTCTGACCCGGTCTCTGATGTCATCGGTAACGCCTATCGCGGCCAAGTACTCCTCATAGAGCTCAGGATCATCAGACGATACCAGAGTAATGTGCATGTCCTCTAGTCTCTGCAGCAGCTCCATAGACATCAACTGAGGCTCTGCTCCTGTTGTGGCGGCTCTCCGACTCAGTGCATCTGCCACCACGTTTGCCTTCCCCGGGTGATAGTGCATCTCATACTGATAGTCAGATAGAAACTCCACCCACCGCCTTTGCCTGATGTTCAGTTCCTTCTGCGTGTCCACGTACTTAAGGTTCTTATGATCGGAATATATATCACAGTGGACTCCATAAAGGTAGTGCCGCCATATCTTCAGTGCGAATACAACTGCCCCCATCTCAAGGTCATGTACTGGGTAGTTCTTCTCATGGGTCTTCAGCTGGCGGGAGGCATAAGCTATGACGTGTCCGTTCTGCATCAGCACCGCTCCCATCCCCTGATATGATGCGTCGGTGTAGACCTGGAATCCCTCCCTCCCCGAGGGGAGAGTGAGAATGGGAGCCGAGGTCAGCCGATCCTTCAGCTCCTGGAAAGCTGTCTGGCACTGCGGGGTCCACACGAACGGTGCCTCCTTCTTTGTCAAGGATGTGAGCGGGAGGGCGATTCGAGAGAATCCCTCTACGAACTTCCGGTAATAACCGGCAAGTCCTAGAAAACTCCGTACGTCAGTGGCTGTTTTCAGCTGCGGCCACTCCGAAATAGCTCGAATCTTTGCCGGGTCCACTGCCAGCCCGGCTCCGCTGATAATGTGACCTAAGAAAGCCACCTCCTTCAGCCAGAACTGACACTTACTGAACTTCGCATAAAGGTGATGCTCCCGCAGTCTCTCCAGGGTCAATGCTAGATGTCGTGTATGCTCCTCCTCCGTCTTAGAATAGATAAGGATGTCGTCTATGAACACTATGACAAACACATCCAAGTAAGCCTCGAAGACCCGGTTCATGAGGCTCATAAATGCTGACGGAGCATTCGTGAGCCCGAAGGGCATCACGATGAACTCATACAATCCATACCGGCTACTAAAGGCCGTTTTCGGGATATCCTCCTCCTGGATCCGCAGCTGGTAATAGCCTGATCTCAAGTCCAGCTTCGAAAAGTAATGGGCTCCCTCCAGCTGATCGAACAACTCGTCTATCCTGGGGAGCGGATAGGTATTTCGGACGGTCAGCCTATTTAGTGCTCGATAGTCGATGCACAGGCGTAAGGTGCCGTCCTTCTTCTTTACGAATAGGACAGGAGCTCCCCATGATGAGGAACTCGGCCTAACAAATCCTGCTTCCACCAGCTCCTGCAACTGTGTCCGAAACTCCGCCAACTCCTTCGGGGCCATCCGATAAGGGGCCTTGGATACCGGCTTAGCCCCTGGTACCAGCTGAATCTGGAAGTCCTTCTCCCTATGCGGAGGTAGTCCCGGCAGCTTATCCGGAAAAATATCGGCGTAGTCACGAACCACCGGAATGTCTGCGATCAAGTCCTTCTCCTCAGTCATCTCGAACAATACTTGGTATACCTCGTCCCCTTGCATATGGGCCTTAATGGCCTGAATAGATGAAAGCAAGCGACGGGAGACCGGTGTAGTACCTTCGAACGTTGCATAAGTATCGCCGTGGCTGAGCACGACCCTCCCTGCCGGGCAATCAATCTGGGCATGGTTCCAGACAAGCCATGTCATGCCCAAGACGAGATCGAAGTCCGGCATCCTCAAGATCGTCGCCGGGGCCTCGAGTGTCAACCCCTCTATGGTAACCTCCAGGAGGCACTTTTCTGTGGACTGAATCTCCATCCCATTGGGGAGGCGCACCCTCCTGGGTAGTCCTGTATAGCAACGAATCTGATCCAGGTCCTTGACGAAATCCTCCGATACAAAGTTATGTGATGCCCCCGTGTCGAACAGGGTGTGGGCAGGCTTGCCGCACACCATCACCATTCCTAAATCAGTTTGAAAGAAATTCTAGCGTAAGGTTTTCTAACCTAGGTTGTATAGTAGTTCTATCAATGCTTAATACGAGCAAAGAATAATTCTAACATTAAGATTACTCTCATACCTGCAATAACCCTGTCCGGGTTCCGGGGCTGTGCTAAGTCCAGAGCGTAAATCTGCTCCCCATTCTGCCTGCGGTCGCCTCCCTGGTAACCACGTCCTCGGCCGCGTCCTCGGCCTCCGAAATGCTGGGCCGGTGGGCCACCCCGTGGTGCTGGAGGTGGTGCCCCCCTCATAGGGCAATCTCTCCGGAGGTGTCCCACCTGGTGACAGTGGAAGCACTCCGGCGGGGGATACGCCATACCCCGGGGTCTCTGCATCTCCTGGATCCGGAGAGGTTGAGGGGCCAAGACCACCTGCTCTCTCGGCTCCTGCCTCAACTCCTGACGAGGCTGCTCCTCTGCCCTTCTTCCATCTGGTACGATGCCTCGCCGCTGATCATTTCGGGCCCTCCGGCCCTGGTCCTCCGTTTGCCGTTTCCGGCCCCGAGTGGTGTGCCAGTCGGCCTCAATCCTCTTCGCCATCTCTAAAATCCGGGAGATGGGCCCGTCAGAGACAAAAAGCAAAGCCTCTCTCAACTCCTCTTTTAGGCCCTTATAAAACCTCTTGACGTACCCCGCTTCATCCAGCTGATAAGAGCCCGCATATCGGGCCAAATGATCGAACTCTCGGTGGTACTCCACCACTGTCCTGGTGCCCTGCCTCAGCTGCAAGAAACGCTCCTCCAACTCGTCCCTGGCCGACTGAGGAACAAAGTGCTCCAGCAGCGTGGCCCTGAATTCTTCCCATGTGATTTCTGCAATCTCTCTATCCGCAAAAGTCGTGTCCAACAGCGTCTTCCACCACCGCTTGGCATGTGACTCCAAGCAAGATACCACTAGGGCCACCCTCTCCTCCCAGGGGCATCGTATCCCCGTCAACATCTCGTACATCACATCCAGCCACTCCTCTGTCCGTACTGCCGACTCCGTCCCCAAGTAAGATGGGGGAGAGAGTCCTCGGAAGGTGCTCATCCAGTTGGCCCCTGGGTTTGGCTGCTGGGCTGGGGCTTGCTGAGCCCGGAAGGCCTCAAGGATGGCTGTAAGGGTCTGCCCCATGTCTGACTGGAGGAAAGGTGTGGGGACCATGGGAGGTGGTGCAATGTCTGGAATCTGCTGAGCTCCACCTTGTGGGGTGGGCTGAGCTGAGGGCTGCAAAATGAACTACATCAGTAGGTAATCGACTCAATGCCTAATGATAGTGGACAATTTATATGTGATTCCCCCCATATGGGCACACCACCGCTTCCGCTGCTTAGTTTGTCCCCAAACTAAACCCGCGCGGGGGTGACCCAGGGTTGTGGACGGCTACTTTTCGATCGAGGTTTGCTCTGATACCACTTGTAAGACCCCCTTTTTTTTTCTTTTTGACCACGGGGTCTTAGGCCCAGATCCGCCGTTTTGCGGTGACTCCTTCACGCCCTGAAGGGTCACACCACAAAGCGCCGATTCTGCCGGCCAATTCGATCACATAAAAGTAGCGTAATGAAGTAAAATGAAAACTGTCTGTCCACAGAGAATCACATGACATATATAAATATAACTCCACGAAGGGAGTGTCCACAGAAGATAACATCAGAGTAGCAAAAATACGGGCTTATGCCCGGTACAACATATCCTCACTACAAAGTCACTCATGCGGAAGCAAAAGCTGAAAAACTACTCAGGGTCGAGACTCACAGTCCCGGCTGTATGAACTCCGGAGCTAGACTGCCCCATCTCCAAGCGCACCGGTCTCTGGGGCTGCTCCTCCATGCTGGTCTCCACGATCCCCTAAATGATGCGGTTCGAAAACCGTTAGTCTAAAAGACTAAGTCCTATCATCCCCCACCCCTTCCCCCACGGCTCCTAGGCACCGAGCGGAGAGGAAGAAAGGGGAGGACTTGAAGGTGGAGAATATCAAAGCAGATGGCAGCGGTCCTATTCTAGCAAGTTCTATAGCATATAAAGACAATAAAATGTAAGCTGAAATGTAACCTTCACTTATGTGGAAAAACACATAAGCCAAGGGGTCTTTTGCAAGGCTCCCATCGTATAAAAAGTCCCATACCGATTTATACGTTGGGGTGTCGGTGGTCAAACAGCAGTAACTAAATATATCAAAATTAACCTTAATTTATAAACTTGCCCACACAAGCTTATAGACTAAGGGGTCGTTTTGCAGGTCCTAATGTATAAGCGTCCCATTCCACTTATACATCAGGTGTCAGGGGTTAAATGAATCGATTATGCTATGACATGCAAGTGGGTATGATGGACATGCAAGTGCAACGCACACACCCGACTCTGTGCACACAGACCTTTAGTTCCCCCTTTCTGGAGCCGTAACCTCCCAGGATACCTCCGTAGTGGCAGACGGAAGCGGTGGGTTGGGCCTCGCCCACCTCTAAACCAGTAAGGCACTACCGGTCAGACCTATCGTACGCCTCAACGCTTGGTGCACGAAGCGGACTCCTGCGTACTCTTGCCGGCTGGCGCACCGGACTTCTGTTGGCGAAGTGCTAACCACACTTGCCGAGTCAACGTATTGGCGTCGGTGCATCGACCCTCCAATACCGAAAACCCACCACCTTAATTTATTTTCCTTTTATGCACATGCAGATTTAGCGTAAACAAAACCCGAGCCGAAGCTCCCCGGACCAAGAGTCCGTCTTTTAACCATCCGAGCCGAAGCTCCCAGCTGACTTTTGGTGCTAACAGTGCCTGTGAAATGTGCAACCCTAATTACTAAGTTACTCTTTTCAGCTTGTTAAACAGTTTACGTTAACCCAGGACTGCCCCCGGTATTCCCTGTGAAGGGCTCTCAAGGGGCACTAGGAACTGTGTTGGGATTACGCCCAGCGTTCCCTTTCGCAAGGTACTTATTTTATTATTGGTTGATCCCCTTACCCATTATTTTCTCATGTTTCGATACGCTAATCCTAGGGTGATTTGACTCCAACTCTCCTTGGGTAGGACGATCTTTCGTCGGGCCCGAACGCCTTTAAACCCTAGACAAATCCACACCCTACTCACTCATCTTCCAAAGATGCAGCCCTTTCCACTTGTCCTTACAGCAAACCATCAAGACCCATCATACGTGCCCTAATTCAATCCAAATGAAATCCTGCAGTTTTGCTATATGCAGACCACTTAAGCTACGTGACCCGTAAAAGGGAAAGTACATGAAATACTCATCCAGTACCCTCATGATAATTATCAGAGGTCTATTATGATAAATATAGACTAAATTCAGAAAATCATATTTTTCCCAATTAATCTACTATTTATTGAATTTTCCTCAAAAACTAGGCCATAGTCAATTTGAACATGAACCATAAGATTTTCTCAGGTAATGGCCTCCTAAAATTTGTATTCACTAAATAACAGAGAAATATCATTGGATGCTAATTTTCATAATTTTCCAGATAATTCTTGACCTCTAAAGGATTTATTAAAATAATTCCAAAAATCAAAAATAATGAAGGAAGTGCCACATATATGTCTCCAATAATTATGTAAAAATTACTAGGGCTTCATAGGGAACTAAAAACATCATGATGAAGAAATTAGAATTTTTCAGACAATCTAAAAGTCATTATTAAATTTTCCAAGGTTCCATGGAATTAAATAATTAAAGAAGCAACAACTAAATATCATTCTTCAAAAATTCCATAAAAATTTACAGAGATGGGTAACATGATTATAAGCCCCTTGGCTAAGTTTTATCAAGTTTAAGCAAGTATAGTGCTCTGCAAAAACTCTTAAGTGGAAATTATAAAATATAACTCTGTGAATAAAGTACCAAAAATATTCATCCAAAATTTATTATAAAATTTCCAGAGACATGTATGCCCTAAGCAACTACCCATTCAAAATCTCAGCCCTTTTAAGATAGTTTTGGTATTAGTTCTTATGGTTTCAAAGCTAGTGCCCTAAACTAGGGTTATGGATTTAAGGGGTCTTTAATCTTCCAAATGCCCTACAAATTTTAACCATAGGACCATAGTGACCCTATGGTCATCATTCCCAAGTTTCAAGCCCATCCAAGGTCTTTTGACCCCAATTTCTTCAAACCCTAGAGAATTACCCTAAAGGGCCTACCCTACACTTCTAGGGCTACCCTAGCCCAATCCACTCCAAACTTCATGAGTGAGTGTAAAAAGTTAAATCATATCAGTGGCCAAAGTTTCAGCCTCTGTTGAGGTGATTTGGTCACTTAAAACCAAAAGTGCCACTTTTGACCAAAATGCCCTTCATAGGGTAGAACTAGGGTTGGGTCAAAACCTATTCAACACTCACCCAAACCAACTGAAATTTTATACAGGTACCTAATTGGAGCCCAGGGACCACTCACCAAAATTTGGGAGGGTTTGGGTGTGTTTAGGGCACCTATTTAATTTATCTAATGATTATTAAATTTTTACCAAAACTATAGAAATATTTTCTCCAAAAATTCCCATTTTTGGGCAGGCCCTAGGTATGCCTAGGATAGACCCTCTGACAAAATTTCAGCCCATTTGGGCTTGGGGTGAAGAGTGGGCACTCATTTTAGTGACTGCCTAGCCCTAAGGACATGTCCCACCAAAATGGGTGCCCTGGTCCAACCAGTGACCCAAAAGGGTCCCAACAATTTTTGCTGCAAACTAGACACCCTAAGCTACAATGTTCATGTTGGGCAAATTTCCATCCAGGGTCCCTAGGTATTTTTAAACATTAATTACATTAAATACATCCAGTGTGACAAAAATGAAATAAATTTTATTTAACCCTATAGTATCTGATCTGATGCCGCACGAATCTTGGCGCAGATCGACGGTATCTGGTCATCGTCCCCACTGAGCCAACGGCTGGGATTGGTTCTGCCTGGAGCGATTTCCAAGCTCTGCCGCCGGCGATCCAGCCCCTTCCCCGGCCGGCCACCGCCACCAACACCTCCGTTGAGGTGGTGGCTGTCGTCAGGCGGCGGCTCCGCCGCCGGAGAGGTGTTTTCCGGCGGATTGAGCAAGACTTTTCCTTGCCGAAACCAGGAGAAATCCTGGATTCGATCGGGCTCAATTGAGCCCGAAACTCTAGCCTAAGGATTCCTAGGATCTACCCGCGAGTTAAGGAGAGGAGGAGGACCTTCCTGGCGGCCTGGATGCGAGAGGAGCGGCGGGATGCCATTGGCGACGGCGGCGGCGCTCGGCTTCTGCAACTGCACGGTGGAAGGGCTCGTCTCCTCCAGGTAAGTGCTCCAAAATGATCCCCTCGGCTCCCTGATGGTGTTTAAAAGGCAATTGGGGGAGGGGAGAGGCTGGTTCTTCAATGGCCATTATCTCCATTAATGGAGTGGCTCGGGTTGTGTGGAGGGGGGCTGAACCCACCCCTTGGTGGCCGGGAAACGGCTGGAATCAACTCCTCTCTCCTAGAGGAGTTGATTGCAGCCATAAAGGGTGGCTGTTAGTCTCCCTTGGCCGGCCTCTTACTTCCCCCTTCTCCTTCCTCATTTCTCTCTCCTCCATTATCATGGAGAGGAGCTTTTTCTCTCTCCTAGTCACCTCTGGTTGACTAGTCAACCCCACAAGCTAAAGGCAGCCCACTGGATTATGATGATCATGGGAATGGGCTTAGCCTAAGGGAGAAGTGGCTTGAGCTTGGGTTAGCCCTTTTTGGGCTAAGTTGACTTGACCCTCAATGAGGGTTGACTTGGCCAATTTGACCATCTAGGTTGACCCCATTGGGTCCTGGGTGGTTCATTGGCCTCCCCTAAGGTCTATGTAGGGCTGGGTAGGGTTGACTTGGCACCTTAAAGGTCACTTGACCCTTGGTAAGGTCACTTTGACCATTTAGAGCTAGAGTTGACTTGGGTCAACATGACCATTAGGGTCCACCCCTATGGATCCTTGGTGACCCATTGACTTCCCTTAGGGTCTAGGTAGGGTTATATGAGGTTGCCCTGCACTTTGGAGGTCACATACCCTTAGTAGGGGTACTTTGACCAGATTAGGGCTTGAGTTGACCTGGGTCAACCTGGCCTCTAGGGCTGACCCCAATGTGTCCTTAGTGACCCATTGTCCTCACTTTAGGGTTAGGAGGGCATAGGTGGGGTCCTCTAGACTAGGAGTGGGTCTATTGGCCCTAAGTGGGCTAGGTTGACCTATTTAGGGCTAGGGTTGACCTTGGTCAACTGGGCCTCTTGGGTTGGCCCTAATGGGTCCTTTTGGCTCTAATGGGTCTCCCAAAATGTTTGGGAGTGTTGTGATAGGGTCTTGGGGTCATGGTGAAGCCCCATTGTCATCCTAAACTATTGTTCAGAATTCTACTACCTGCAGACCATGGTGATCCCTACCTTGGCCTCCTATCTCTTGGCCCATTTCTGGCTTCCCAGGGTTTTGTCATGACCTAGTCATGGCCAAAACCACTCTTAGGGGTCTAGTTGGAAATGGGATGTTACACCCAGCAGGGGTTGAGCTTCCCCACGATTGCTGACCTCCCTGTTGCATCCACCTTCTTCAGCACCAAGTCCCCCTCCACAAATTGTTTGACTCTGACATGCTTGTCAAAGTACTTAGCAATTCTTCTCTTCACTTCTTCTTGTCGGATGACGGAGAGGTCACGTAGCTCCTCCACCATGTTAAGGGAGAGCCGCAACTCTTCCTCATTCTCAGCCTGTCATTCTTCCCTGCCTTCCCCGGCCGCAACAACTCGAGGTGTTTGAACTTCATATTCTACAGGGAGCACTGCCTCGCACCCATGGGAGAGCTTGAAGGGGGTCTCTCCTGTAGCTGTATTGGGGGTAGTCCTCAAGGCCTAGAGAACCGCAGGAAGCTGCTCCACCCAGCTCCCCTTCAGATTTTCCACGTTTCTTCTTTAGGAGGTTAACAATGATTTTGTTTGCGGCCTCCACCTACCCATTGCTCCTAGGGTGGTGGGCCGAGGTGAACCTGAGGTCGATCCCAAGCTGCTCGCAGAAACTGGTAAACTCCGCGCTGGCGAACTGGGGCCCATTGTCCGTGACAATGGTCTGGGGAAACTCATGGCGACAGATGATTGTTGAAACCGATTTCCCGGTCTCCTATAGAGTTTGCCCTTGGGGAAGGGGTGGTCTCGCGCCTACTTTACTCCTGCAAGCAAAACAACAAGGAAAACAAGGAAAGACCGACCCAAGGGCTCGGCAGGGAGTTCCCACCACACACCCGGAAGATCTCAGAGCGCTTCCCATCCTTAGCCAGAGGCCGAGCTAAGGTACCCTGAGAAAGCACTTGAAAACTGGAGCAGGAAGACACAGGAAGCCTCTGCCTTTTGGGGTACGCCTTGGGTCCTATTTATAGTTTTTTGGAATCTGAACTACCAATAACCAAAAGAATTGACCTGAAATTACCAGAAAACCCTTGGTTGGTTCTGCCAACAGCCAAACTCTGTTGTTTTGAAGGGCTATAGGTAGACCGGCGGGGGAAAAATAGTAAAAAGTACCTCATTCATCCGGGCGAGCTGGTGAGCTTGGCCACCTCTCCAGGCCCTGCTCGCCTGCTGTTGCCGAGTTCCACTGAGAGGAGGCGAGCTGGGACTAGCTCGGCGAATGTCGAGCTCGGGGTCGACGAATGCCGATCTCTGGTCGACGAATGCCGAGCTCGGGCTCGGCCTCTCCACTGCCGAGCTCGCCTACTGCCCTCAGCCTGATCTGCCTGGACCCTGGCGACCTTGCTCGCCGGATATGGGGTTGTACACAATCCCCGCTCTTTTTGAGCTTGACAAAGCTCGGAAAGAAACATCCAACCCCAAGTGTGCGGCGAGCGCGGGTTGGCGAGCTGGAGGGAATCTTTAGGTGGGGTCCGCCTGCGGCTATATATATGTGCACCTGCCCACCTGCCTGACTCTTGCTATTCCCTTTACTCTAACCCTGCCAAGATACCACTTTCTAAGGAGATCCAAGAGCGCTTTGACCGAGTTGACCATGCTTCCGCAGCTCGCGTAGCCACCCTGACGGCGGTTCTTGCCACGGTTCCTCAAATTGATTCTGCCGAGCCCGGCTCCAAGAGGTCAAAGTTATTCCCTCAGGCGGCCGAGCCCATTTACCATGACCTGAGGGACACCCTGGAGCGCGAGACCGGCTCTTCCACTCGGACAATTCTGGATAAGGATAGGGAGGTTGTCGTAGTTGGCGATGACCCGGATGGTCAACCTGACGACCTGGGGGGCCAGGCCGCGAGAGCCCATACCGCGAGGCGAGGCAACTCTCGTGGACTCGTGGTTCATGACACCGGATAACTGTCCCCAGGACCGGCCTCTTCTCTTTGGGATCCTGCCAGTGAGCTCGCAGAGACCGAGCTCTCCGGTGCGTGCCTCTTATCCTCGGCAAACTGATGTGATCTAGGGGGCGGGTCTGGGAACCATCCCCACCCCGGGATTCGAGCTCCTCTCACCGGGGACTCGCGGCCCAGGCTGCGGGAATGATCTGAGGTTTATCCCTCCCCGCATCTCCTTTGAGCCGCCGAGCTCGTCCGGTCAGTCTCGCCTGGATTCTTGCCTCATGAATTTTTCTGCGTCTCTTCTTGCTGACTCTTGTCTTTACAGCTCTCCCTAGCTAATCCGCTGCCGAGGAATCTTCGCGGACAGCCCACTACTCTCCCCTCCCATCCCCAAGCTCGCTGGACTCTTACTTGGGTCCTGAGGTGGATTAAGACGAGCTGGCGAGGAGGGAGGTCAAGCTTCTTAAGAAGCTAGTGTGAGGCCTCTGCGAGGTGCAGGGGGTCAACGAGGCACTCCAACGCGACTACGTGCGTCTCGCCGACGAGGTGCGAAGTGGCCAGGCTGGCGAGCTGATGTCCCCCACCCGGCTCCTGGACGAGATAGACGATGGCCTCTTAGTGGCGTAGAGAAATTCGGGAAGGATCCGTGAGCTGCTCCGCGCGCGGCAGTCTGGGGGTGGGGGTCGCGAGGCCGGGGAAGGTAAGAGGGCGGATCCGTTGCCGAGCCGACCGGTACTCGCACCATGATGCTCTCCCTGCTCGCGCACCCCACCTTTTTATTCCTGAACCTTGATCTGTAATAAGTAGTTTTTAGGACATTCTGGGACGTGTTATTTATTTATTTAAATAATATACTGCAGTGTTTGACTTAGCCTTGGTTGGGACGGGCCGGAAGTCGGCGAGCTAGGGTGGCGAGCTGGGGTGGCGAGCTGGGACGGCGAGCTGAGCCGATTGGACAGCCTGCCCCAGATTTATTTTCCTATAAATACCCCCCCCCCCCCTCACTAACCCCGTACTGTGCCTTTATTGCTTTGTTTCCCTCTCTTCCTGTGCTTTTCCTTTTTCTGCTCGCATTCTGCCTCCTTCTCCGCGAACATGGGAAAGACCAATCCTGATGCCGACGGCCGCTCCAAGTGCGCGCAGCACTTCCCGATTATTGCTTCTTCGAGGGGCACACCAACGAAGAGGAGCTCGCGGAGTTCAGGGCCGAGTATGTGCCGCCGGGCTTCGAGGTGCGCGGGCCGAGGCAGGGTGAGGCCATTAACACCTTCTATGGGGATGAGCTCGCCTTCCCCATCTCGCATTTCGAGGTGGGGTTGCGCCTCCCCCTCTAGATGGAGATCCGGCAAATCCTGAAATACTGTGGAGCCGTGCCCACGCAGTTAAACTCCAACGCCATCGCGATGATGGTGGCGTTCGCGAGCTACCTCCGGCGGGAGAGGATTGAGTTCAACCTGATAGTGTTCAGGAAGCTCTTTTTCTACAAGGCGACGCCGGATGGGGTCTCCTACTTCGGCGGCTCGCTGATCAAGGTTCGCGAGATCACGAACAAACATCACACCTGGATGACCAAGATCGCCTTCATCAAGGGCGATCTTGGCAACATCCCCTACTTTCCCCAGCAAAAAGGCGAGGAGGTCTACCGCCCCCCTGCCGTGTCCGGTAACGACGCCGAGCTCCACAAGTTCTTTCTCCACAAGGACTTTGAGGTCGTCTTCCTGCGAAGGGGCCTCGACGCGCTCCCCCCCCCCCCCATTCTGCCCGGCGAAGGTATTGTTCTCCCCTCATCTTGTCGAGCTCGCATGATCGCCAAGCTCTCCATATTGTTGCTGAATCTCTTCTAATTTTTTTCCAAGTACTTTCCTTGCAGGGGAGCGGATAATTCCTATGAACCCGCCATTTGTGGATCCAGGGTTGCACCCAGACCCTCTCGCTCGCGAGAAGGTGGTGGCAGTGGCCTGCCGAGATGAGGCGGCCCTCTCTCAACCCTCTTCCAGCAAGAGGCCACCTGAGGATGCGGGATCGAACCCGCCACACCGCCAGCGACCACCAAAGAAGATGCGGAGAGCCCTACTGGCTCCGCGGGGGCAACAACAACAACAACATCAACAGCCCAGCCCCAAATACATCAGCTCGTCGGAGACCCCTCCTGACGCGTCGCCGGGGAGCCCGCTGCAAGAGATCACCAGCAAAGGCCGGAAGGGCGGCGGGCCCCCTTCTTCTGCAGCGGCGATCTCGCCACCTCCATCGGCGAAGACGGCGGCTCACGAGCGCGGGGCGCCGAAGCAGCACCCCCTCTTCAACTTTGGCGGGCGGTGGAAGGACTCGGCGGGCGAGCCCATGCTGCAGTGGGATGAGCTGGCCCATCGGGTCTCCATCTCAACCCTGCACCAATCCTGACATGACCGCGAGCCCGCCACCGGCCATGCCTATGCCCTCGGCTTCGGCCTCTATGGTCGCGAGGATGCCGAGGCCTATAAGAACATGACCCTCCGGCAGCTCGGCCATGAGGGTCTGCAGGCCCATCTGCGAACCATGGAGCTCCCCCATATGCTGACTCGCCGCAGCTTCGCCCTCAGCAATCAACTCCAGAAGGCTGAGCAGATTCGCGACATCGCCAAGGATAAAGTCGCTGATCAGGCGAGGCAGCTCGGCATCGTAGAGGGTCTACTCGCCCAAGCCGCTGGCGGGCTGGTAAGTGTCAAGCACTACTCTTCCCTTTTACTTAGAGCATTCTGCATTGATACTAAACCAAATTCTCTTTCAGGACGCCAAGGCCGCAGGGGAGCTCCAGGCTCGCAATGCCGAGCAGGGGGAGGAGATCAGCCTGCTGTGCGCCCGCCTTGCCGAGCTGGAGGGGGCGAACGCAAAGCTGAAGGTGGCGAATCAGCACCTCAGTCGCGAGGTTCGCCGCCAGGCGGAGATTTTCTTCCCAGCCCGCGACATCGATCCTTCCCTCCCTTACAAGAGGCCGCGGATCTTTGGCGAGGCCGATCTCGCCGAGAGGTTGCGAATCAACTCCATCCAAGCTGCCGAGTGCACCCTCCAAATGATGAAGAACACGGGGGTGCTGGTGGAGGGATGCGAGGAGATGTCGGCCCGGGACCTGATGCCGAGACTGTTCCCGGCGTCTCCACCCAGCGAGAAAGAGGACAGCTTGAACGCGATGTTCGGGAAGGGCTTCCCGGACCAGTCGGGTGAAGGCGAGGACCAGTCCGGCGGGGGGGGGGGGGGGGGGGGGGGCTGAACTTGTAAATATTTTGTTTTTGTTGACTCGCAGAGGCGAGCCCCTGTAAATATTTTGTAAACACTTATTTAATGAATGAAAGATTTTTGATCGTACCCGTGCCACTTTTCTTCTTTTCTTTTTTTTTGTACTTTGTTTGTCGTGCTATGTATCCGCGAGTGCTTCCCCAGGCGACCTCGCATAGACAGGTTCCGCGAGTAGGATAACCATTAGTACGCGCACGCGAGTGGGTACGTTTTGAGTGCTTGCCGATCTTCAGGCGATTCGGGAGCGGGCTGGTCTCCGCCCTCGTCTCGTCACCTCAACTTGCCCGCGAGCCATCCAGTGTTGAACTCAAAAGAGAAAATCTTCGAAGTAAAACAGGTGAAGGGGTGAAGTGCCCCTACCTGGCTCGCCTTTCCTCAGTGAGGCCCGGGCTCGCCACCTTTTTTGCTGATGCCGAGCTGGGTTTGGCGAGTCCAAACTCGCATGTGCAGAGCATCTTCCCCCCTTGCTGATGCCGAGCTGGGTTAGGCGAGTCCAAGCTCGCCTATACAGAACCTCTTTCCCCTTATCCCTTGGCATTCGAAACTTCTTGATCTTTTACCTGTAAATTTCAAGGCCGATACCATCGAGTGACTTCCAGCTCTGTCAGCTAGGTGAGAGCCTGACAGCGGGATCTAGGGGTGAGGAGTAAAAACCGAAAACCGACTAAACCGATCAAACCGACCAAACCGCACCGATATTGAAACCGCACTGCCCGGTCTGGTGTTTGTTCGGTCAAGAGCTTTTGAAAACCGAAGGACTATCGGTTCGGGTCGGTTTTCAGGTTGTGAAAACCGATCAAACCGAACCGAACCGAGTTTTTTGTTTAACATAATTAAAGTTTAAGTGTTTAACTAATTAACTTTTTAATTTTAAAGTCAGCCACATTTTGTCATTTTGATTTAGCATATAAGTATATGACTGTATAAGTAGTATAACTTACATTGTTACACTGTATAAGCATATTATTATTTTTATGCTTGCAGGCCTAGTCACGAACAGCGGATAGCGGCATCAAAGAGTCAAAGTTAATATATTATATTATTATTTGAGATAGCTGATAGTGATTGGGTTTCGGCCTTCGGATTTCAAGTTTTATAAAGTTCATTTTTTTCTCCTTTCATTTTGTCGAGATAGCAACTGATAGCGATAGGGTTTCGTCGGGTCTCCACTCTCCAGTTTCCTACTTTCTAGTTTCCTGATTTCCTCCCAATTTCTGGCGGTTCGCATATCGCAAATCGCAATCGGAAACTCGCGGTGGCGACGAAGACGAGACCGTCGAGGGCAACGACGAGACCGTCGAGGGAAATGACTGCGGCGATGGAAGACGACTGAATGCTTCAGATTTCTCATTTTTGGCGGTGTTTGGCCGTGCGGCGGGCGGCGACTCCGGCTGTTCATCTTCCCATTCCCTTCTATTGCTTCGTTCTGTCGTTCAGGTATGAATAGTATGACTGAATGCTTTTATTTTTTTGGTTTTTTCCCTACAGATGAGTCATGTGTTCATCTTCCTATTCCCGTTTTAAGTTTTTTTTCCTGCATATGAGAGCATCTTTATGTAGATGTTGAAATCATTCACATTTGTTCCCGCTTTAGGTATGAATAGTATGACTCATTTAGGGTTTTTTTCCAGCATATGCATATGAGAGCATCTTTTTCTAATACTGTTCATGAATTGCTAGAATTCCCAGTTTAGGTATGAATTGCTAGATTTTCCCCGCTTTTTGAAATTTTGTGCATAAATCTTTTGGCATAACTGTATCCTAATTCCTACATGAGCAAAAAAAATAAAACAAATAAAAAATATGGGTTTGATATTAACTAATATATATTTTTTCACAAAAAACTGACACCGAACCGAAAAAAACCGATTGAAAACCGAACCGACTTTGAACCGAATCGACCGGATTCGGTTCGGGTCGGTTTGGACAAGCCAAAAATCGAGGCATGTTGGCTCGGTTTCGGTTTGGGTCCAAACCGACCCAAACCGAACCGCTCGCAGGCCTAGCGGGATCTGCTCGAGGCCAAGGATGACACCGAGTGACTTCCTGCCATGCCAGCTAGGTGAGAGCCTGACAGCGGGATCTGCTCGGGGTCCACTATCAACACCATCGAGTGACTTCCAGCCCTGTCAGCTAGGTGAGAGCCTGACTGCGGGATCTGCTCGAGGCCAAGGATGACACTGAGTGACTTCCTGCCCTGCCAGCTATATGAGAGCCTGCCAGCGGGATCTTCTCGGGGTCCACTATCAACACCATCGAGTGACTTCCAGCCCTATCAGCTAGGTGAGAGCCTGACAGCAGGATCTGCTCGAGGCCAAGGATGACACCGAGTGACTTCCTGCCCTGCCTGCTAGGTGAGAGCCTGACAGCGGGATCTGTTCGGGGTCCACTATCAACACCATCGAGTGACTTCCAGCCCTGTCAGCTAGGTGAGAGCCTGACAACGGGATCTGCTCGAGGCCAAGGATGACACCTAGTGACTTCCTGCCCTGCGAGCTAGGTGAGAGCCTGACAGCGGGATCTGCTCGGGGTCCACTATCAACACCATCGAGTGACTTCCAGCCCTGTCAGCTAGGTGAGAGCCTGATAACAGGATTTGCTCGAGTCCAAGGATGACACCGAGTGACTTCCTACCCTGCCAGCTAGGTGAGAGCCTGACAGCGGGATCTGCTCGGGGTCCACTATCAACACCATCGAGTGACTTCCAGCCCTGTCTGCTAGGTGAGAGCCTGATAGCGGGATCTGCTCTAGGCCAAGGATGACACCGAGTGACTTCCTGCCCTGCCAGCTAGGTGAGAGCCTGACAGCGAGATCTGCTCGGGGTCCACTATCAACACCATCGAGTGACTTCCAGCCCTGTCAGCTAGGTGAGAACCTGACAGCGGGATCTGCTTGAGGCCAAGTATGACACCAAGTGACTTCCTGCCCTGCCAGCTAGGTGAGAGCCTGACAACGGGATCTGCTCGGGGTCCAAACGCATTCCATTTCTCTATGCCGGCTAGCTGTGACAGTACTTGAAGTGTTAAAGAATTTTATTATCATCAAGGTATCACTTACATGTTTTAGGGGAAAAAACATTTTAAGTCGTCACCACTCTAGGTGAGACTCAGGGTCTTGCCCTCTATATTTTGGAGTCGATAACCTCCCGATTTTAAAGCCTCTTTTACAATAAAAGGTCCCTCCCTGCTGGGGTTGAGCTTCCCTACGGAGGCCGACCTCCCTGCTGCATGCACCTTCTTCAGCACCAAGTCCCCTTCCACGAGCTGTTTGACACTGACATGCTTGTAAAAATACTTGGCCATTCTCCTTTTCACCTCTTCCTACCGGATGGCGGAAAGGTCCCTCAGCTCTTCCACCAGGTCAAGGGAGAGCCTCAGTTCTTCCTCGTTCTCGGCCTGCCACTCTCCCCTACCTTCCTTGGCCGCAGCAACTCGAGGTGTTTGGACTTCAAACTCCACGGGGATCACTGCCTCGCACCCGTGAGAGTGCTTGAAGGGGGTATCTCCCGTAGCCGTGTTGGGGGTGGTTCTTAGGGCCCAAAGAACCGCAGGAAGTTTCTCCACCCAGCTCCCCTTCAAATTCTCCACCTTCTTCTTGAGGAGGTTGACAATTATCTTGTTTGCGGCCTCCAACTGCCCGTTGGTCCTGGGGTGATGGACCGAGGCAAACCTGAGGTCAATTCCAAGCTGCTCGCAGAAGCTGGTGAATTCGGCGCTGGCGAACTGGGGCCCGTTGTCCGTGACGATGGCTTGGGGCAACCCATGACGGCAGATGATCTCCCCCCAAACAAAGTTTCTGATAACCTTAGAGGTCACCTTGGCCAGCGCCTTCACCTCCAACCACTTGGATAAGTAGTCGATCATTACTAGGAGGAACCTCCTCTGCCCAATGGCATGGTGGAATGGCCGAACCAAATCCATTCCCCAAATTGCGAAGGGCCAGGGGGCCGTGATACTTTTGAGTCGCTGGGCCGGTTGTAGCTAGAGGGGGGAAAACAGCTGGCACTTATGGCACCTTCTTGTGAACTCTGTTGCATCATGGCCCAGGGTGGGCCAGAAGTACCCCTGCCTTACTATCCTTCCCTCCAAGGTCCGACTCCCAAAGTGACTCCCACATTCCCCGAAGTGGACCTCCTCTAAGATCCTTTGTACTTCGCCCTCGGCCACGCAGCGAGCCAGCATTCCCGAGAGGGTCTTCCTGTATAGCTGCCCGTCCTGTAGGAGGTAGTATGCCGACTTGTGCCTTAGCTTCTTCTTATATGCCCCCTTCGGATACTCTCCCGTGGAGAGAAAAGTTACAACTGGGTCCATCTAGGAAGTCTGTTGATCGATCTCCATGAGCTCCCCCTCTTTGATGGAGGGGCGGAATAGGTCGGTGATGGTACCCCCCACCTGGGGACCATGCTTTGCTAGTTGGTCGGCCTGCTACACTATTAAAAAGGTCAAAACTTTGAAACAGTCCAGATCATAACTTTAGTGTATTCCCTAAAAACACCCAAAATTTGAGCAAGAAACTCAAATATTAGATATAAATCTTGTATGTTTCTTCTAACTCACGCAAGGCTGAATTCTGAAATTCACCGTGCTGCCTACTTTATTAAAAAAATCATAACTCCTAGAATACTTCTCCAAAAAATTATGAAATAAAGTTCATCTCTTCGTTTTTGAAGTCCTCTGTAACTTTCTAAAATGAACTAAATCCTAATATAGAACCCATAGTAGTCTAGAAATCAAGATTTGTGGTTTTAACATAGTTAAATATTTTCACCATATAAAGTTTTCATCAATGTCAAATTTCAGTGGTGCACAATATACTATAAATATATCTGCAACCATAGAAGACATGTTATAAAACATAATAGAGAAGTTGTGAAGAATGTAAACTTCCAACCAAATATTGGTAGATCAAGTTAAGACGCTTGAAAATAATAGTGGACAAACTCCCACTAAAACACTCAAACACCTGATTGATCAAGATAAATCTAAACAAAGGCCTAACTTTCAAAATCCTGAACTCATAAGAACTCATTTTTCTGATTTTTAGTTAGATGATCATCTTGATGAAGAACCAAGAAGATTTATAAGGCATCCTTACCATCATGATGACCAAAGGTTTGACCCTAATCATGTTATTCTAAGGAATCTATAAAGAAATATTGATGATGACCTTACTCATAGAGCTAAAATCGAAGCTCTAACCTTTGATGTAAACTTAGATCCTAGAGTCTTTTCTGACTGGCTCACTGATATTGAACAATATTTTGATTAGATTAATATTCGACCAAACTCTCTAATCAAGTTTGCTAGGTTAATGTTAAAAGGACCCACTTGAACTTACTGGATGGATATAGAGAGGAAGGAAGAGCATAAAAATCGAGAGGTGGGTAGATGGATGGAGATGAAAACACTTTTATCAGAGAAATACCTTCTCGAGTCATATAATGATCAACTTTTCTTAGAATTACATGATCTTAAGCAAGGAACCCTAGTTGTGGCTGAATATTCAGCATGCTTTGATGAACTAATGCTTAGATGTGACATATTAGAAACTCCTAATTGATCTATTGCACGATTTAAGGTTGGGTTATGACTAGATGTCAAGGTCAGAATGACCATTTCAAGATGTGAACACTTTAGAGGAAGCTTCTCATATGGCAATTCAAATTGAGTCTTACCTAAAGACCCAACAACAACATAAATTTCATGCCTCCATCCAATGTAACCAAACACCAAGGGTAGCATTGTCCATGCCTTCATCAACTATTTCTAAATCACTCCCCAATCCTAAAAGAAAGGCCATCGCAGGGACATCCAGATCTAAGCCAACTAACAAAAATACTTGGGTCAAAGCCACAAATATCACATGCTTTAGTTGCAAACAAATCGGGCATTATGCATCCTATTTCCTGCATAACCTTCATGTAGGATTTGAACCCCTTTAATCATCACATGACTTAGAAGATAGTGAAGTATAGCCATTAGAAGAAGACAAAGAATCTAGTGAATCACTTGATTCTAATCAATTAGAAGTTGTTCGGTGTATGCTTACAACGCCACAGACTAATGATGATTGGAAGCACACAACAATATTTACCGCTATTATTGAAATAGGAGAGAAGACCTGGAAAAATGTTATTGATAGGGATAGTTGTAAGAATGTTGTCTCAATTATAGCTCTTATTAGACTAAATCTTACCACTAAACCTCACCATAGATCATACAAAGTTTTTTGGATAGATACAACATCCATATATGTCACTCAACGTTGTTTGGGGCCAATATAGTTAGGTTGATATAGTGATAAGATATGGTGTGATGTCCTCCACATGGATGTTGCACATATATTTTTAGGACGACCATTGTTGTACAATTTGGATGTGACACATCATGTCAGATCAAACACATATATATTTTATTTTGGAGGTAAGCGTGTAATCCTAAAACTTGCTAAATATAAAGAACATGCACCAAAACAACCGGTGACTTCATCGGCCCCTATTGAACATAAGTCACTTCATATCAATAATGGTCATCTTAAATTCACCCAATATGGTGACTATGAACACATTAACATATGAGGTAAGTGAACTCCTACAAGAATTCAAAAATGTTTGTCCAGAAGAGTTACCAGCTGAACTACCACCATTAAGAAGTATTCAACATGTAATGAACCTCGTTCCTGGATCTACGCACCCAAACCTACCCCACTATCCAATGAGTCCTACTGAGCATGTTGAGCTCAAACATCAGGTTGATGACCTCTTGTGTTGAGGCTTCATTAGGGATAGTATGTCTCCTTATGCAGTTCTTGCCCTTCTTACCCCCTAAGAAAGATGAGACATGGAGCATGTGCATTGGAAACCATATGATAAATAAAATTACAATTAAATATAGATTTTCAATACCAAGATTTGATAATATGTTAGATATGATGTTAGGAGCAACCGCCTTCTCGAAGATTGATCTTTGAAGTTGATACCACCAGATCCGAATGCGAGAAGGTGATGAGTGGAAGACTGCATGTAAAACAAAAGGGTTATTTTAGTGGTTAATCATGTCATTCGGGTTAACTAATACCCCAAGCACATTTATGCAATTCATGACCCATATTTTTCAACCACATATTGAGAAATTTATTATCGTGTATTTTGACGAGATCTTAATTTTTAGCAAATCTAGGGATGATCACCTTTGACATCTTCGACAAGTATTTGAGATTCTTCGTTGAGAGAAACTCTATGTGCACCTAAGAAAGTGTTCATTTATGACCCGCTCGACTATATTTTTAGGATTTGTTGTGTCAAGATAAGAAGTCTCTACAGACCCTAAAAAGATACGAGCCATTCAAGAGTGGCAGTAACATCATCTATTCTTAAAGTTTGTAGTTTTCATGGATTAATAATCTTTAATCGTATATTTATTCGAGGATTCAACACTATAATGGAACATATAACTCAATGTCCCCAAAAGGGTGAGTTTAGATGGACTACTTCTGCCTTTTAAGGCCTTCCTAGAAATTAAGAATTGCTTATCAAGATTGTCTGTTTTGAGGCTCCCAGATTTTAACAAGGTTTTTGAAGTGTCATGTGATGCTTTGAGAGTTGGCATTAGTGGCATCCTAAAACAAGAAGGTTATCCTATTGCGTTTTTAGCAAAAAAATTAAATATGGCTCGACAAAAGTATTCAAACTACGATAAACAATTTTATGTTATTATTCAATCATGTCATCATTGGAGATGTTATCTTCTTTTAAAAGAATTGGTGTTGTATTCTGATCTTGAGACACTAAAATATATAAACTCTCAAAAGAAGCTTAGCTCCTGATAAGCTAAGTGGATTCAATTTTTACAAGAGTACACATTTGTCCTTAAGCATACATCTGGGGCTAAGAACAAAGTTGCAGATGCACTAAGTCGAGAATGTACTACTATGGGGGTCATGAGCACTACTGTCATTGAGTTTGATAAGATGTAGAATGATTACGTTAATTGCAAGGATTTTTGTCATATTTATACGTCTTTTGATGTTGAGTCTTAGAGCCCTCACACTGAGTACCAAATGAGAGAAGGCTACTTATTTCGAGGAACACATCTTTGTATTCCTTATTCTTCACTTTGTGACTTACTCATTGAGGAAATGCATGCAGGAGGAGGTGCTGGTCATTTTGGCCGAGATAAGTTATCATCAAGGATAGATTATTTTGGGCAAGCTTTAAGCGTGATGTGGCTCGTACTGAGGCGGTGTCGTGTTTGTCAATTGACAAAGCAAGGGCAGCTTATGGCTGACTCATACACCCCCTTACCCATACCATATAGACCCTGGGAGGACATTAGTATGGACTTTGTGTTAGGGTTACCACGTACAACAGATTGCTATGACTCCATATTCGTTGTTGTTGATAGGTTCTTCAAAATGGCTCATTTCATTCTATATCATAAAACATCTGATGCCTCGACTATTGCCATACTTTTTATGAGGGAAGTAGTTTTTTTACATGGATTACTAAAAACTATTGTTTCTGATAGAGATATGCGTTTTGTTAGCTATTTTTGGACAACTCTATTGAAGAAATTAGGAACTAAGCTGCTTTTTTTCTACTGTGTACCCCAGAATGACAGTCAAACAGAAGTTGTGAACTATATACTTGGAGACCTTCTTATGAGCTTAGTCAATGAACATTCTACTACTTGGGATTTAGTTTTACATATCGCTGAGTTTGCTTATAATAGTTCTATTAATAGATCCATGTTATGTCACCTTTTCAACTTATTACAGGATATGGCCCAAGAAAGCCCGTTGATCTCGTTGATTTACCTACTACTTATAGGACATAAACATTTGCATCATCATTTGTCGAACACATGTATGAGTTACATAAGGAGATTCGACAAAAACTTACATTATAATATGAAAGCTATAAGAAGCAGCTGATCAACGCAAGCACCCCATTGAATTTGCAGTCAGAGACATGGTGCTTATGAAGGTGAGACTAGAAAGAATGCCCTCAAGTACTCTGAAGAATGTAACCAATAAAAGAGCTGGTCCATACAAGATCATCAAGAAGATTAATAATAATGCTTTTGAATTAGATATACCTATAGATGTTGGTTATTTATCAGTATTAAATATTGATGATCTAACTAAGTATTATGATTTTGATGTGGATACTCCTATTAGTAATAGCATTTAGGAACTCGCTGGTAGTCAACAGCCAACCCATTCCTCGAGACGTCTGAGGTCTCATCAGCCAATGCAAATACTTGATGAGCAGGTGATATGTTCAGTTTATAGTGTTACTTAGCGATTCCTTGTTCGCTTGAAAGGTCAATTCCAAATTGATGATCCTTGGATTACTATGGAAGCGCTACAATAGTTGGATTCAGAGCTCCTACGGGCTTACCTAGACTCATATTCGACAGAGTCAAATTCTTTAAAGCCCCGGGGAGCTGAAGCAAGACAAGTTAAATCAAGCTAGTTGAAAAGTTGACATCGACATATATGATGTCAATGAGCCTTCAAATTAAATCTGTATTTCTATTTAATTTTGTATTATATTTTGAGCATACTTATGAGATCACTCGCATTTTAAGCCTTTTGTACTTTGGGCTATTTCTTATGTAATATGGGTTTTTCATATTGTAGGATATATTATAAATCTTGAGCAAGCCAAACCCAATACCATTTAAATCCAACATAACTTAACCCACATGTTAAACCACCCACCTTTCATACATAAACCACTTTTTTTCTTTATATCGTGATGGCCACCATAAACCACCTCCTTTTCACATATAAACCACTTAAATTTCTACATGTCATGACTGACCACCATAAGCCACCACCTTTTCACACATAAATCACTTTATTTCCTATATGTTATTATTAGACATCATAAACCACCCCCATTTTCACACAAAAACCACTTTATTTTCTTCATGTCATTAATATCCACCACAAAGTTCTCCCCATTCACATAAGCTACCTTATTTTCTTCATCATGCAAACATGTGACTAAAGTCCACCATAATAGGCATTCCATCCTCACTTTTCATGGCTCTTAATATATATAAATAGGCATAAATGCCATTTATGTAATCATCCTTTGAATGAATGAAAATTGCAATTATTAGCTGTTGCAATATTGTTCTTCTTTGTACGTTTTCCCTCTGAGTGAAAGACTACTAAGAGTGAGAGTGTATGACCCTTGAAGAAAGACTTTCAAGTAAGGTGTAAGTAACGACTCGGCTAAGGATTTCCTGATCAGTACTAGCTTGAGTTATCACCACAACCAAAAATACAAAAATATTTTGGCTACAATATTTCTCTTTCAAAGCCTTAGAATTATTCTTCTACATGACTGTTAAGATTAGACATTATCAGTTAGCAACTCATCACACAACACAAAATTGTTAACAGTTTTATTTCCATCTTGCTAGTTACCTTAAATCCAACTTTCTTATAATTCAAGTGTTTAACGTAAAAGAACTTCAAATCTACAAAATAACTCAAATTTCATCTTAAATCACCTCAAAAAACTCTTAGTGTACATCACGGCTTTGTACACAGATGTGTGCCTGACCATGTAGCTTGACTTGGCTTTGGGAATATTCATGTCAACAAGTCGCGTGCCTCTCTTTTTCCAAACATTTAGAAAGTTTTGCACAAGGGGAGGAATATGCATGTGCTCCAGGTCGTATAGGACTGGAACTCTTGACGATCATCATTTTATCTTAATGAGTTTCATGTTCTCTCAATAATCAGTATGAACACAACAGACACGGCTTGTGACATTCCTGTGCCCCAGGCTGTGTGCTTCCTTCGAGGGTACAAAGGGCCTCCTAAGCATACCCAAACCGTCCCAAACCTCTATGGGACTTCCCTAAGGTCTTAAACACCTCTTAATATATTCATATTCTGGTTTTGGGGTGTTATAATCCGCCTTAAATGAATTTTGTCTCAAAATTAGAACAATAGATAGGTACACAAAATTAAATTATACATGTGTAGAGTAGCTTTGGGTACTCCTCGAGCATGGTCTGCTCTCTCTCCCATGAAAGCTCCTCTCATTCAAAAATATTCCAGCAAACTTTGACCATTCTGATCATTTTGTTCCACAACTACTTGACTTCAGTGTCATTGATTTGAATGAGCCTAGATTTCGTGTTGTGTTCACCATCAACTGGTACTTGATCAGCCACAACCACTTGAGTAGGCTCTGGCACAGCCTTCCTCAATACAGATATGTATAATATATCATGTAAACTGCTCAACACTATCAAAAGAGCAAGATGTTAGGTAGCTTCACCAACATGATCCACAATCTCAAACCATCTAAGGTATCTCAGACTTAGCTTTTTCAAGAGTCGAATAATCAATACACTCTTGAATGGTTTGATCTTTAGATAAACCCAACTGCCAATGACAAACTCAACATTCATGTGCTTTGTGTTGTATTTCTTTGCATGATTATCCTGAGAAATCAATAATCGCCCCTGGATCATTTGAATCATCAAATTTGCACCATCGATGCCCTTTCATTTAAACAACTTTGTTTCGCCCGTTTCTGCAAAAACCAAGGGAGTACAACACTTCATACTATAAAGAGCCTTAAAGGGCGCAATTTGAATACTAGTTTGGTAGCTATTGTTGCATGCGAACTTAATCATATACAGATGATCTACCCATCTCTTTTTGAAATCCAAGGCGTACATATGAAGTATCTCATCCACTATTCCATTGGTCCTTTTGGTCTACGTACCCATCTATTTAAGGATGGAAGATAGTGCTAAATTTCATCTTATTACCCAATAGTTGGTGGATTACCCTCTAATCATTTGATATGAAGCATCTATCTCGGTCACCTATGATGCTATGGGGCACACCATGCAATCATACTATGTTATCAACATATAGTTTTGCTAATTTTTCTACCGAATCATCTCTTTGGTTTAGAATGAAGTCAGATACTTTTATCAATCGGTCTACGATTACCCAAATGACATCATTTCCATGTTGTGATCTTGGTAAGCCATGAACGAAATCCATACATATATCATCAAACTTCTATTCTGGAATCGATAACGACTTCAGAAATCCACCAGGTCTTTGACATTTTGCTTTCATAAGTGCGCAACTATGATACCTCGCCACATAGAGGGTTATGTCTTTCTTCAAACCCAGCTACAAGAATAGTTTCTGCATGCCTTTTAACATCTTCGTGCTCCCTAGGTGAATTAAGTTCTTGATAAAGTGAGCATTGTATATCAACTCTTCTAGTAGTTTGCCCACATTTGGGAAACACAAATGACTATCTTTCACAAAAGGACATCTTCAAAGGAAAACTCAACATTAGACCCATCCACGGTCTCTGCCACATAATGCTTAATGCTTTCATCAAGGTCCAACGACTGTTGGATTCTGTCTACAAGGTCATATTGCATCTCTGTCTAGTTTAAGCATGCATTTGCACTTGTCCTCTTATCCACACAAGAGATCTCCAATACCTCCAAGTAACGAATTAGATGCTCTTCATGCATCTGAATTCAATTTACATGTGTTAGATCCCTTTGGCTTAATGCATCAGCGGCTACATTTCCCTTCTCAGGAGTGTAATGAATCTCGAAGGTGTAATCCCCAGGAAATTCCATCTACTTCCTATCACATGTTCAGATCTTTTTGATTTAATAGGCACTTCAGGCTCTTATAGTTCTTAAAGATATCAATCTTCATGCCATATAATTAATGTCTCCAAAGCTTAAGAGTGAATATCACAGCCACTAACTCCAAGTCATAGACCAGATAATTCCTCTTATACACTTTCAATTGACAAGAGCCAAATGCAAAAAACCTTTTTAAACTGGAGAAGAACGCAGCATAAGCCGCTCCCTAAGACATCACTGTATTTTTTATAGTCTTCTATACTATATGGCGATCCTAAAATTTGTGTCGTAGTTAGACGACTCTTCAATTCCATAAAAGCTTATATCCATGTCGGTGACCAAACAAACTTCTGATCTTTCCTAGTTAGTGTCGTCAGAAGTAGTGCTATCCTTAAAAAGTTTTCTACAAAACACATATAGTAACCGACCAATTCTAAGAAACTTCGGACTTCTGCCACAGTGTACAATATAAGACACTCCTGTATAGCAACTATCTTCACTGGATCCACTGCAATGCTCTTTCCACTTATTGCATGACCCAAGAATGCCACAAATGATAGCTAAAACTCACACTTTGAGAACTTCGCATACAATTGACTCCTCCGCAGGGTCTCCAAAATTATGCATAAATGAACCACATATTCTTCTTCTAACAGAGAGTAAACCAGTATATCATTAATGAAGATAATCATAAATCGGTAAAGATACTATTGAAGCATTGTATTCATCAAGTCCATGAATACTAATGTCGCATTAGTCAATCCAAATGACATCACCGTGAAATCATAGCGCCTGTAACTGGTACTGAACGCCGTTTTAGGAATGTCACTTTCCCTGATCTTCAATTGGTAATAACTAGACTTTAAATCCATCTTCGAGTATATAGTTGATCCAACTAACCGATCAAATAAGTCATTGATTCTTAAGAATCAGATATTTTTTCTTCTCTGTCAGCTTTTTTAGTTCTCGATAGTCTATGGACAGACACAAGCTTCCATTCTTTTTTTTTTTCACAAAGAGGAATGGTACACTCTAAGGGGATGACTTGGACGTATATAGCCTTGCTCTAGTAACTCCTATAACTCAACTTTCAACTCCACCATCTCCTTTGGCGTTATCCAGTATGGAGAGCATGAAACAGGTTTGGACCCTTACACAAGCTCAATTGTGAAGTTGATCTCTCATTGAGGTGGAGCTCCAGAGTGATACTTTGGAAACACATATACAAACTCTGATACACTTGGAACATCACTTAAACTAGGCTTGGGCTCTAAAGCCTCCAACAGTATGAAGAACAAATCCACGTCTTTTCGAACTGCTTTGACTACTTAGATAGTAGATATCATTATCTTACACAATCCACGCATACCAAAAAAGTACTCCAGCATTCAATATTTTGCCCCTGTGTGACCTCCTTCATATTGCAATCAATGCATGTACACTGCTTCAAAAGTCAATCCATACCAAAAATCACATCAAACTTAGGTATCGACAACATTGACACTTTCAAGTCAAGCTTATGACTTTCTATTTGCACCTTCATACAACAAACTCCATCCACATGCATTAGACACTCATTTGGCAGCAAGACATTCAATCTCTCTTTTGACAGAAAGGAAGACGCTCTGATACCTAGTCCTCAGATATAAAGGAGTTAGATGCTCTAGTGTCAAATAATGCACTCACCGAATGGTTCTGAATTAAGACAAAGCCTAATACAAACATGTTATATAGGCAAATCACACTTAAGGTATAAAGTACATAATGCAAGAAATGTTATATACTAAACTATACCTGTCACAAAATCGCTTTGTTTGATGGCCACTTACTAGCCAAGATTGTACACTTGGGGTTGTGCTAGAGTGTAATGAGATGCAATGACTTCACTACTTTCCCTTTCTCTGCATAAGATGCATCAATCTTTTTCTCCATCTTTAGGGGATTTCTGTGTCACTCTCGATCTATGTGTCCTGGCTTGACACAATTATAGCAAATAAGCGAACCTCGCCCAATCATCACACCTGACAAAAAAGAGGTAGTTAGTTAGCTTCAAAAACCTAGACTTCTTCTTGAATATTTAGTACCTAGACTTTGCATATCTCGGTACTTTGAAATCTGACTTCTTCACAGATAGGTTTTTCTTACTTTGCACCGTCTTCATATCCTGCTTAAGGGATCTAATAGAATTCACCATGGTTAAAAAACCTTGCGTCATGGGGCCTGGTAAGAGAAGCATCAAATCACCGCGCAGACCTTCATAAAACCTATTGGTTTTCCTCTCCTCATCATTAAACGATGATCCCACATATCCCCCGAGCATGGTAAATTGATGGAAGTAATCATCCACTAGACGGTCACCTTGAGTCAACCTTTGAAATTTGTTCTCCAGCACAATGTGTTGCGCAGAAGGGATATATCTTGCTAGAAACAATCTTGAGAACTCCTCTATCAAGATATCAGTTAGCTGCTTTCCCACAAACTGATGTAACTCCATCTCATCCCACCAAAGCCTTGGTTCTCCATCCAATAGGCAAGTGCCTAAAGTAACTTTCCTCCCTTCCTCCATCTCCGTAGCTATTAAGGTTCTCTTTATCAGTAAGAGCCAATCTTTGGTTGTAGTTAGGGATCTCGTTCCAGAAAACGTCGGAGTGTTGAAGCCAAGAAAGTGCTTTAACTATTAATTTAACGCTCGCATCGCCGCTTCTGACTCTTCTAGCACTTGTCTTACAGCAATCAACCCAACTATGTCAACTGATACCGTGGCCACCCCAAGGGTAGGAGGTTGTACTTGCATTCTTGGTTATGCATTAAACATATCAAACATGGCTTCAACAACCAATCATATTGTCTCAGTATGAGGGGTTGTAAGTAACTCAGCAAGTGCACTACTCTCCATATAGTGACTGGGTTGAGATTGCCCCACACCACTTTCAGTCACTTATAATTGTGTAACAAATAATTTAGTGACTGCAACATAGCAAACAACAAACAAAGGAACACTCAGGTTCCACAAGCAATGATACAAACATGTGTGATTTTCTTTCCTAAGTGGGCACTCATAGGTTCTTTAATTATTTTAAGGTGATACACACACGGGCTCTTCACCCATTAAAAGAATTCTCCCATGAATTTGAATGATAATAGACCGACTTTAGAAGTTGATGTCAAATTATAATACCTCGTCCATCCCAAAGAACATAATAGTAGGCCCAGCTGGGACCCCACTCCATATTAAATGAACAAACTAAAAATTTACTAAAATAGAATCAACTAGGAAAAGATAACTACACAACTCAGAGATACAAACTAGCAGAAGCATATTATTTATTCACTAGAATGTCCACTACAACATTAGGAATGTACACATAAATATTGTGTTGGCCTTAAGTCCTTACATGTGTCCAAATACAACTACATTATTTATATACATCGACATGCAGATCGATAATACATGACAGCTATAAAACACACATTGGACTACGAGGGTTTGCACGGCACAGGGCTTTTTGCCTACTATTTCATGCTCAACTTGCCAATATTTGTCCCTGTACAATCTACATACACATGGGAAAAATAAAATATCGGTCAACTTTAGCTGATCATGATGGTGTAATGACCCTATCCCATCCCCGGGGAGACAGTGCCTCTTCCCTTCAAGCAAGCTGCACAACACCATATATATAAAAAGAAAAGTGTAGTTGAGAACAAGCTCAACTCAATCAATATATACACAATCACCACAAACATTGGCACGTATGACCAAACATTTCGTGCTCTCACGACATGCTTTTGATGTACTCCCTGAGTCCCACCACCATCCTCATCATTACAAACTTAGATGGAATTTGAGCTTCTGCCGGTCACAAAGATATTATGCTTGCCAAACTTCTCCAAGATTAACTGGTGCGCCGAGGAGTGAACCCTTCACCACGTAGCATGGAACAAGTTTGGATCTACTTTGCCTAACTCAATCATCACGAACAACTAGCACGATGCGGGTACATATTCACCTTAACCTGTCAATATGATAAACTATGTTATCTCACAACAAGCTTGGCACAAAAAGCCTGTTGAAATTTGTGAAGTGGAAGTGGTTGACGGGACAGGCCGGGCGGCCTAGGCGGACAACATTGGCGGACTAGGCGGACTGGGCGGACTGTGATGTGCGGCCTGGTGGAAGGTCTAGTGGAAAGCCGGCTGTCTTCTGAGCGGGTTGTTTGCATGAAGTCCACGGTCTGTGCGGCCTGGTATCTTCGGATAGAGAGGCTTGCGGACTGGTGCTTTGCTCAGTGGCCGTGGTGCAAGCTTGTGCTGATAGGCGGTTTGGCTCGTGTCCGGGTGAAGCTTGCGGACTGATGTATCCACGGTGTCGGCTATTGCGGACTGTGCTTAGAGCTTGGCTGAGGCCTTGTCGAGCTCTGGTGTTACAGCAGGTGCTTTGCTGTGGAGGTCATTGGCAGACTGGTTTTGGAGTCCAGGAGATGGTTGCTACGTTGGACAGGAGTGCGAGGAGCTTGCGGACTGCTGGCGGTCTGTGCTACGGTGTTTGGCGGACGGAAGTTTGTGTCCGCCATGCTCGCATTAGCCCTTGATGGTTTTGGACTTTGTCACATTCTGTGCCAAGACCATGGTGTCCGCGGTATCCGCCAAGTCCACTGTGACCGGGCGGACTGTTGCTATCTGCCTTTGGTCATGGACTTGTGGCGGATTGAGGTCTGAGTCTTGCGGACTGCCTCGGGTTTGTGCGGACTGCCATTGAAGGGGGATTGCTGTCCTACTGTGGTCGGAAGCTTTGCGGGCTGATGCCTTGTCCGCATAGCTTGGGCGTACTGGAGAGGGTTCGCCAATGTCGTCTTGCTACTGGCAGTTTTCCTTGGTATCCGGCTAAGTCCTTGCGGACTCAGCGGACGGTGTTTTGCTATCGCGCGAGCTAGGACGGTGTCTCTATCTCTAGGGTGGTGACCACACTCCTCACCTCGCCTATAAATAGGACCCCCCCTGGCAGGTCTACAGTAATTAGAGTGAACAGTAAGTTGGGTTGGGCAAGGAGCTGCGGTCTCAGTTTGTCTGTCCGCGCGGATTATTTCAGTGCTGACGTTTGCTGTGTGCAGGTCATGCGGGTAGCTTCAAGGAGCCAGGAGTTTGGCTGTGACTTCGGTCAAGTACTTGGAAGTGTGCGGTCTCTGCGGATTCAGCAGGAGGTCGCTCTGCGGCTTGTCAGCTCTGTTTCATCTTTGCCAGCTTCAATAACCTATCCGCCGGCTTCAGGCGGGTAGGGGGTGTTCCTCAGTTCAGCTCAGCATAAGACGAATAATGGTGTGTCCGCGCGGCCTCGCGGCTTCGGCGGACTCCGTGGCTATTCGGCGGTTTGTAGCTTAAGTTCGGGCGATCTCAGCGGATTCGGCGACCTCGGCGGTCTCGACGGACTCCGGTGCTGTCCGCCCGGCTTGGTTTTGGGTGCTTTCTGTTTACAGCTGTTATACTAGCGCAATCATGTCGCGCTATGTATGCCTCGTGTTGTAAAGAAGTGAATGAATAAAAGATCTGCTTGTGCTTCCATTGTTTGTTGGGATTAACCTTTGTTCCTTGGTTTTCCGCTGGCTCAACGTGAGAACTGGGTAGTTCCGAAGATATTAATTTGGCGTTTGGGCTATCTTGCTGACCACGTTGAGAAAATTTAACAAAACCTTTCAGCATGTAACCGCTAACACGCTATACAATTAATCCACTTGAGAGGACATAGGCTTCATGATCATGACCATCAGAGAATGGCCAAAAGCTCTCCACTACGGATATATGGAGAAGTTTGCATTCTACCAACACAACACAATGGAGATTGTTGGGTCCATTGTTCCCAATATCCCTGATTTGTGAAAAGTCAAATAGGCCAATATCACACGCATCAACTGTATTTGATGTGCATTTGAGGTCTTGAGTGCAGGTTAGTACATATCACATTGATTGAATATGTGGACATAATAAGTGTGTTGCTGGAAATAGAAAAAATCGATTAAGTCCACAGGCATTGAGTGGAGTAAGCTCACTCAACGCCAGAGGTATGGATTTAATATTGTCTAGTAGAAATTTGCCCTAGTCCACAGGCATTGAGTGAGGACAGCTCACTCAACGCCATATAACAAATAGCATTGAGTTTATCTCAGTCTAACTGTTAGATAGACAGAAATTTGGCCAAGTACAAAAAGTTGAGTGTAGTCTACTCATTCAACGTCATATAGCAAAAAGGCTGTGAATCAGGCTGAGTTAGTCTAAGCCTAGAGAAATTGGCTGAAAATGTGGCTAAGTCTGCAGTCATTCAGTGTGGTCTACTCACACAACGCAATACAGCCTTTAGCATTGAGTGTTATTATGCAGTCAACTTCACAAAAAAGTTGGGCAAAAAATTTGACTAAGTCCACAGGCGTTGAGTGTAGCTTACTCACTCAACGCCAGATAATAAAAAAAATTATGTTAAGTAGATTGGCGTTTAGTGGAGCTTACTCTCTTAATGCCAAGGCGCAAAAATATTGTCTAATGCAAATAGCGTTGAGTGAGGCAAGCTCACTCAACGCTCTCGACGCTCTCAATGCCTTGAAGCAAAAAAATGGCTAAGTCAAAATGCGTGTTTAGCTTGGCTTTCATCGAGCTCAGCTTCGTCGAACTGAGCTCAGCTTTCGTCGAACTGAGCCTGAAGTTCATCGAACTGAGTTTAGCCTTTCGTCGAACTAAGTCTAAAGTTTGTCGAACTGATGTTACGCATTCGTCGAACTGAACTTGTCGTTCGTCGAATGGAGCTCAACATTCGTCGAGCTCAATACCAAAACAGACAAAATTTTGTCTAACTGTTATGGCGTTGAGTGATACTCACTCAACGCCTTTGGTTCTAAAGATTGAATTTTTCTAAGACCACAGATGCTAAGTCATGTTGACGTCAGCAAAGTCAAAAAGTCAACCAAAATTCAAATGTTGTGGAAATGTTGCCAGAGACATTGGCGGCCAGCTCTTTTCATCTTCTGTACTTTCTAAGAAGTATTTTGATCATTAAGTGTCGGGGCCCACACACAGAAAAGAGTAGTTGAATCAAGATTTAATGGAAAGCATGTGTTGAATGGCTCAATCTCAGCCATCAATCCTGGTGGTGGAAACCACTGCTCAATTGGCCTTCATAGAATAAAAAGAAGCAAATCGGCCAGAGAAATTAATCGATTCTTTGCCTAGGTTTTCTGAAAATGAAAAGTGCGGCCAAACTTCATCTTCTTCCTTGCCATTTTCATCGAGCCTGAAGAAGTTGTTCTGCACAGAGAACCTTGCTGGGAAAGAGATAGCTGAAGCACTCACTATCTGCAACAACAGGATCAGAAGCTATTCTGAGGAAGCAGATCTCTAGTTCTGCAGAGAAAAGAAAGCTGGTTGAAGAAAAATTCTACTGCCCACTTATTATCTTCAACAGCAATAGCTTGGACTGATATTTGATCAGTCCAAGAAGAAGAAGACACAGATTTCTTGCTCTGGTGTCTATTCATCTCACTCTTTATATCTTCTTCTATAAAGATTCTTTGTGAATCTGGAGTTGTAAGCCTGTATTATAAAGGCTAAGGTCTTTGTGACCTGTGTTTGACTTTGTGCCAGGTGATAGGTCTTTGTGACCTGGTTTGGCTTAGTGCCTAAGTTGTAGGTCTGTGTGACCTGTGTGGTCCTGCGGGATCTGTATTGTAAGCTCTTGAGGATCTGAGTTCTAGAGGGAGAGCTGAATCTAACACACTGTTTGATAGGCGCAAAGGGACAGTGGATTTACCCAAGATTGGGGAAACACTATAAAATTATTGTGTCGTCTATGATTGTTCTTGAAAGTCGATAACTAACCTAATTACCAGGTATAGAAATTTGATAACAAGTTAGAAAATTTAAATAGATACACAAACCTATTCACCCCCCTCTAGGTGTTTAGCTATCCTTGAAAACAAGACTTTCAAGTGGTATCAGAGGGAGGTTGATCTTTAAAGGCTTAATAGTCTGAGTAGATCTCCAAGTTTAGCTAGAAGTCTATCTCCATGGGTTCAAGAATGACCAATAGGGAGCTGAGTGCTGTGAGACACCCAATATGCAGGAAGGAAGATTTTGGCATCTCGAAAGTAAGGGTGAGGTAGTTCATAGAAGATGCTGACCCTAGGATGTATATTACTGTTGAAGAAGGACCATTCATCCCAATGAAGGTCTCTACATTGGATGTTAATAACAAGACCCTCAAGATACATGAGGAGATGACCAAGGATGAGTTGGCCCTGGGCTCAATAGACAAGAGGGCAAATAATATCATTATGAGTGTTGTTGATGACTCTACACTTCAAAATCTGATCCATTGCAATACAGCAAAGGAAATGTGGGAAACACTTGTGATCTACATGGAGGGGATAGATGAAGTTAGAGATGATAGGAAGTCCATGCTCAACCAAGAGTCTGAGGCTTTCAGGCAATCCAAGGGGGACAACATAACCATCTGTTATGAAAAGTTCTTTAGGATTGTGAGTGAACTGAAAACTTATGGAAGAGTATTCAGTCACTGTGAACTGAATGACCAGTTCCTTAGATTTCTCTCTAGAGAGTGGGACACTAAAATCTATGCCATCAGAGAAGTGGCAAAGCTGGGTGAGATAGTCCCTCACACCCTCTTTGGGAAGCAGCTGTCATATAAGATGCAGCTGGCTGCAAGTAAAGAAGAGGAGAACCAGAACAAGTCTCAGGAAAGAGACAAGTCTGTAGCATTCAAAGCTGAATGCTCCAGCAAAGGCAGCAGAAATTCTCCCTCTCCACCAAGGAGAGATGCTGAATCTGATTCTGTAAAAACATAGAACATCACATCAGACTGCCAATGGTCTGATGAAGATTTTGCTGCCTTCACCAGGAAATTTCAAAAGTTCTTAAAGAAGAAGCACTATAGAGGCAGGTCTTCCACCTCCTCTCATCCCAAGGATGACTATAATAAGGGAAGAAGAAAATCCTCTAAGGAGGATAGGTATGGTTCCAAAACTAGTAAACATGTTTCATCTAACATGACTTGTTATCATTGCAGAAAACCTGGGCATGTGATAGCTGACTGGCCAGTCAAAATAAAGGAACATAGTGAGGAAAATGATCACCAGTAAAAAGGCAATAAGGAGAAATCCCTCATTGCCAAGAAGCAAAGAAGCTGTGGTAAGATAGGCCACTTTGTTGTTGATTTTTAGCACAATAATAGTGTGTAGAGAGCAAATGTCAGCTTACCTGTCAGAAAAGCCGCAGGCAGGGAGAATTATTTTCAGTCTAACATGCACCAAGAACCCAATAAAAATTATGGTCCTAAGGTTAATTGATTTGTGTTTTGTAGGTTAGTCCAAGTACCAATACCCATATATGGTACTTGGACAGTGGGTGTTACAAGCACATGACTGGAACCAGGAGCATGCTGAAGGATTATGTTCCTATAAAGAATGGACCAAATGTTATCTTTGGTGGGTCATAAAAAAGAGTGACTAGAGGTTGTGGTAAGATCTCTAATAGCATAGTCACTATCACTAGAGTAGCCTATGTGGAAGGATTGCAACACAACCTGATAAGCATTAGCCAACTCTGTGAGTTTGGCTGTGACATAGTATTCCACAAGGATGAGTGCCAAATTAGGAGGTTAAGTGATCAAGAGGTCATCTTAACAGGCACTAGGAGTGACATTGTGTACTGTTTAGATTTTCCATGCTCTAGCAAAGACTCACCTGTATGCCTTATTACAAATGAGAAAGCCTCTTCCCGTGTCTAGTGGCACAAGAGGCTAGCCCATAAATTATAGGACCATAGGCAAGCTATTCAGCAATGAGCTGGTTAGGAATGGGCCTAAGTCTATATGCACTAAGGAGGGTATCTGCTCTGCATGCCAAAAGGGAAAACAGACTAAGACCTCCTTCAAGAGCATTGGCTTCAAAGATTTAGTGAGGTGCTTATACCTCTTGCATATGGATCTGTTTGGTCCTATGCCAATTCAAAGTCTTGGTAGGAAAGTCTACACCCTTGGGGTTGTTGATGACTTTTCCAGACTTACCTGGGTGTTCTTTCTAAGGAAGAAATCTGAAACCCCTGATGTCTTTCAGACATTTGTCAAGCAAATTTAGAATGAATTCAACAACACTGTGGTCAAAATTAGAAGTGACCATGGGACTGAGTTTCAGTCTGAGTGCATGACAAGGTTCTATGAAGAGCTAGGGTGTACAACCCCGTAGCCGGGCGAGTGGGACCCTCCACAAATATCAGCCTAGGGGCGTGTTATGGGCGACGAGTTGGTGCGACACCGTTCGAAGATGTGCGAGTGCTCGTGCGTGCGTGCAAAGGTTTTACGTGCATAGACTTTTAACATATAAATATATATGTTTAATATTTATATTATATATATATATATATCAGAGATCAGGAAAAAGGGGAGGCAAGGATGAGATAGGCAAGAGGGGCTCAGGTGGAGCGGTGGAGAGGAATAAAAAAGAAGAAAAAAGAGAAGGAGAAAAAGGAGGGGATCGGGATTCTTTCCCAGGGCTAGGGCACGGCCTCCATCCCACCCTCTCTCCCGTCGTCGGCAAAGCAGGGCAGGCCGAGCCCCATCGCCCCTCTCCCTCTCTCCCGGCCGCCTGGAGCAACCCGGCCCCCCTCTCTTTCTCCCGGCCTGGAGCAGCACACCTCGGTCCCCCTCTCTTTCTCCCCGCCTAGAGCAACCCGACCCCCCTCTCTTTCTCCCGGCCTGGAGCAGCACACCCCAGCCCCCCTCTCTTTCTCCCGGCCTGGAGCAACCCGGCCCCCCTCTCTTTCTCCCGGCCTGGAGCAGCACACCCCGACCTCCCTCTCTCCCGGCCGCCTGGAGCACCCCGCCCCCCCCCCCCCCCTTTCTCTCGGCCTGGAGCAGGGCTCGGCTTAGAGTGGGGTTCGGCCTGGAGCCGAGCCCTAGCTTTTTACCACCGGCAGCAAGCGGCTTAGAATGGAGATTGGCCACCGCCACCTGTAGCAAGCTCGGCCTGGAGCAAGGCTCGTTCTAGAGTAAGGCTCGCCTTGGAGTGGAGATCGGCCACCGACGCAGCCTCATGCAGTAAGATCGACCCGGAGCTCCTCTCCCGGCCCCGCCGCCAAGCACGCGACAAGGGTAACAATGTTTCTACTTTGGTGGGTGAAGCCCTCAGTTTACACATTTGCATGGAAGCTCATCTCCACCGACGAGTTGAGAATGGGAGCTTTCCGACGGGTTGACATGTGTGTCCCCGCTTTTAATTACATTAGTACCTGGAAGCGTGAGTACAGGTTTAGGCATGCTGTATGAAGCCCATCCAGACGCGTGAGCCGGATTGGTGATGTTCTGGGATTCCCGGAGAAGACTCCGAGGAAGTTGTTTATTAGCCGCTTGCATGGAATGCGCGCCACAACCCCTAAAGAAGGGGTGTGCGCAATATGTTTGGCCCGCATATGTTAGCCGAGCGATGCCTAGTTGGCCGACGCTCGTCGAGACGTTGGCGTACAGGTGTTGCAGTACCAAGCGGGGAATAGCGGGCTTAAGCCCAAGCTCGTGTCGGCCCTCGAAAGCCCTTTTTGCTTATATTGACGGCCTGCGTGCTGAGTATGGAATTCATATTCCTGTAAATTTAATATGCATGTGATGCTCTGTGCCGGCCCTAGAAGGCCTATGTTATGATGTTAGCGGCCCAATTAGGGCTGCGTAGAGTAGGGCTGGGGCAGTTTTACGCCATTAAAAAGAGGGGCGGGGAACATTTTACATAGACCCGAGGTGGCACCTCTAGTTAAGGAGTGGATCTTGAAATCCTCCTTAGATGTTCCGGTCGGCCAAGAGAGCCCTCTGAAGGTGCCTTAGCTCAACCCTTGTCTTGGGAGGGGAAGAGTTTGTTAGTCTTCCGGGTATGCGGCGGGACCTTCACGCTGAGACCTTGGGTCAGTCCCTTGTGTTCCTAGTCTTGTGCCTAGATCGTTCGCTTGAGGGTAGTAGGTGCGCGGTCACCCCTTCCCCAAGGGTTGAACTCCACAGGAGACCGATTTTTGGTTTCAACATTTTGGTGCGGTGAGCATGGAGAGTGACCAGCACAGAAGAACTCTAGCGAGCGTCATGGCTGTAGAAGAGGAACCAAGTGGCGACCAGGGTCATGCATTGATACTTTGTATGTAAGGTCCTCATACTCAGAGTTGTCCCCTCCCATAGCTGTTGTTTGAATCCCATAGCATTTGGAGTAGGATTTGCACCTATTTGAAGCGCTTCTACCTATGAAAACCCATGTATCCCCACTTATTACATCAACGAGAAACCTGGAGGTTATTATCTTCAGGATCAAGTAAGAGAGCAGATGAGAGGTATTAGGAGCCGGGGTGACCTGAAAGGGTTCCCTCCCTAACGGTAATATGTTATCTCTTCCTTGTAATTCAGTAGCGGTCAAGTTTTCTCTTTATTACCAATTTGCCTCGAGCTTCTGAGGGCTTCTAGGGTTAGCTTCGTGATCGACTCCGGAACTCAAACGTCTAACCCGTTCCTCTTAAATAACCTAGTTCGGACGATGGGACGGTGCCGCAGGACTTTAAGCGCTATTGTAAGACCGAGCCTCTGCACTGACAGCCGAGATCAGCTCCCCCCTTGCACATCGGCCTATGTCCTCCCGATCTCACCTCTCCTCCGACTAGGGGAATTATCAGGAACGAGCGTAGACGCTAACCTCCCAGATTTGATAAAGGGCCGATCTCTCCAAGCAATCACAAATGAAGGCCTTTATTATTGAGAGAGCAGGATAACCTGTGAAGGGGCAGTTTTTGGCCCAAGGGAAGATGTTGGCCTTGAGTGCGTCCTAGAGGACCCTCGCAGGAACATTACCCGTCTCCCATGCACTATCTCTCATCATCGAGTGACATGGCAGAAAGTGATCTTTGTCATTAGATCAGGATACGAGCCGCCGACCTGTTCCTTCTAAATAGCCCAGTTCGGATGATGGGACGATGCCTCGGGACTCTAAGCGCTATTGTAAGACCGAGCCTCTTCATTGATGGTCGAGATCAGCTCCCCCCTTGCATGTCGGCCTATGTCCCCCCGATTGCATCTCTCTTCCGATTGGAGGAATTATTAGGAACAGGCTCGGACGCCAGCTTCCCGATTTGATGACTTCCAGATCGTCTCTCTTATGAAAAGAACGCGTCCTCCATTTGTAAAAGCATCGGTGCAATTAAATCTCCAACACCTCTTAAGTAAACAAGATGTATCCACCTCGAGCAAAGTCAAGTCCTCGAGTAATAGTGCATTTCCCTATCACCAACAACCAGGCTGAGTGTGAGATGGTTATATCGAGACTGTGCCTGGCCTGAGAACTTGGGGTACATGATGTGGAGGTTCTTATTGACTCCTTGATGGTGGCCTCCCAGGTTAATGTGGAGTTCGAAGTGAGGGAGCCTACCCTCCAGTTATACTTGGCAAAAGTTTCTCAAGTCTCCTCACTCTGAGGTTGCTCTCGACGCTCCCGCCGTCAGGCTTTCACCTAGCTGACTAAACAGGTGGTATCACCCGGGAGCCCGGACGATTCTCTGTGGACATCGTTATGACCCTGAACATCATTATGAAATTTGTAGTGACAATGCTCCCGCCGCAATCTATGTGGATAATCGAAGTATTCGTTTAACAGACCCCGAGCAGATCCAGTTGTCAGTCTCTCACCTAGCTGGCAGGGCTGGATGTCACTCGAGGGAGTCTGCCCCAGGCCCCGAGCAGATCCCGCTTGAAAGGGGAAACTAGATCTGATATACTCTAGAGGGGGGGGTGAATAGAGTATATGGTGCTTTTTGAAACACAAACAAAACTTTTGCAAAGCTTTACAACAATTGTTGTAATGAGTGTAAGCAGGGAAGCAGAAATAAAACTAATCACAAAACTAAGCTATACAGAAACTAAGCACAAGAAAATCTAGGCCAGAAACAGAAAGAAAACATGCAGAACCAGATGACACAAGGAAATATAGTGGTTCCCCAACTTGGGTACATCCACTCTTCTACCACCCTAGGTAGGAATCCACTGCAGGATGAGTTGATCAGGTGTCCTGGGCACCAATGAGCTTTTGATAAGGTGCTCAAAAACCAAAACAGATTTTTTGATCAGGTGTCTTGCCACCAATGAGCTTTTGACAAGGTGCTCAAAAACCAGATTCAAACTTTTGAAGGGAGTTTGAACAACCCTTTACAGAGTGGGGGTGAGAGAGTTATGGTAGTCTTCTCTTTCTCAATCAACTGAGAAGACTAAGTGGATTGATTTCAAAGCTCCCCCTGAGTCCTTGATCTTCAGGAAGATGAGCTTTGCTGAGGGTGATAGGCCTTCAAAGATAGATCTCCAGCAAAAGATGATTTCAGCAAGCTGAAATGTTGAGTGTCTGGAGTCTTGAAATGATGTTGGCCTTGAACACTTTGAGAGCTGAAGAGATCTGAAGATTTGTTTTAAAGCTTGATCTCTTTGATGAGTGTTCTTCAGAATTCTTGTTGACAGAATATTTTCAAAGAGTCTCTGTATATTGAGTTGTGTTTTCTATTCTTGTCAATCTCTCTTAGACTCAAAAACATTCTCTTTTATTCTCTGTGTCTGAATAGGATATCACTCTGTCAAAGACAGCCGTTGGTCTGCATTGATTACAGCCTTAATTGCATAATTTGTTCTGAAGGAAAGTCCACTGATTTGTTCCTTGAAAAATCCCTTGAAACTTGCTCCAGAAGTAAATGAAAACGGCTGGCAGATCTTCTGAATTAAATGCAGAATAACTTCTATCTGATTTGAATTTGAATTCTGAAAGATAACTGAAATCGTTGAACTGAGCTCTGCTATCGTCGAGCTGAGCTCAGCGAACTGGAAAATGCAAGCAGCAACATAATCGTCGATCTGAGCTCAAGGATCGTCGAACTGAGCTCAGAGATAAGGATCCAGTGCAGAGACAAAATCGTCGACCTGAGCTCAGCGATCGTCGAGTGGAGCTCGACGATATTATGAGGTTTGAGCTCAGCGATCGTCGAATGGAGCTCGACGATCTGTCGAAGTTGAGCTAGACGATCGTCGACCGGAGTTCGACGAAACGTCGTGCTGAGCTCGACGATTAGACTTAGTCTCCAGAAATACTTTGGTCTTCAGGGCAGCTTCCAAACCTAGACTCCTGATCCCTTAGACTCAATTCTAATTGACCTATTAAGCTATACAGAAGGTCAAACACAGATTCCTAGAGACATAGTTATCCTGACCCAAATTAGTAATAGGGTGTTCCAACAATCTCCCCCTATTTGGGTTAGGAAAACTATTTACAGACTTTGAAAATCAAACAACATCATACAGTCAGAAAAACATAAAAACAGCAGCAGCTAGACATTACAGAACCATCACAGAGATATATATATAAACATGATATCCAGAAGGCAGTCAGAAAAACCAAGAGTTGTCACCTTACAGAGTTATTCTTTCTCTTTGCCTTTTACCATTTTGATTTCTCTGTTAGGATTTAAAGCTTCCTGTTTGGATCTGGTGTCATCAGCTGCACCCAAATAAATTTGCTTTGATGTCCTGGGAACCACTGCAGCTGGATGCAACTCCATGTACCTGTCTGCATCAAAAAACTTACTGGAGGCATATCTTTCTAGTTCTTTCTGTCTTTGTTCTGACATTGTAGATATATTGGAGGTGTCCAGGCCTTGCTCTTTGGCTTTCTTGATCTGGTCTAAAGCAGCCAACTCTTTCATTCTAGCAGTCCAAGCAACAGGATTCTTCTCAGGGTCCTCAAATGGAACAGGTGGCTCATACCTGTTGGAAGAAGTATCTTGAGGAGTCCTGGCAGTCACAGTTTCTCTGAGCTTATAGGGGAATGGACCTGAAGATGTATCAGAAGGAACATGTCCTCCCCTGGAATAAGGATGCTGTCTGGAATGCCCTTTGGAGTAAACCTGAGTCTCTCTTTGATTTCCCCTATATCCTCCCCTTCTAGAGTAAGAGCCCCTAAACTGGCTTTCCCTTTGATATGTTCTAGCATGAGGTTGGTAGGGAGCCTGGCTTCTAGCTGGGCCTGATCTTGCAGAGCTGCCACCTGCACCTGCATCAGGTGGAGGTGGTGGAGGAGGATGAGGGTGCTTGAACTGGGAGGAGTCCTTATCAAACTTTCTTTTCTTCTTCATTGCCTTTAGCTGATTCTTAGAGAACTGCATCCAATGTTCAGAAATTGGACAGTTGTGCAGAATATAGTAAGGAACATCATTATCATCTCTAACTTTGGCAGGAGGAACCCTCTTCATTGCCTTACTTCTTGCCTTCCTTTTCCTTGCAATGGTGGCAGCAGAGTCATCAGAATCTGTCTTAAACTCATCAGAGTCAGAGCTCTGGGCATCATATATAGCATCTATCTTCTTCATAAGATCTTTCTTCAGTTGCATTGCAGCAGATGGGTCAGAGGCAGAAGCAGAAGGAGCAACAGAGACAGATACAGCAGCAGATATAACAACAGATACTGGAGCAGCAGTAGAAGCAACACTGATTATTTCAGGAATTATGGCAGCAGCAGGTTCAGAACCAACAACAACATCTACAGCAGGCTCAAAAACAACAGCCTCTGTCATCAGAAAATCCTGGGGTGTGAGCTCATCAGAAACAATTTGAATGGCAGCAGCAGTTGGAACATTTTCTTCTTCAGCAGCAACAACAATTTCAGAAGTAGATACAGCCTTGTCTTCAGCAGCAGCAGCAGTAACATCATAAGAAGCAACAGTCACTGAATGAATAAAAGCAGAAATGATACTGGGGTCACAGCATGAGAAGGGCACCAGAGCCTTGGACAGATCTTCTGGGGGCTGGACAGCATGAACTTCTGGCAGACAGCTGTAGAATGCAGGATCAAATGCAGATAGCAAAGACCTTAGGTCTATTGCTAAGACTGGAGTAGGCACAGCAACTGGAGCAGAAGATACAAGCACAACAGCAGCAGCAGCAGCAGGAGCAGAAGCAGAAGCAGCAGCAACAGCAGCATGAAGGCTGGCTTCATAAGGCATCTCCCCCTGCCTGGATGCAGATACCTCTGTATCAAGGCACACTGCTGGTGGGGCTGCTTGAGGAATGAGGGAGGAAAGCCTGGCAGACAGGGCTGCCACTAACTGTTGTAGAGGAGCTAAGGAGGCCTCCATGAGAAGAGAGAGCCTGGGGGCCAGTAGCTCATACAACTTATCAGCTAGGGCTGGCAGATCTACATGCTCAATGGCAGGAGCAGAGGTAGAGGGTATTGGGATGGTTGAGGATGCTGGAAGTGGAGTGCTGGATGGTGAAGGGATAGAGGGCTGAGGTGTGGGAATTGTGGAGATGGAGGACAAGGGTATAGATATGGATGGAGTGAATGATGGTTGGTCAAGGATATGGTGGAGGAGATCTTGGAAAGATGTTGAGGTGGAGGGGAAGTCTGGAGGAGAAGAGGGGGAATCATCCATGTAGGATTCATCCAGAAGGGTGAATGATGGTATGGATGGAGATGAGGTGACATCTGGTGGTGGATAGGAGAACAATGGGTGGAATTGGTCTACTGGAGGTGATGAAGTGGTTGCTGGGGATGGAATTGAGGTTGGAGATGGGCTGGAGATTGTAATGGGAGATGAGGCTGGAATGGTGGAGGTAGCTGGAGGTAGGATTGAACTTGGAGGAGGAGGAGAAGCAGCACTAGCAGCAGGCAGGTTCTCTGCAGGTGCAGAGACCTGGGGGGGAGTGACTCTTTGAGTCCTAGTGCCTGAAGGGGCAGTTGAAGAGGGCCTGCTGGGCTTGCTAATCTGCCTGTCCCATTTGCCAAAAAGGGCACAGGTGAGTCTCTTAGAGGCATTGATGTGCACTCCAGAGGAGACCAGCAGAGTAGGGCACTTTGCATGAAGGAAGACTCCCAGAATTCTTCCAAAATTCACAAAGGCTTTGTTTATCTTTTTCTTTATCAGGTCAAAGAAGACCTCTCCCCAGTTCAGGCTTTTCCTATCTACCAGAGCTCCCATGAGGCAGAGCTGATGTCTGGAGATGGTGTCATGTGCAGAATGTTTGGCCAACAGGACCTTGCCTACAACATCTGCCAGGAACCTATATTCAACTGACAGGTTCCTCTTAAACAACTTGCTAGGGTTTCCCTCAGGATGACCCATCCTGGCAAGTACATCAGAAAATTCTTCTCCAGAAAGTTCAGCAGAGTCTTCACCATTTCTTAAACCAAAAACCTCTGTTAAGACTGTTGGGGTCAGAGGTACCTGGGTGCCAGCAATAGATCCAACAATGGTGTTGTTGTCAAGGTTGTGTGCAGTATATACCCATTCCTTTATTTCATCTGAGGCAAGTTTGATTCTTGTGGTCATGAGGGCAGATAACTGCTGATCTTTGAATAAACTTAGGATGTCCTGGAAGACTTGATCAGTGGTGTTGAAGGAGTCCAAATCAATGTCAAACCCTGCATCAAACTTCATGGCGGCGAGGACAGTAACTGAGATGGCCATGGTACCTGCAAAAACTTAACAAACAAAACGACCAAGGTAGAACTGTTTGGAGGGAAGAAAATTTTTTGCAGAGAAATTGAAAGCGCAAGAGAGAACGACGGCGAAAAATGAGTTTTATATTAGGGTTCGACGCAAAATTGGAAAGATCGTTGAACTCAGTTCGACGATCGAGGCTTCTAAAGGAATCTGAAGAGACTCCAACATCGTCGATCTCCGTTCGACGATCTGGAGAGGCGTCGAGCTCCGTTCGACGATCGTTCAGGGAACAGGATCGTCGAGCGCCGTTCGACGATAGTTGACCAGAAGAGATAGTTCATACTATCTTGAGGAGCGCTGAACTCAGTTCGACGATCCTGGAAATCGTCGATCTACGTTCGACGATCTTTGGGGAAATCGTCGAGCGCAGTTCAGAGATCAGAAAATTCTAGACACTAAGGAAAATCAGAATTTTTGCCTAGTCTTGGTCAATTTTTAGCTTTCAAATTCTTGGATATTATTTAAGACTTCCTCCATCTAACATTCCTAACTGATTTAGGAAGAAAGTATGTTTCTTTTCATCCAAAGGCTTGGTGAAAATATCTCCCCTTTGTAAATCAGTTGGGATATATTGCAGTTCAATTTTATTCTTTTCAACATTGTCCCTTAAGAAGTGATGCCTAATCTCTATGTGTTTTGTCCTACTATGGAGGACTGGATTTTGAGCTATGGAAATAGCACTTGTATTGTCACAAAATATTTTTGACTTCTCTAAGTTGTAACCATAGTCTAGGAGTTGATTTTGAATCCACAGTATTTGTGAACAACAACTACCTGCAGCCATATATTCAGCTTCAGCAGTTGAAGTTGACACAGATGTTTGTTTCTTGCAAAACCAAGAGACAAGTCTATCACCAAGGAACTGACAAGTTCCACTGGTGCTTTTCCTGTCAATTCTGCATCCAGCATAATCAGCATCAGAGAATCCAGTTAACTCAAATGCTGAATCTTTTGGATACCAGAGACCTAGATTTGGACAACTTTTAACATACCTAAGAATCCTCTTTACTAATGTGAGGTGTGACTCTCTAGGGCTAACTTGGAATCTAGCACATATACATGTAGCAAACATTATATCTGGTTTACTAGCTGTAAGATACAGTAAAGAGCCAATGATTGCTCTATATGTTGTCTGATCAACAGGTTTCCCATGTTCATCAGCATCCAATACAGCATTGGTAGGCATGAGTGTTTTCATACAAGATGCCTCAGACATGCCAAATTTCTTAACCAGCTCATTAGCATATTTGGTTTGAGAAATAAAGATGCCCTCAGCATGTTGTTTGACTTGCAATCCTAGGAAAAAGGATAGCACACCCATGCTACTCATCTCAAATTTAGAATGCATTAGGTTAGAAAACCTTCTGCACAATTTTGAGTCAGTAGAACCAAAAATGATATCGTCTACATAGATTTGTACTAGTAGGGTATGGGACTTATGGGTTCTAATGAAAAGAGTTTGGTCTACTCTACCCCTTATAAAACCATTTTCCAAGAGAAAGCATGCTAGGGTCTCATACCATGCTCTAGGAGCTTGCTTGAGACCATATAATGCTTTATTTAATCTAAAAACGTAATCAGGATAAGTTGGAGAGATAAAACCTGGAGGTTGTCTGACATAGACTTCCTCTTTGATGTCTCCATTCAAGAAGGCACTCTTGACATCCATCTGATAAACCTTGAAGCCTTTGTGAGCTGCATAAGCTAGAAATATTCTGATGGCTTCCAATCTTGCAACGGGTGCAAAAGTCTGGTCGTAGTCAATTCCTTCTTCTTGAGAGTATCCCTGAGCAACTAGCCTTGCCTTGTTCCTTATTATTACTCCTTGATCATCCAGTTTATTTCTGAATACCCATTTTGTTCCAACAATGGAATGATCCTTTGGCTTTGGCACTAGTTCCCATACTTTGTTCCTCTCAAATTGATGCAACTCCTCTTACATGGCAATGATCCAGTGTGGATCTTGCTCTGCATGTTGAATGGACTGAGGCTCAATTTGAGAAAGGAAGCAGGTGTGCAATAGGTTTTGGTTGACCTGATTTCTGGTTTGCACACCAGCTGAGATTTCTCCAATTATTTGGGAAATTGGATGGTCTCTTGATGTTACTAAATCAACAGGGGGTGTTGATTGTTCACCAACCTGTGTTGTTGTTTCCTCTTGTGGTACAATAACTGGCTCTTCATGTTGAGCTTCAATGTGTTGAGCATTGCTTTCATCTTCACTGCTTTCTTCTTCTTGAGCAACCTGTAGCTTGTTCATATCTTCAACTAGAGAGTGTTCCTGCAAAGGTTCTATGGTAGAAGAAATCTTCTCCTTGAAAGACATGTTAGTTTCATCAAAAGAAACATGAACAGATTCCTCAATTTTCAATGATGATTTATTATATACCCTATAGGCCTTGCTGATCATGGAGTATCCCAGAAACACTCCTTCATCAGCTTTGGCTTGAAATTTTGCTAAATATTTCTTATCATTATTGTGAATATAGCAAGTGCAACCAAAAATTCTGAAATAGTCAACTTTAGGTTTCTTCCCTTTGAGTAATTCATAGGGAGTCTTTCCCTTCAGTTTATGTATCAGACTTCTGTTCAGCACATAGTTGGAGGTGTTCACTGCCTCTGCCCAAAAGGATAGAGGTAGATGAGCATCTGACAACAATGTAGTGGCAGATTCAATAAGGGTTCTATTTTTCCTTTCAGCTACCCCATTTTGTTGAGGAGTTCTAGGAGCTGAGAAAGTATGCCTGATCCCTTCACTCTGACAGAACTCTTGCATAAGAAGAGAATCAAACTCTGTCCCATGATCACTTCTGATCAGGGCAATGTGAGTATTGAACTCAATCTTTATACATTTGAGAAACTCTGTCAGACACTTAAAGTTATCAGACTTCTTCCTTAGAAAGAACACCCAAGTGAATCTAGAGAAGTCATCTACAATCACCAAAGTGTAGGATTTCCCTCCTAGGCTTTGTACTGTGATGGGTCCAAATAGATCCATGTGTAACAGATACAATATCCTAGGTGAATCACTCTTATTAAGTGACTTGAAATTGTTTTTAGTTTGCTTGCCTAATTGACAAGCCTTGCAGAGTCCTTCCTTCTTGTAGGGGCCAGAAGGTAGTCCTCTAACAAGGTTGTCCTTGGATAGCCTAGCAATAGTTCTAAGGTTTAGGTGACCTAGTCTCTTATGCCATAAAACATTTGGTCTACAAACTGAATTGAATAAACAGATATCTATAGTAGTTGAAAGAAAATCTACTAGGTAGATGTTACCTTTCCTTTTACCTGTCAACACAGTTGTGTTGTCCTCTGACTTGATTTTGGATAAGGTTTTGCTGAAGGTCACCTGGTAGCCTTCATCACATAGCTGACTGATGCTGATTAGATTGTGCTTCAGTCCTTCCACATATGCTACTTTCTTGAAGGTTACAGAACCAATCTGGACTGCTCCATAACCTTTAGTTTGTCCAAAATTGGAGTCACCAAAGATAACCTTGGGTCCAAGCTTGGCTCTAAAGGAATTGAGGTTATCCTTGTTCCCTGTCATGTGCTTAGAGCACCCACTATCCAAATACCATTGCTGGTTAGATGTTGGATAGGTCTTCACCTGCACATAAAATAATTCACTTGTTTTTGACCCAGTTTACCTTGGGCCTAGGTTGATAACCTTTAAATTCAGAAATGAAAGATATCCCTGGCTGACTCTTATATCCTTCAGGATGATATCTCCTTGGAGGTATAATCCATTCAGTATAAGGGTTAAAGGTTTGGGATGAAGAACCCTTAGGATTCAATTTTGACTTGCCCTTGAGAAGATTTCCAGAGCTCTGACCTCTGTTCGACGATCTTGGAGCTGCGTTCGACGATCGTGGGTCAGATCGTCGAGCTCCGTTCGACGATCGACTATGGCTGAGGTCAGGTATATGGGATCGTCGACCAGCGTTCGACGACTTTGGCTGAGATCGTCGATCTGCGTTCGACGATTTTCCCTGAGGTCGTCGAGCTGCGTTCGGCGATCGTCGATCTCCGTTCGACGATTTGTGCTGGATTTTAGTTTTCTGAGGCAGATCAGAATTTTTCCTGCCAACCTCTACAACTTCCTTTCCCTTGTCAGAAATGAACTTGATAGGGGTTGTTAGAACAATAGGTTGGCTGGATGAGGCACCCAAGCCCAGTGTACTGTTGAATCTTGAGTTCACTGTGCTTGTGATGTCCATCAGCTTGATGCTTCTCCCATTGAGAGATTCTTCAAGCTTCTTGGCCTCAGAGAGCTCACTCTTCAGTGAAGCTATCTGTTCCCTATAGTTCTCCAACTCCTGAGAGAGTTTGAGGTTTTCTGATTTTAAAACATTTTGTTCAGATAATTGATTTCTGAGAGAGATGATCTCTTTCTCAGACTTTAGCAGGTCTAAACATAGTGCTTTAAATTCAAGTTTAAAATCTTCTGAAGTGAAATCAAAAGAGCTGATTACCTGATCTTCTTCAGGTTGAGTCTCAGAGTCTGACTCTGACTCCTCTTCCTCTGAGTTGTGTTGTGAGGCATTGATTGCCATCATGCAGAACTCCTTTTCCTCTGCATCATCCTCATCATCACTTGAGCTGGAAGAGGCTTCTGACTCCTCTTCAGTCTCACTCCAGGATTCAGCAACAAATCCTTTCCTTGCGTGCTTATTTCTGCTGGAGGAAGGTTTGCTACTTCCATTCCTTTTGGAGTCCTTCTCCTTTCTTCTTTCTTTTCTGTCCCTTCTGTCCTTGTTCTTGTTCTCTGGACAGTCAGGAACCATATGCCCTGGTTTCCTGCAACCAAAGCAAATGATGTCTTTGCTATTGCCAATGGACTTGTCATACCTTGGCTTATCCTGCTCCTTGTATGATCTTCTTCTGAAGTCCTTTCTGGCCATCTTATAGAATCTTTTGGCCAACAAGCTGAGAAGTTCATCATTGGCTGTTCCTTTTTCTTCAGGCAGATCCTCAGTTGCCTTGAATGCTATAGTCTTCTCCTTTCTTGTGGCTGGTGAAGCAGCCTTCTGTTCTTCTTCTCTGTTCTTGATGAGTAGCTCATAAGATTTGAGCTTACCCAACAAGGCTTCAGTGGTGATCTCATTCAGACTTCTGGCATCTTTAATTGGCCAGATTCTTGAATCCCAAGTGCTGGGGAAGCACATTAGGATCTTGTCATTAAGTTCTGTCAGTGAGATCTCTTTGTCTAATGTCCTCAGTTCACTGACAATTAGACTCAGTCTGTTGTACATGTCTCCCACTGACTCTGTTTCTCCCTTCTTGAAGTTCTCATATTGGGAGATGAGATGGGATCTTCTGTCCTTTCTCTCATCAGCTGAGCTAGAGACAATTTCTGAGAGCTTGTCCCAAATCTCCTTGGCTGAATTGCATTCAGCTACTTTTTGAAAAATGTCATCTGACATTGTCTGAGCTAAGATGTTCATTGCCTTGGCATCAGCTACTTTCCACCTTTTGATGTCAGCATCTGTTCCTGATGGAGGTGGAACAGCATTTGTGCTTGTGCCCTCTGGAGGTCTTGGACACACTGTCAAAACAGAATTAAAAATGTCTCCGTCAATAGAATTCATGTAGAGTCTAATCCTTGCTTTCCAAAGTGCAAACTTTGATAGATTGCACACTGGAGGTCTGGTGCTAGCATAATCTTTGTTTTGGGCCATGATTTGTGCAAGCTAAATCTAATAACGAAATATAAAAGAAGGATCTAGTTTGGGATCTTTGGGGTTCAGGTGTTAGCCTGTACAACCAAACAGATATGGTATGTTTAACCAACCTCGCTCTGATACCAATTGAAAGGGGAAACTAGATCTGATATACTCTAGAGGGGGGGTGAATAGAGTATATGGTGCTTTTTGAAACACAAACAAAACTTTTGCAAAGCTTTACAATAATTGTTGTAATGAGTGTAAGTAGGGAAACAGAAATAAAACTAATCACAAAACTAAGCTATGCAGAAACTAAGCACAAGAAAATCTAGGCCAGAAACAGAAAGAAAACATGCAGAACCAGATGACACAAGGAAATATAGTGGTTCCCCAACTTGGGTACATCCACTCTTCTACCACCCTAGGTAGGAATCCACTGCAGGATGAGTTGATCATGTGTCCTGGGCACCAATGAGCTTTTGATAAGGTGCTCAAAAACCAAAACAGATTTTTTTGATCAGGTGTCTTGCCACCAATGAGCTTTTGACAAGGTGCTCAAAAACCAGATTCAAACTTTTGAAGGGAGTTTGAACAACCCTTTACAGAGTGGGGGTGAGAGAGTTATGGCAGTCTTCTCTTTCTCAATCAACTGAGAAGACTAAGTGGATTGATTTCAAAGCTCCCCCTAAGTCCTTGATCTTCAGGAAGATGAGCTTTGCTGAGGGTGATAGGCCTTCAAAGATAGATCTCCAGCAAAAGATGATTTCAGCAAGCTGAAATGTTGAGTGTCTGGAGTCTTGAAATGATGTTGGCCTTGAACACTTTGAGAGCTGAAGAGATCTGAAGATTTGTTTTAAAGCTTGATCTCTTTGATGAGTGTTCTTCAGAATTCTTGTTGACAGAATATTTTCAAAGAGTCTCTGTATATTGAGTTGTGTTTTCTATTCTTGTCAATCTCTCTTAGACTCAAAAACATTCTCTTTTATTCTCTGTGTCTGAATAGGATATCACTCTGTCAAAGACAGTCGTTGGTCTGCATTGATTACAGCCTTAATTGCATAATTTGTTCTGAAGACAAGTCCACTGATTTGTTCCTTGAAAAATCCCTTGAAACTTGCTCCAGAAGTAAATGAAAACGGCTGGCAGATCTTCTGAATTAAATGCAGAATAACTTCTATCTGATTTGAATTTGAATTCTGAAAGATAACTGAAATCGTCGAACTGAGCTCTGCTATCGTCGAGCTGAGCTCAACGAACTGGAAAATGCAAGCAGCAACATAATCGTCGATCTGAGCTCAAGGATCGTCGAACTGAGCTCAGAGATAAGGATCCAGTGCAGAGACAAAATCGTCGACCTGAGCTCAGCGATCGTCGAGTGGAGCTCGACGATATTATGAGGTTTGAGCTCAGCGATCGTCGAATGGAGCTCGACGATCTGTCGAAGTTGAGCTAGACGATCGTCGACCGGAGTTCGACGAAACGTCGTGCTGAGCTCGACGATTAGACTTAGTCTCCAGAAAAACTTTGGTCTTCAGGGCAGCTTCCAAACCTAGACTCCTGATCCCTTAGACTCAATTCTAATTGACCTATTAAGCTATACAGAAGGTCAAACACAGATTCCTAGAGACATAGTTATCCTGACCCAAATTAGTAATAGGGTGTTCCAACACCGCTGTCAGGCTTTCAGCTAGATGGCAGGGCTGGATGTCACTCGGTGGATAGCGATACTTTGAAATTTGGAGGGAGTTCGGATACTTTGCAGGACCCCGAGTGGTGCTCGGCCCCGGGTAGACCCGCTGCCTGGCTCCTACTAGCTGGCAGGTCCATAGGCTCGCCTGGGGGTAAGGGACCCCGAGTGCTACTCGGCCCCAGGTAAACTTGCTGTCAGGCTCTCATTAGCTGGCAGGGCTGTAGGCACACCTGTGGGGAAAGGATTGGTTCTTGGAGATTTATGCTGGACCCCAAGTGATGCTCGGCCCCGAGTAGACCCGCTGCCTGGCTCCTACTAGCTGGCATGTTCGTAGGCTCGCCTAGGGGGTAAGGGACCCCGAGTGCTGCTCGGCCCCGGGTAGACTCGCTGTCAGGCTCTCACTAGCTAGCAGGGCTGTAGGCACACCTGGGGGGAAAGGATTAGCTCCGCGTGTGCAAGAGGATACAAAATATATGGCTTTGTTGTTTCACGAAATCACGAGAAATTATATACTTATTGTAAGTAATGGTATAAGGGCAATTCAATAGCAGTGAGCCAAAAGGTATCGAGTGATTCAAAAAGATCAAAAAGGGCATGGGGAGATTGATGTTCCAAGTGCAAATTTCAGTTTCTCTCAAGATTTGTTTTGGGTTGGCCCCCACTCACCGGATACGTAGGGCTGGATGATTCTTTTCGATCTTGTACCAACCTCGAAAAGAGCGAGGATTGTGTACAACCTCGTAGCCGGGCGAGTGGGACCCTCCCCAAATATCAGACTAGGGGCGTGCTATGGGCGACGAGTTGGTGCGACCCCGTTCGAAGATGTGCGAGTTCTCGTGCGTGCGTGCGAAGGTTTTACGTGCATAGACTTTTAACATATAAATATATATGTTTAATATTTATATTATATTATATTATATATATATATATATATATATATCAGAGATCAGGAAAAAGGGGAGGCAGGGATGAGATAGGCAAGAGGGGCTCGGGTGGAGCGGTGGAGAGGAATAAAAAAGAAGAAAAAAAAAGAAGGAGAAAAAGGAGGGGATCAGGATTCTTTCCCAGGACTAGGGCACAGCTTTCATCCCCCTCTCTCCCGTCGCCGGCAAAGCAGGGCAGGCCGAGCCCCATCGCCCCTCTCCCTCTCTCCCGGCCGCCTAGAGCAACCCGACCCCCCCTCTCTTTCTCCCGACCTGGAGTAGCATACCCTGACCCCCCTCACTTTCTCCCCGCCTAGAGCAAATCGGCCCCCCTCTCTTACTCCCGGCCCGGAGCAGCACACCCCGGCCCCCCTCTCTTTCTCCCGGCCTGGAGCAGCACACCCCGACCTCCCTCTCTCCCAGCCGCCTGGATCACCCCGGCCCCCTCCCTTTCTCTCATACTGGAGCAGGGCTCGGCTTAGAGTGGGGTTCGGCCTGGAGCCGAGCCCTAGCTTTTTACCACCGGTAGCAAGCGGATTGGAGCTTAGATTGGCCACCGCCACCTATAGCAAGCTCAGCCTGGAGCAAGGCTCGGCCTAGAGTAAGGCTCGCCTTGGAGTGGATATCGGCCACCGACGCGGCCGCATGCAGTAAGATCGACCCGGAGCTCCTCTCCCGGCCCCGCCGCCAAGCACGCAACAAGGGTAACGATGTTTCTACTTTGGCAGGTGAAGCCCTCAGTTTACACATTTGCATGGAAGCCCCACTCCACCGACGAGTGGGGAAAGGGAGCTTTCTGATGGGTTGACATTTGCGTCCCCGCTTTTAATTACATTAGTACCTGGAAGCGCGAGTACGGGTCTAGGCATGCTGTGTGAAGCCCATCCGGACGCGTGAGTCAGATTGGTGATGTTCTGGGGTTCCCGGAGAAGACTCCGAGGATGTTGTTTATTAGCCGCTCGTAGGGAATGCTCGCCACAACCCCCAAAGAAGGGGTGTGCGCAATATGTTTGGCCCGCTTATGTTAGCCGACCGATGCCTTGTTGGCCACCACTCGTCGAGATGTTGGCGTACAGGTATTGCAGTACCAAGCAGGGAATAGCGGCTTATGCCCGAGCTCGTGCCGGCCCTCAAAGGCCCTTTTTGTTTATATTGCCAGCCTGCGTGCTGAGTATGGAATTCATATTCCTGTAAATTTAATATGCATGTGATGCTCTGTGCCGGCCCTAGAAGGCCTATGTTATGATGTTAGCGGCCGAATTGGGGCTGCATAGAGTAGGGCTACGGGGCGGTTTTACAGCATTAAAAAGGCGGGCGGGGAACATTTTACATAGACCCGAGGTGGCACCTATAGTTGAGGAGTGGATCTTGAGATCCTCCTTAGATGTTCTGGTCGGCCAAGAGAGCCCTCCGAAGGTGCCTTAGCTCACCCCTTGGCTTGGGAGGGGAAGAGTTTGTTAGTCTTCCGGGTATGCGGCGGGACCTCCACGCTGAGACCTTGGGTCTTTCCCTTGTGTTCCTAGTCTTGTACCTAGATCGTTCACTTGAGGGTAGTAGGTGCGCGGTCACCCCTTCCACAAGGGTCGAACTCCACAGAAGACCGTTTTTCGGTTTCAACATAGCGATTCATCAGGAATTTTCCAATCCTAGAACACCGCAACAAAATGGAATTGCTGAGAGGAAAAATAGGACTCTCATAGAGGCTGGTAGAACCTTTTTAAGTGACTCATCCCTCCCAGAATAATTCTGGCCTGAGGCAGTTAACACTGCATGTTATGTCCTTAATAGGGCTTCTATCACCAAGAGCTATAAGAAGACTCCCTATGAGATCTTGAAGGGCAGAAAACCAAACCTGAGCTATTTTAGGATCTTTGGTTGCAAGTGTTATGTGCTCAACAATGGAAAAGTCCATTTAACTATGTTTGCTGTCAAGTCCCATGAATGGATCTTTGTTGGGTACAACACTCATAGTAAGACATATAGAATCTACAACATATCTACCCAAGTTATAGAAGAGTCAATGTATGTTGTTTTTTATGAATCCAATATGGTTAATTGTGAGCTGCCAAGCTCATCCTCTTATAGTATTGCAGGTACAGAGCAGATGATGGATAAGATGTGTAACGCCCCAAAATTTGAAAGAGGGACGGACCACGTTCAGAGCCAAGTTTGGGTCTTCGTAAGGGTCACACGGCCTAGGACACGGGCATGTCTATGGCCGTGTCGGGATCGGGTTCGACGAAGAACTCGGTTGGTCGACGAACTGCGCTCGACAAAGTGTCAAGACAATGAACACGGCCTAGGACACGGGCGTGTCCCTGGCCGTGTCATGTTCGGGTTCGATGATTTTCGCGTTGTCAACGAAAATGCGCTCGACGATCGTCGAGAGGACGAACACGGCCTGGTATACGGGCGTGTCTCAGGCCGTATCCTGCTTGGGATATTAGCTGGGTCGTGTGAGTGGATAAACAAGGCCTGGAGCCCAAGCGTGTTCGTGTGTGACACGGGCGTGTCAAATGTGACACGGGTGTGTTGAGTACCCGTGTTCTCCTCGGGTTGTGTTTGGCCCTGTGTCGATGGAGGAACACTCCCAGGCACACGGGCGTGTACGATATGATACGGGTGTGTCAACTTTGACACGGTCGTGTTCAGAGCCCATGTCCTATTTTGGGTGTGACGGTTTTGGTGTCGATTGAGGCACACGGCCTTGGACACGGGCATGTCTCAAGCCGTGTTCGGCCCAGGAATTTTGGTTTAAGTGTGAATCGTGGTCGTTCGTTTCCTTCTAATGGGATCTGATGGTTCAGGGCTGTCCTGGCTGAGTTATGTTCGGGAATAGGGTTTGAAACCCTCATTCTTCTTCAAGTTTCTCTTTCTAAGCTTTTAGAGAGAAGGGAGAGCAAGGAAGAAGGTGAAGGAGAGATTCGACTGTGGGAGAAGCTTCGGAGCCCCAAATTGCGAGCCAAGTCCAGATCCGCAGAGGCAAGTCCATTGTGGTGGTTTTCATCCGGCTAAGTTCTCATGGCTAGGAACAGGGGCCTTAAGGTAACGACACTTCTCCTCTTGGTTTTTAGGATGTGTGTTTAGCATCTTTTCTTTCAAGCTTTTGGGCACCAAATCTCTCAAATGAGAGGGGTTTGAGTCGCCTTGGTTCAAGAGGAACCTCCGGGTCAATTGAGTCTGTCCCCGGCATGATTTTGCATTAGAGATCCGCTCTGTTAGTGGATTAGGCATGGAGGGTAAAGCCGTAGTCGCGATCGTTAGTTTGACTCGGTGATGTTGCATAGCGACCCTTAAGGATTTTGTAGAAATCCATTGCGGCAGGATGCCGTTTGTGATGTTTGTGTTTCCCCCTTTTCTCGAGTGAGTGCGTGTAGCTGGAATAGGACAAGGTTAGCTCCGCAATGGTGGTAGATGGTCTCCTTGGTGGACAAGGTTAGCTCCGCATTGGCGGTAGATGGTTTCCTTGGTGCGCAGGGGCGTTGCGGTACAAATGATGGATTAGGGTGGGAATGATTATGGATTGTGATGTGGTAAGGCGTGGCTTTGTCTCCATGGTCGGCTGGCTATCCCGTGACGTGCAAGTCATGTGGGGAGAGTGTCTCGACGAGACTAGTGCCCTTTTGTGAGACTGACGAGAACGTCAAGCATGGGGCAAGCCCGGGCAATGAGGCAACGAGCAGGTGGGATCCAGCATGGGTTCTTAGAATTGGTCAGTGTGTGAGACGGAATCCTAACGCGAGAAGTTAGAGCTTGCATACAAGCCCGGGTCTTAGAACCATGAGCAGGTGGGGCCTTGGCAAGAGTTCCGTGTGGCGGCTTGTATGCCATTAGGGGAATTGCAGTACCCTTTTGTTTGTGGTTTAACGCTAATGGGTAAATTGGAAGTACCCAGATGTTATGATGATGTGCTAGTTGTATACGCAATAAGGCGCCTTGGGCGAAGCCCGGGTTTTGCATACATGCTGCATAGTAGGCCCCTTTTTACTATATGCTCAACATAGAAAACGTGTTTGTTGTTTGAGACATCCAAACCTGTTCTTTTAAAGCTTTACTTATTTATGTATATGGTATACGAAGTGCTGACTTGCAGGTTGAAGGGGTACCCCAGGGTCCGTTAGGGGCGGCCGGGAGGAGATGTGTTTGTTACACAGTTTGAGGTCAGCCTTTGCTGACCCACATTACAACAAATTTTTACAGGGCAAGGATCGCAAGCAGGAGCTAGCTCGCAGGCCAAAAAGGCCTAAGCCTCATGAAGTGTTTCAAGTTTTGTACTAGCTCTTTTTGGTGGCATTGAATGTTTGATTCTCTTATTTTCCGGCTTACATGTCGAGGTAGTTTAGGAGTGCGCGTGCACATTGATGCTTGATGTTATCATGTGAGTTTTGGACTGTCTTTTGTTGTAAGGTCTTAAGGTCATTTCGATACTCTTATATGTGGATAGCTTCTGGTCTTGTTTGTTGTTTTCGCTGTTTTTTGGTATTGAGTTTTGAGATTGGGTAGTTAATATCATCTTTTAATGCTAAAGTTGTGGCCTCTGTATGTTGTGGGGCTCCGGCCGGACCCATATTATACAGTCATTATAGGGGAGGTGTTACAATTTGGTATCAAAGCCATGTTGCGTCCAAAGTCAGTTAGGGCAGTCGATTTAACATAATTGGATCGCGTATAGAAGTTATCCACATAGGAGTAATGCGGGACCATGAGTGTCCTTATGTTTGAGTCTTGCGATTAAGAGACTGATTTCTTATTTCCTTGCTTTTCTTAAGAGTGCAAGCAACGAGGCAGGTATGTCGAGACCACGAGAAGAGCTTTCGGCGAGCAGCGCCACTGCTCAGGGTCCTTTGGGCATGGGTGTAAACCCAGCCGACTTCTGTTGCATGTTTGCAGAAGCAATGGTGGCAGCCCAAGCTGCAGCGACAGCTCAAGTAGCAACCCCTGCTGCTCAGGTAACAACTCCTGCTACCCCGGATACGGCGACGACCGTGTCGGGCGGAGTAGCCAGACGAGCAGAGCCGTTGGCCGAAAGGGTGGTTGTAGGGCATGGAGACCGGCAGATGAAGTATTTTCTGAGCTTCCATCCTCCAACGTTCAAGGCAGTCGGTACACCGAATGATGCAGAGGATTGGTGGGCATGGATGCTAGAGCTTCTGAGGGCGGCAGAGATGCCAGAGGAGAAGAAATCTGAGTTTGCGGCCTTCATGTTAGAGGTTGATGCGAAGTTGTGGTGGGTGAGCCATAGCGGTCGCATGTTTCCTGGACGCACCTCGTCCATGGAAGAGTTTGGGAATGCTTTCCTAAATAAGTACATTCCTGTTTCGACAAGGTTGGCCCTCCAAAGGCAGCTTCTGTACTTGGTGCAGCGGGATAAGACGGTGGACAAGTATGTACAGGAGTTCACTCGGTTGGGTCGTTATGCAGGAACGACAATGGCAGACGATGAGGAGAGGGATATCCTCTTCTACCAGGGGCTGAGGGAGAATCTAAGACAACCCCTCATCGCCATAAAGAGAGCTAGTTTCAATGAGTTGGTTGAGGCTGCCAGGACGTTGGAGAGTGATCTGTAGCGAAGCCAACGTCGTAAAGGTTTTGCGCCCAAGCAAGGGGAAGGGAAGCCTTCTCAATCCCAAGCAAATTCTGAAGGGAATAGGTGGAGGAAAAAGCCTTACCCATTCAAGTCCGGTGAGAAAAGCAAATGGACGTCTAGAGGGTCTCACTCTAAGAGACCACCGACGTGCTTCAATTATGGTAAGGCGGGGCACATAGCTCATTTTTGTACTCAAGGAGGTGCGGAGCAGGAGCCAAGGTAGGATCAGACTGTGCGCTCTCTCCCAAGTACCGCGGAGAAAGGGAAGATGGCGGAGTCTAGCGCTTCTCGGTTCCAAACAGTGGAACCAAGGGCCTACAACCTTGGGCAGCGGGAAGCGATCCGCCAACCCGATGTGGTGACAGGTATGAGGAAGTTTAAGTTTAACCTTGTGCTTTATACTTTTAGACCATTATATTTGATGTCTATGTTTTAGGCTTTGTGTTAGTTTCCGGATACCCCACTAGGGTATTGTTTGATACGGGAGCGTCGCACTCTTTTCTTGCAGAAAGCTTCATCCGAAGAATTGGAGTTGAGTCGTTCTCGGCGGACGCAGAGCTGAAGGTGCGCATGCCCAATGGGTCATCCATGACCACCGGGGAGAAAGGGGGCATTTGTTGGAAGCTAGGCAGAGTTGACTTCATGTTGATAGCAGCGGTCCTACCGTTAGTTGAGTTTTATGTGATATTGGGAATGGACTGGCTAGCAGAGCAGCGTGCCAGTATTAATTGTCTATCCAAGGTGGTGACCCTAAGAAGCCAGGGGGAGTAGCCCTTGTAGCATTATTGGAGGTTCTCCTTTCCAAGTTATCACTTGGGGAAGTGCCCGTAGTGGTAGAGTTCAAGGATGTGTTTCTGGATGAACTTCCTGGAGCGCCTCCTCGACGGGAGATTGATTTCTCGATTGAGTTAGTGCCAGAGGCTAAGCCAGTGTCATGTCCTCCATTTAGGATGGCACCAAAGGAGTTGGCTGAACTCAAGGTACAGTTACAGGAACTGTTGGAGCAGGGGTATATCAGACCAAGTTCTTCACCGTGGAGAGCACCTATGTTGTTTGTGAAGAAGAAATACGGTAGTATGCGGCTGTGCATAGACTACCGAGAGTTTAATAAATTGACTGTCAAGAATAAGTATCTGATTCCTCGGATAGACGACTTATTCGACTAGTTGGTGGGTTCTGTGGTGTATTCAAAGTTGGACTTGAAGTCAGGATACTATCAGTTGCGAATTCAGGATGAGGACATACCCAAGATAGCATTTGGTACGAGGTATGGTCACTTTGAGTTCTCTGTGATGTCGTTCGGGCTGACGAACGCACCATCCGTATTCATGGATTTGATGAATCGAGTATTTCGGGAATACTTGGACTCTTTTGTAGTTGTATTTATTTATGACATTCTGGTGTACTCCTAATCGGAGGTAGAGCATGAGACTCACTTGAGAGTAGTCTTGTAAGTGTTGAGACAGAATCAGCTTTATGCAAAGTTCTCGAAATTCGAGTTCTGGCTAGAGAAGGTTGCACTTTTGGGCCACGTGATTAGTGGGGATGGGGTGGCGGTAGATCTAACAAAAGTGGAAGCCATCAGAGATTGGCCGATTTTGAGAACCGTGGCGAAAGTCTGATGTTTTCTTGGACTAGTCGGGTACTATAGAAGATTCGTAAAAAAACATTTCTCAGATAGCTCTATTACTCACATCACTAACTCGTAAGGATCAGAAGTTTGTGTGGACTCAGGAGTGTAGTCAGGCATTTGAGACACTGAAGGAAAGGCTGATGACAGCTCCAATCCTAAGTCTACCAAAAGAGAATGAAGGATTTAAAATTTTCAGTGATGCATCGGGATGCGGTTTGGGTTGCGTTTTGGTGCAACATGGCAGTGTGATAGCCTATGGGTCTAGGCAGCTGAAGCCTCATGAGAAGAATTACCCCGTCCATGACTTGGAATTGGCGGCGGTAATCTTTGCGTTGAAGTTGTGGTGGCACTATGTTTATGGTGCGAAGGTGGAGATCTTCACGGATCATAAAAGTCTGAAGTATCTCCTAGATCAGAAGTACTTGAATATGCGGCAGCGCAGATGGGTCGAGTTCCTTGGAGACTACGAGGTGGCGATTCAGTATACGCCAGGCAAAGCAAATGTGGTGGCAGATGCCTTGAGTAGAAAATTCTTTGGGCAAGGGAATTGGATTGAAGCTCATGATGAGCGGTTGGTTCTGGACTGGGAGTCCATCGGCTTGGAGTGCGTAGCAAGGGGCGAGTCTAGCATGTCTCGGTTGAACTGGATTGAAATGTAGAACGATTTGTTTGATCGTATTCGGCAAGCGACTCGTTTGGATGTGGAGTTCCAACCTTACATTGCAGTAGCTCAAACGAGCGAGAGCAGTGCCTGGGAGATAATTGATGGGATTCTGAGGAAGGACGGAAGAATTTGTGTACTGCAATTCGGCATGCTCTGTGAGGAGTTGATGTTTGAGCCTCACTTCACAAAGTACTCCGTTCACCGGGGCAGTGCAAAGATGTAATTGGATATGAAGAAATCCATTTGGTGGCCTGGACTGAAGCGGGACGTAGCTTTGTATGTGAATCGATGCTAAACTTGTGCCTTGGTGAAGGCCGAGTGTTAGAAGCCGGACGGGTTCCTGAAGCCTCTTACAATCCCCGAGTGGAAATTCGATGACATCTCCATGGACTTTGTGCATGGGTTACCTAGATCGCAGCAGGGTAAAGTTGAGTCCAAGGTTTTTGGGACTTTTAGAGGTTATAAAATGGGTGGGAGAAGCAGCATACTGATTGGCGTTGTCTGTAGAGCTGAGTGGATTACATGACATCTTCCATGTCTTTGTCTTGAGGAAAGACTTGCTAGAGGCTAGTGTGGTGATCGATTCGGCATCGGTGTTGATAGAAGAGGACTTGAGGACGCAATTTCATCCAGTTGCTATAGAGGATTCAGAAATTCGGCAGTTACGGAACAAAGAGATCAAACTCGTAAAAGTTCGATGAGACAACTGCGGTCGTGAGGAGCCCTCTTGGGAGCGAGAACAGACCATGCTGGAGGAGTATCCAGAGTTTTTCCGTTCAGGTATCATTTAAGTTATGTGTACCTTTTACTTTCTGTAATTTTGGGACAAAATTCTTTTTAGGGGGAGAGAGTTGTAATGACCCAAAATTCGAAAGAGGGACGGACAGCGTTCAGAGCCAATTTTGGGTCTTGGTAAGGGTCGCACGGACTAGGACACGGGCGTGTCCATGGCCGTGTCGGGCTCGGGTTCGATGAAGAACTCGGGTGGTCGACGAACTACGCTCGACGAAGTGTCGAGACAGTGAACACGACCTAAGACACGGGCGTGTCTATGGCCGTGTCGTGTTCGGGTTCGATGATTTTTGCGTGGTCAACAAAAATGCGCTCGACGATCGTCGAGAGGACGAACACGGCCTGAGACACGGGCGTGTCCCAGGTCGTGTCCTGCTCGGGATGTTAGCTGGGCCATGTGAGGGGATAAACATGGCCTGGATCCCAGGCATGTTCGTGTGTGACACGGGCATGTCAAATGTGATACTGGCGTGTTGACTACATGTGTTCTCCTCGGGTTGTGTTTGGTCCTGTGTCGATGGAGGAACATGCCTAGGCACACATGCGTGTATGGCGTGACACGAGCGTGTCCACTTTGACACGGGCATGTTCAGAGCCCGTGTCCTATTCTGGGTGTGACGGTTTCAGAGTCGATTGAGGCACACGGCCTTGGACACGGGCGTGTCTCATGCCGTGTTCGGCCCAGGAATTTTGGTTTAAGTACGAATCATGGCCATTCGTTTCCTTCTAATGGGATCTGATGGTTCAGGGCTGTCCTGGCTGAGTTATATCCTGGAATAGGTTTGAAACCCTCATTCTTCTTCAAGTTTCTCTTTCTAAGCTTTTAGAGAGAAGGGAGAGCAATGAAGAAGCTGATGGAGAGATCCGGCTGCCAGAGAAGCTTCGGAGCCCCAAATCACGAGCCGAGTCCAGATCCGTGGAGGCAAGTCCGTTGCGTTGGTTTTCATCCGGCTAAGTTCCCATGGCTAGGAAGAGGGGTCGTAAGGTAACGACACTTCTCCTCTTGGTTTTTAGGATGTGTGCTTAGCATCTTTTCTTTCAAGCTTTTGGGCACCAAATTTCTCAAACAAGAGGGGTTTCGGTCGCCTTGGTTCAAGAGGAACCTCCGGGTTGATTGAGTCCATCCCCGACATAATTTTGCATTAGAGATCCGCTCCGTTAATGGATTGGGCATGGTGGGTGAAGTCATAGTCACGACCGTTAGTCCGACTCGGTGATGTTGCATAGCGAGCCTTAAGGATTTCGTAGAAATACATTGCGGCAGGATGTCGTTTGTGATGTTTGTGTTTTCCCCCTTTTCTCGAGTGAGTACGTGTAGCCGAAACCAGACAAGGTTAGCTCCGCAATGGCGGTATATGGTTTCCTTAGTGGACAAGGTTAGCTCCGCATTGGCGGTAGATGGTTTTCTTAGTGCACGGGGATATTGTAGTACAAATGATGGATTAGGGTGGGAATGATTATGGATTGCAATGTGCTAAGGGGCGGCTTTGTCTCCGTGGTCGGCTTGCTATCCCGTGACGTGCAAGTCATGTGGGGAGAGTGTCCCAGTGATACTAGTTCCCTTCTATGAGACTGACGATAACGCCAAGCATGGGGCAAGCCCGGGCAATGAGGCTACGAGCGGGTGGGGTCCAGCAAGGGTTCTTAGAATCGGTCAGTGTGTGAGACGGAATCCTGACGCGAGAAGTCAGAGCTTGCAGGCAAGCCCGGATCTTAGAACCATGAGCGGGTGGGGCCTTGGCAAGAGTTCCTTGTGGCGGCTTGTATGCCATTAGGGGAATTGCAGTACCCTTTTGATTGTGGCTTAACGCCAATGGGGAAATTGGAAGTACCCATATGTTATGATGATGTGCTAGTTGCATACGCAATAGGGTGCCTTGGGCAAAGCCCGGGTTTTGCATACATGTTGCATAGTAGGCCCCTTTTTACTATATGCTCAACATAGAAAACGTGTTTGTTGTTTGAGACATCCAAACCTGTTATTTTAGAGCTTTACTTGTTTTTGTATATGGTATACGAAGTGCTGACTTGCAGGTTGAAGGGGTACCCCGGGGTCCATTAGGGGCGGGTGGGAGGAGATGTGTTTGTTACACAGTTTGAGGTCAGCCTTTGCTGATCCACGTTACAACCAATTTTTATCGGGCAAGGATCGCAAGCAGGAGCTAGCTCGCCGGCCAAAAAGGCCTAAGCCTCATGAAGTTTTTCAAGTTTCGTACTAGATATTTTTTGGTGGCATTGTATGTTCGATGCTCTTGTTTTCGGGCTTGCATGTCGAGGTAGTTTAGGAGTGCTTGTGCACATTGATGCTTGATGTTATCATGTGAGTTTTGAACTCTCTTTTATTGTAAGGCCTTAAGGCCGTTTTGATACTCTTATATGTGGATAGCTTCTGGTCTTGTTTGTTGTTTCCGATGTTGTTTGGTATTGAGTTTTGAGATTGGGTAGTTAATATCATCTTTTAATGTTATAGCTGTGACATCTGTATGTTGTGGGGCCCCGGCCGGACCCATATTATATGGTCATTACAGGGGAGGTGTTACAAGATGACCATCAAGGAAGCAACCCCCACAATCCTAGATAATGATGACAGACTGCCTATTCCAAGAGAAGGGGAAAACATACCTGAAGAAATTGAAGACCAGCTAGCTGAAAACCCTGAAGATCAGTAAGCTGCAGTTAGACTGCCTCCAGCTACCATGCATCTAAGGGACCATCCAGTACATCAAATTATTGGTGATACAAATCATGGTGTCCCAACCAAAAGCAGGAGCATGAATACAGCTCTCTACTCAAGCTTTCTGTCTCAAGAAGAGCCCAAAAAGTTTGAAGAAGCAATCAAGGACTAGTTATGGATTGGAGCAACGCAAGAAGAACTGGACCAATTTAAGAGATGTAAGGTCTAGAAGTTGGTTCCCAGACCACAAGGATAAAATGTCATAAGGACCAAGTGGATCTACAGGAATAAGTTGGATCAAAATGGTATTATTGTCAAGAATAAGGCTGGACTATTGGCTAAATGCTACAGACAAGAAGATGACATAGACTCTGATCAGACCTTTGCCCTAGTAGCCAGATTGGAAGCCATAAGGATTTTTCCTGCATTTTATGTCTATCAGGGATTCAGAGTCTACCAGATGGATGTTAAATTAGCATTCCTGAATGAGGACCTAAAAGAGGAAGTATATATGGATCAGCCACCAGGTTTTGTAGATCCTAACTCTTCTAATTTTGTTTATAAGCTTAGGAAAGCTCTATATGGAATAAAGTAAGACCTTAGGGCTTGGTATGAAATCTTGTCCAATTTCTTATTGAGAACAAATTCTCAAGGGGGAAGATAGACAAGACCCTATTCCTAAAGGAATCAAAGGGCGAGCTTATCTTAGTCTAGATATATGTCGATGACATTATCTTTGGATCTGTTGATGACAACCTATGCAAGAAGTTTGCTAAACTTATGCAAGGGAAGTTTGAAATCAGCAGCATGGGTGAGCTCAAGTTCTTCTTGGGACTCCAAGTAAGATATATTGATGATGGCTTGTCCATATCCCAGTCCACGTTCACCAGGGAGCTAATCAAAAAGTATGGTATGGAGAATGCCTCCATCATGAGAAATCCCATGGTATCAAGTATGCCTATAGGAAAAGATGAGGCAGGGAAACCTGTTGATGAGTCTTTGTATAGAGGGATAATTGGTTCCCTTCTATACCCGATTGCTAGTAGGCCTGACATCATGTATGCTACATGTGTCTGTGCTAGGTATCAGGTCTGCCCTATAGAATCTCATTACTTTGCTGCCAAGAGAATCTTGAGGTATCTTAAGGGCACAACAGATCTTGGACCATGGTACCCTAGAAATATGGATTTTGGTCTAACAGGATTTTCAGATGCATATTTTGCAGGTTGCAAAGAAGACAGGAAAAGCACTACTAGCTATAGAGGGGGAGTAAGAAGGCTAGTTTCTTGGAGCAGTAAGAAGCAAACTAGTGTGGCTATATCCACTGCTGTGTCAGAATATATATCAGTAGGCAGCTGCTATGCTCAACTACAGTGGATCCAACATCAGCTCCAGGATTACAACCTTTAGGTAAGTAGAACTCCTCTCTACTGTGATTTTACATGTGCTATTTCTATTGCTAGGAATCTTGTCTCTCATAGCAGGACTAAGCATATAGAAATAAGATATCATTTTATTAGGGAGCATATGGAGAAGGAAGACATTAGTCTTGAGTTTATCCCCACAGACAAGCAAGTGGTTGATATCTTCATTAAGCCATTAGATGAAGCAAAGTACAACACCCTCAAATTTGATTTGGGTATGTTGAACTTGGCATAGCTTCAGGCACTCCCTTCTTGTATTATTTTTTTGGTGCAGCAATTATTCCTCTTGCTGGACATATAGACTCCCCAGTGGTATCAATTCACTGATGCTTCTACTGAGGGGGAGTAAGTTACTCTGAAGAAAAGAGAGAAGATCAGCCAGTGGAAGGGCCAGCCCCTATCTGCCTATTCTGCAGAAGTCAAAAGGGGGTGATAAGAGAGAAGGCCTTAGCAAGGGGTAGACATTATAAGGGGGGAGATGGAAAAGGGGAAAGAAGGACATATCCATACATGTGGCACTCAAGTAAGGACAAACACCTTGCAGCAAAATAGAGGGAGTAAGTGATGCTCACCATACAGGCAGGAAATGAGGTACATTTACTTATAGCTTATCAGAACTTCAATATTTATTTTGTTGTATAGTTTGTGTGTGTCATTTACCAAGGAAAGAAGACATTTTTATGAGGGTTTTGATTTTTTTCAAAGAGGGGGAGATTGATGGGTCCATTGTTCCCAATGTCCCTGATTTGTTAGAAGTCAAACAGGTCAATATCACACACGTCAACTGTATGTGATGTGCATTTGAGGTCTTGAGTGCAGGTTAGTCCATATCAATTGATTGGACATGTGGAAACAATAAGTGTGGTGCTGGACATAGCAAAATTGATTAAGTCCACAGGCATTGAGTGGAGCAAGCTCAATCAATGCCAGAGGTATGGATTTAATATTGTCTAGTAGAAATTCACCCAAGTCCACAGGTGTTGAGTGAGGACAGCTCACTTAATACTATATAACAAATAGCGTTGAGTCTATCTCAGCCTAACTGTTAGATACCCAGAAATTTGGCCAGTACAAAAAAGTTGAGTGTAGTATACTCACTCAATGTCATACAGTAAAAAGGTTGTGAGTCAGGCTGAGTCAGTCTAAGCCTAGAGAAATTGGCTGAAAATATGGCTAAGTCCACAAGCGTTGACTGTGGTCTACTCACTCAATGCCATACAGCTTTTAGCATTGAGTGTTGTTGTGCCAGTTAACTCCACAAAAAAGTTGGGTAAAAAATTTGACTAAGTCCACAGACGTTGAGTGTAGCTTACTCACTCAACGCCAGATAATAGAAAAATTTTGTTAAGTAGTTTGGCATTGAGTGGAGCTTACTCTCTTAATGCCAAGGGGCAGAAATATTTGCTAAGGCAAATGGAGTTGAGTGAGACAAACTCACTCAACTCACTCAAGCTCACTCGACGCTCTCAACACCTTAAAGCGAAAAATTTGGCTAAGTCCAAATACATGGTTATCTTGGCTTTCATCGAGCTCAGCTTTCGTCGAACTGAGCCTACAGTTCGTCGAACTGAGTTTAACCTTTCATCGAACTAAGTCTAAAGTTCGTCGAACTGATTTTACGCATTCGTCGAACTGAGCTTAACATTTGTCGAACGGAGCTCAGCATTCGTCGAGCTCAATACCTAAATAGACAGAATTTTGTCTAAGTGTTGTAGCGTTGAGTGATACCTACTCACTGAACGCCTTTGTTTCTTATGATTGAATTTTGTCTAAGTCCACAGATGTCGAGTCATGCTGACGTCAGCAGCGTCAAAAGCTCAACCAAAATTCAGATGTGGAAATGTTGTCAAATACATTGGCGGCTAGCTGTTATCATCTTCTACACTTTCCAAGAAGTATTTTCATCATTAAGTGTTGGGGCCCACACACAGCAAAGATCCGTTGAATCAAGATTAAATGGAAAGCATGCGCTGAATGGCTCAATCTTGGCCATCAATCTTGGTGGTGGGACCCACTGCTCAATTGGCCTTCAGAAAATAAAAAGAAGCAAATCGGCCAGAGCAATTAATCGATTCTTTGTCTAGGTTTTTTGAAAACGAAAAGTACGGCTGAACTTCATCTTCTTCCTCTTCATTTTCATCGAGCTTGAAGAAGTTGATCTGCACAAAGAACCTTGCTAGGAATGAGATAGCTGAAGCAATCACCATCTGCAATAGCAAGATCAGAAGCTATTCTGAGGAAGCAGATCTACAGTTCTGCAGAGAAAAGAAAGCTAGTTGAAGAAAACTTCTACTGCCTACTTATTATCTTCAACAGAAATAGCTTAGACTGATATCTGCTTAGTCCAAGAAGAAGAAGACACAGAGATCTTGCTCTGGTGTCTATTCATCTCACTCTTTATATCTTCTTCTGTAAAGATTCTTTGTGAATCTGGAGTTGTAAGCCTGTATTATAAAGGCTAAGGTATTTGTGACATGTGTTCGACTTTGTGCCGGGTGGTAGGTATTTGTGACCTGGGTTTTGCTTAGTGCCTAAGTTGTAGGTCTGTATGAGTTGTGTGGTCCTACGGGATCTGTGTTGTAAGCTCTTGAGGAGCTGAGTTCTAAAGGGAGAGTCGAATCTAACACATTGTTAGATAGGCATAGAGGGACAGTGGATGTACCCAAGATTGGGGAACCACTATAAAATTGTTCTGTCGTTTGTGATTATTCTTGAAAGCTGATAACTAACCAATCATCAGGTACAGAAATCTGATAACAAGTTAGAAATTTTAAATAGAGACACAAACATATTCATCAAGTTGAAAGGGCGCGTCAACAAGCCCCAGTACTCGAAGATGAAAGGGCTCGTCAAAATACTTAAATTGTGTCGACACTGTTGATAAGTGTTGACACAGACTTATAATGTCTCGACAACCATATGTCGACACAAGTATAGTCGACAGAATATATGTGTCGACACTTGTTAATGTGTCGATACCGCTTAGCTCGACACTTAGTCGAGACTGTACTTGTCTAATTCTGTGTAAATCTTAAGTGTCGACACCACCTTGGATGTGTCGACACCTACCCTGCATGTGTCGACACTAATTCTCTGAAGTGTCGACACCAACTTCCTAGATGTGTCGACACCTTTTCTCTGAAGTGTCTACACCACTTTTCTGTGTCGACACAAACAACTCTGTGTGTCGACACCTTTTTACTTAGCCAATTTTGAAAACTTATTCTAAGTTTATCATACCTAATTCAATTTTAAATCTATTGAATTTGGTTTCTTCTAAGGGCTTAGTGTACATGTCAGCTAGCTGATTATCTGTATTAACATACTCTAGGGAAATATCTCCTTTTTCCACATGTTCTCTTAGAAAATGGTATTTAATTTCTATATGCTTAGTCCTACTATGGGAAACATGATTGTTTGCAACAGAAATAGCACTAGTAGAATCACAAAATAGAGGTGTTCTACTTACTTGTATATCATGTTCTTCAATCTGATGTTGTATCCATAGAAGTTGAGCACAGCAACTTCCTGCAACAACATATTCTGATTCTGCTGTGGAGATAGCCACACTTGTTTGCTTCTTGCTACTCCATGATATCAGCCTTCCACCTAGGAATTGACAGGTACCAGTTGTACTTTTCCTATCTTCCTTGCAGCCTGCAAAATCTGCATCTGAATAACCTGTCAGTTCAAAGTCTCCATTCCTAGGGTACCAAAGGCCTAAATAAGGAGTGCCCTTAAGATATCTCAGTATTCTTTTGACTGCTGTCAAATGAGATTCTTTAGGGCAAGCTTGGTACCTAGCACAGACACATGTAGCATACATGATATCCGGTCTACTTGTAGTCAAATACAATAGGGAGCCAACTATCCCTCTATACAAAGTCTCATCTACAGGTTTATCTGCATCATCTTTGCTAAGAGACATACTTGACCCCATAGGAGTTTTCATGGTACTGGATGATTCCATACCATACTTTCTTATCAATTCTAGGGTGAACTTAGACTGGCATATGGATAAACCATTCTCAGTCTGTCTAACTTGGAGACCCAAGAAGAACTTAAGTTCCCCTATACTGCTCATCTCAAATTGTCTTTGCATTAGTTTTGCAAACTTTTTGCAAAGACTACTTTCAGTAGACCCAAATATGATGTCATCTACATATATTTGGACTAGTATGATCTTGCCTCTGGATTCCCTAAGGAATAGAGTCTTGTCTATTTTCCCCCTTGTGAATTTTTTCTCAATGAGGAAACTATACAGGGTTTCATACCAAGCCCTAGGGGCTTGTTTTAATCCATACAAAGCCTTCCTAAGTCTATAAACAAAATTAGGTTTAGTTGAATCAACAAAATCTGATGGTTGTTCCACATAGACCTCTTCCTTCAGATTGACATTCAAAAAGGCTGACTTAACATCCATTTGGTATACTTTAAACCCTTGATAGGTTGCATGGGCCAATAACATTCTTATTGCCTCCAGTCTGGCTACTGGAGCAAAGGTTTGATCAAAGTCAATACCTTCTTCCTGCCTATAACCTTTTGCAACCAGTCTTACTTTGTTCTTGATAATCACTCCAAGTTCATCCATCTTGTTCCTGAAGATCCACTTAGTCCCAATTATGTTGTGGTCTTTTGGTTTAGGAACAAGCTCCCAGACTTTGCATCTCTTGAACTAATTCAGCTCCTCTTGCATTGCCTCAATCCAATGAGGGTCTAGGATGGCTTTTTTAAATTTCTTTGGCTCTACTTGGGATAGAAAACTGGAGTAGAGTACTGAACTTAGATTTTTGCTCCTTGTTTTTACCCCTTGTCTTAGATCACCAATAATTTGATTCGCTGGATGATCTCTTAGATGCCTAGTAGCTGGAGGCAGCCTGGCTTCAGGTTGAACTCCTTCAGCTTCTTTAACTTGTTGCACCCCTTGATCTTCTTCTACATCAGGTGCATCTAGTACTCCCCCTGGACAACTGCCACTATCATTCACTTGTTGTCTTGCAGTAGAAGTTTCTTCAATAGTAAGCTTGTCCATCTTCTTAGTCACACCTGTGGAGCTGCAAATACTTCTGGACAATTCATGGTTAATGAGTCTAGCTTCATCAAATACAACATGTACTGATTCTTCTACAACTTGAGTAGTCAAGTTGTACACCCTATAAGCCTTACTGTTGTTGCTGTACCCAATAAAGATCCCCTCTTGGGATTTGGCAGCAAACTTGGTCAAGTAAGACTTACCATTGTTAAGTATATAACATTTACAACCAAAGATCCTGAAATAGGATAGATTTGGTTTTCTGCCTTTCACAATCTCATAGGGGGTCTTGTTGTGACTTTTGGTGATAGTAGCCCTATTAATTACATGGCATGCAGTGTTTACTGCCTCAGCCCAGAAATATTCTGGGAGAGATGTGTCACTTAATAGGGTTCTACCAGCCTCTATCAAGGTTCTATTTTTCCTCTCAGCAATGCCATTTTGCTGAGGTGTTCTTGGTGAAGAAAATTCCTGAAATATCCCAAACTCTTCATATAGCTTTGTCATACTATCAGACTGGAATTCAGTACCATGGTCACTTCTTATTTTGACCACTGTACTGTCTAACTCATTCTGAATTTGTTAGACAAAACTATAGAAGATACAAGGTGTTTCAGATTTCTGTCTAAGGAAGAACACCCAAGAAAACCTTGAGTAGTCATCTACAACCACAAATGTGTAGACCTTCCTACCTAGGCTGTGAACTGGCATAGGACCAAAGAGATCCATATGCAAGAGGTATAAGCACCTCACAGCATCTTTGTTTTCAATGCTATTAAATGTGGATATAGTCTGCTTGCCCTTTTGACAAGCTGAGCATATCCCATCTTTAATACACTTAACCTGAGGACTATTCCTCACTAACTCTTTGCTATAGAGTTGACCAATTATCTTGTAGTTGAGATGGGCTAGCCTCTTGTGCCATTTGACACAATGAGAGACTTTCTCATCAGCAACAAGACACACAGGAGAAACATTGTTCTCACACATAATGTCTAGACAATAGACATTTCTTTTTCTATAACCAGTCAGAATGATCTCTTGATCATTTGATCTCCCGATATGACAACCATCTTTGATAAATGAGATGTCATATCCTAAATCACTTAACTGACTTATACTAATGAGGTTATGTTTCAAACCTTTAACATAAGCCACTTGAGTAATAGTTATAAGGTTGCTAGAAATGTTACCAAAACCTTTAATGATTCCTTTTTCAGAACCACCAAAGGTGACTTTAGGACCATCCTTGATTGGTGTGTAGTCCTTTAGCAATCCCCTAGTTCCAGTCATGTGCCTGGAACATCCACTGTCCAAGTACCATATTGGGGCATGGTCACTTGGACTCACCTGCAAAACAGATTAGTTAACCTTAGAACCCAAAGAATTCTTGGGTCCTTGGTGCTGGTTAGTTTTCATCTTAACAAAGCTACCTGCAGATCTTCCATAGTTTGCTACTCACCTTGGCACTAGAATTGTGCCAACAGTCTATGGCAAAGTGGCCTACCTTGCCACAGCACCAGCACTCAAATCTATTGTACCTTTGCTTAGGTACAACCCTAGCTGTTTTATCTACAGCAGGCTTGTTGAGTACTGGGGCTTTGCCCTTAGACTTGTACTGAACAGTCCTAGCAGGTTTAGTAAACCCCAATCTAGTTTTACCCTTGTGAGGTATAAACTCATCTATCAGAGGTAGAACTGATTTTGGTTTAGAGAACCTTGCTACTATATCTCTCTCCTTCTGAAGACTAATCTCCAGATTTCTGATTTGATCATTCTTAAATGTTATAGTCCCCATCTGAATAACAGTTATGTTCTTCAGCCTGGCTATTTCATTTAGTCTTTGATCAATCAACTTATCAAAATCTGTTGCAGCCTCTTTGAGATTAGCAATCTCCTTAGCCCGACTCTTGGCCAAGGATTTGCTTTTCTTAAAATCTTGCAACAACACTCTATATTCATCAATAAACTGATGAATATCCCCTTCAGATTCAGATCCACTGGCATCACTTGATGCTGATGTAACTGAATCTGAACTAGCAATAGAAATTGAACTTAAAGAACAATTTTGTACCTGACTAGGTCCAGGCTTCTCCTGGATTTTGTCACTTTCTGACAAGGCCATCAGTCCCTGGCACTGATTGTCCTCTTGCTCATATATTGAGTTCATTAACTGGATGAACTCCTCTTCCTCTTCTTCAGCAAACAATCCAATATAAGCTTCTGCTTCTGAATCAGTTTCTGAAGATGATATGTCTGACAGGCTTTTGTCCTTCTTGGCAATAAAGGACCTTTCCTTTTTGCCCTTTATCTGAGTCTTCTTCTTATCAGTTGACTCTTTCCTTTTCTCTAGACAGTCAGCAACAACATGTCCTTGTTTGTTGCAGCAATAACATACAATTTTTGATAAAGTTGTTTTGCTTGACTTGGGCTTTCTCTTGTCTTTCTTTGATGACTTCTTGTTCTGATAATAGCCATCTTTTCCCTGTGAAGTGGATGGCTTTGACCTCCACTATTTCTTCTTTAGAAACTTCTGAAATTATCTTGTGAAAGCTGCAAAATCCTCATCACTCTCACTGCTTTCAGAATTCCTGCATTCTGTCTCATCTGTCTCAGATCCAACAACTTTTGGAGGTGGAGATGGAGACTTACTTTTGTATTTCCTGGTGGATTCTGTCTTGAATGCCACAGCTCTTTCTTTATGCTCAATTCTTGTAGTCTTCTCCTCTTTTTTCCTTACCATTAGCTGCATTTCATAGGATAACAGCTTTCCAAACAATGTTGGTGGAGGAATATCTGCTAACTTGGCCATTTCCCTTATGGCACAAATCTTGGTGTCCCAGTCCTTTGTTAGGGACCTCAAGAACTTATCATTCAGCTCATAATTGCTGAATTCTCTTCCATAGGACATTAACTCATTAACTATCCTATAGAATTTCTTGTAACACTCAGTTATGCTATCAGACCTGCCTTGCCTGAAGCTCTCATACTCTTGGTTTAACAAAGACTTTCTGTCCTGTCTAATTTCTTCAGAACCCTCCATGTACACTATCAGAGTATCCCACATCTCCTTTGATGTTTTACAGTGAATCAAGTTCTGAAATGTAGCATCATCTATTGCACTTACTATAATATTCTGGGCCCTTTTGTCCATGGTGGCCAGAATAATCTCATCCTTGGTCATTTCAGAATAGTCTTTTGGTGTTCTCTGATTTGCATCTAACACAGATACTTTCATAGGCACATATGGCCCTTCTTTGACTGTGATATAGATTCTAGGGTCAGAGGCTTCCATAAATAACCTAACCCTTTCTTTCCAGATGCCAAAGATCTCCTTTCTGCAAATTGGCAACTTCATGGATCCAAGTTCTTTATGATTCTCTGTTGAACCCATTTTCTTGATTTTCTTGTTTATGCTGAATCTGTCCTTGATTTCACTGAATCTTCCAACAGGATCTACTCAGACAGTTATGTCCTTTTTGAGTAACCTCCCTCTGATACCACTTGAAAGAAATTGTACCTAATCACCTAGAGGGGGGGGGTGAATAGGTGACTTAATCTTTTTTAAAACTTTTCGGCAGATTATATCACAGATTTCACAGAACTATAAACAGCATACACAGCATCAATCACATACACAGAGTACACACTGTTTTATAGTGGTTCCCCAAGGTTTGGGTACATCCACTTTCCCCCTTCACCTATCTAGTAGTGTACTAGATTCGGCCAAACTCCTTCACTATTTCTCAGATCCTCAAATCTTACACTCAGAACCCAAAATGGTTCCTATAGCTCAGAGTGATCCCACTCCTACAACTCAGGCTCAACAGCCCTACCACTCAGTCTTCTCCAAAGACCTACACTCAGCCACAAGGCCTACACTCAGCCTGCAACAAGCCTACACTCAGAGAAATAGATCTCCTACACTCAGGCACACAGGCCCTGCCACTCAGCCTTTATAATTTCAGGCTTACAACTCAGATCCTTAAGGATCCTACAAGAAATTAAGAATACAATGTATATACCTACAACTCAGTATAAGAGAGAAGAGTTGACAGGTTTCTTGATGAGTTCTTGAAAGAACTCTGCTGAGATCAACCTCACTTGGCTTTCTTCAAAGCTTCTTGAATGTAGAACATAATAGGGTTGAGTCTCTCTGCAGCTGATCTTCAATCACTGCAACTTAAGAATCAGACCTTGATCTGAAACCTTATTCACAGCCTGGTTCAACAGCTGTCTTCTTGGAAGGAGCTCTCTCTCTCCAACTACTTAGATCTTCACTTGAATTGAATCTTCAATGAATTACTTGATCACTTTGGTGATTTCCAACAACCCTGTATATGTTGAATGTATAAGCCTTTATATAGACTTTCTTCATGGTGACCGGCTGATCCGGTTTCTAACAGCTTTCTGACATCTCTGACAGTTGCAGTAGACCGGCTGGAATAGCAGCTGTCATGTCATCCAGTCACTTCTTGAAATATCTGTAACTGTCTGAAAGTGTCGAGACAGTCAGTCTTTAAGTGTCGACACTTATAGACTAAGTGTCGACACAAGTTGACTAAGTGTCGACACTAGCCTTCAAGGTGTCGACACAACTCCTTGTGTTGTAGAATTTACTTCTCGACACTGCTTCTTCAACATGTGTCGACACTGATATTGTGTGTCGACACAACTCCTTGTTCTTCAGTATTTAGTTGAATTCTGCTAAGTGTCGACACTACTCCTTTGTGTCGACACATCTTCTTGTGTTGAACTTGTTCAGTATCGACACATCTTCTTGGTGTCGACACATGTCTTCTGTGTTGATACTTGCTGAGTGTCGACACTACTCCTTGTGTCGACACATTCTTCTTGTGTTGAGACTTTGGCTGAGTGTCGACACATTCTTCATTATGTCGACACTTGTACTTAGAATTAGATGAACTTTGCTGAGTGTCGACACAGCCTCCTAGTGTCGACACTTTCTTCATGTGTTGAGTTTTCTGCTGAGTGTCGACACATTCTTTATTATGTCGACACTTATACTTAGACTCTATTGAAATTTGCTGAGTGTCGACACAGCCTCCAAGTGTCGACACTTTCTGATGTCGACAAAGTTCCTCTGGGTGTCGACACTGCTTCTAAGTGTCGACACAGCTTTACTGGACATTTTTTCATTGAGTGTCGACACAGCCTGTATGTGTCGACACTTTCCTTATGGTGTCGACTCTGCATCCCTGGTGTCGACACAATTACTCCAAGTGTCGACACTGCTTCGCTGGGTGTCGACACAAGTCTTCTTAAGTGTCGACACTTTTCTTCTGGGTGTCGACACAAGTCTTCTTAAGTGTCGACACTTTGCTTCTGGGTGTCGACACATGGACTTAGAAACTTTTCAGCTTTCCCTGCAAATACTTAACCTGCACAACTCAACTCAAAACACATCAAATACATTTTGATGTATATCATTGAGTAGGGTGAGGCTTCTTCAAATCAGGTACATTTATTTCAATGTACCCAACAATCTCCTCCTATTTGGAGAAGTCATAACCCTTAGTCAATGATATACACCATACATAATAAAATCATAGTATGATGTAAAACAATATTAAATGACAGGGTAAGTACATAAACATGTATAAGCAAAACATGTATAACAAATATCTCAGAACAATTAATGTAATAGGTGAACATATATCATATTGTTCTAACAACTTCAACATTTCATTATCCAAAAGTTTACAGAGAGTTTAAAATCAAATGATTATAACTAGTAAACTTAAGAAAAATTCTATTCTATTGCTGCTCAGTCTCCTTGATTACTATGCCCTTTCCAGATTGTATTTTTTCTTGGATTGGGGCTTCAGCATCTTCAGCAGCAGCAGGCTTCTTCCCTTTAAGATCCTTCTTTTTCTGATCTTCAGCCTTGATCTTTTGTCTTTCAAAGTAATGATATGGCTTGGGAAAGTACTTGCTAGGCTCCTGGGCAGTAGGAGGTAGCTTTCCCATCTTAGCCTTTCTTCTATATTACACAATTGCCTCTTGCCTGGACTCATGCTTCCTCCACTCCAGTTCAGAATACCACTTATTTCTATCTTGAATATTGTCCTTGGCAGCCTTCCATGCAGTTAAGATAATATTCCTTGAATGGGGCTCCATTGTTCAAAATCAGGCCTGAGTTCAGCTTGCTCCCTGAATCTCTTCTTAGACAATTGGGCTTCTTGTTCCTTCAGCAAAGCTTCTTGATCTTTCAGTATAGCCTCTGACACTGGCTGAACTACTTTTTCTATGATGACTTTTTGCTTTCCCTCAGGTGGGCTATACATTGACTGTATATCTGCATGTATCATATCAAAGTCTGGTGGAGGGTATATTACTTGAGCCACTTCAGCTTGCTCCCCTCCAAGATATGCAGGATTAATCCCAGACTCTGCCACATTGTCATCATCACATAATGGAGGATATCCAAGGGTGGCTCTGATGGAATTTGAAATCCATTTGGCATGATCAGAGCTGGCTTTGACTAACACCCTCTCCCCTTTTATGACTTCTCTAACAATATGATCCCTCAGATCATCTTTCTGAAATCTTATTTGGGCATCCAAATAGTTTACTCCATCCTTAAAGAATGGTTTCAACCTTTGGAGCTTGTCAGTTATAGCCTTGTGAGAGTCTTGTATAGCAGATTTAACAGCAATTATTCCCTCTTGTAATGCTTTATCAAATTCTACCTTAGCTGTAGCATTAGCTGTAGTCTGACCAGTAGCTATATTCTTCATTTCTGTGACTATTGCATTGTGTGAAGCAGTGAGATTATCATTCATCCTCAGCTGGTTCTCCAGAACATAGCCTTGCTTCACTGCAATATCATCTACTTGAGCTTTGATCTTTTCCTGATGAGTGGCTAGATAGACTACTGCATTCCCTCCTTTATGGAAGCAGTCAGTCATCTCTTTCTTATTCAGATTCATTTCAAATCTGATGGACTTAATATCTTGGGCCAGATCAAACTGTAGAGACTTATGTCCTTCATCCATATAAGATTGCAAAGCCTGTCTTTGCTCATCCATCTTTATCTGTAATGCAACCATCAGAGAACTGAAATCTGTAGATGGTGCTGGCTGTGATGCAGGTTGTGGTGCAATTGTTTGCAGTGCTTTCTTATATGTCTGGCTTCTCCTCTTGAAAACTTGAAATTTTCTCTTTTTGGCTCTTGTAGCCTCTTCATCTTCTGAAGCAGATGTGCTATCAATAGTCACTCTGTCCTTAGGACTTGGAGGTAACTCCTTCTCAGTCCTTTGTAGCCCTTCAACATCTTTTGGCACCTCAGTCTCTTTGCTTGCAGTTTCTTCAACAATATCCACATGCTTCCCCTCAACATGGGCCTTCTCCCCCTCAGCAGCAACACTTTCTTTCTCAAAGTCAGTTTGGAGAAGGTCAGGGAATAGTTCTTCTAAGGTAAATTCCTGTTGAGGATGGGGTGGAGAAACTCTAATCTCATGAACAACTTGATCAGATACCACTTGATCTGCAACAGATGTGTCCTCCATGATAACATCTTGGGGTTGGTTATGTGTTTGAGGTTGTTGATTAACATGAGGTATTGAATCAGACAAAACATCATCCTCAATATGGAAATCTAATGCATTAATCTCAGTGATTACCTCAAGTATAGTGTGGGTAGCTTGTTCACTTTCTAGTGGAGGTGGCTCATCCACAAGTAGAGGCTCCCCCTGGATGGAATCCTGGTGAATTGGGCTTGCTTGAGGTAGCTCCCCCTACCTTGGGGCATCTTCTTATCTAACATGATATTGTCCACCATTTCCAGTGTCTTGTTCATCATCTGGAGTAAAGACAACTTGCTCTTCAGAGCTACTAGAGGATTCTTGAGCCACTTGGGCTGTCTTCTTCTTCTTCTTCAGGGGTGTTTCCTTCTCAGGAGTTGGCATTTCCTTAGTCAAGACCGTATCCCACCTAGAGAAGATCCTCAAATCCATTCTTCTCATGTGGTTAATTTTGGTTCCTGCAGCTTGGCTCATCACCTCTGGTATACTACCAGCCAGGTAAAGACTTAGAATCCTACCCAAATTGGGTTTCTTCATACTCTCTTTAATCTTATCAAACAATACTGCAGACCAATCAGTATTTAGTTGGAAGATTAACCTTGTCATTAGACTGAACATATAAGCTGAAATCTTGTCATGTCCTCCAGACTTGCACAGGATAATCTTGCCAACAATTTCAGACAAGAATTTGCCTTGCAAATTCATTCCCTTGCTGTTGAAAATAGATCCTATTTTCATCTTGGAATCTAGTCCACACCATGTTAATGCTTCTCTAGTCGTTGTAGCAGTAACATCTTCTTCGTCCTTATTCCTAGGTAGTTGAAGTACCTTTCTCAGACTCTTAGAAGAAACTTTCACCTTAGCCCCATGAACTCTTGATTTAATCTTGAGTCCTGATTCATCTAGGGTTGCTCCATTCAGAAATTCCAGAACTTCTTTCTTCCATATCTTGGTCGGCTCTGAAACACGAAAATCTAACCCTGTCTCTATTATTAGGGTTATCACGCCTTTGATCTCTGGTTCTCCGTCATCAAAAGCATGTCGCACCAGTTCATATCCTTCATTCACATTCTCTTCTAGCTTCGGCGTCATTAGGGTTTGAAGAAATTTGAATTGAGAGAAGAGAGGTGTCGACACACAAGTTTGGTCTCGAAACTTTGGTGAGCGTGTCGACAGACAATGGCGAGAACCTATTTATACCTTTCTAGAATCAAAGATGAAAGGGCGTGTCAAAATACTTAAATTGTGTCGACACTGTTGATAAGTGTCGACACAGACTTATAATGTCTCGACAACCATGTGTCGACACAAGTATAGTCGACAGAATATATGTGTCGACACTTGTTTATGTGTCAATACTGCTTAGCTCGACACTTAGTCGAGACTTTACTTGTCTAATTCTGTGTAAATCTTAAGTGTCGACACCACCTTGGATGTGTCGACACCTACCCTGCATGTGTCGACACTAATTCTCTGAAGTGTTGACACCAACTTCCTAGATGTGTGGACACCTTTTCTCTGAAGTGTCGACACCACTTTTCTGTGTCAACACAGACAACTCTGTGTGTCGACACCTTTTTACTTAGCCAATTTTGAAAAATTATTCTAAGTTTATCATACCTAATTCAATTTTAAATCTATTGAATTTGGTTTCTTCTAAGGGCTTAGTGTACATGTCAGCTAGCTGATTATCTGTATTAACATACTCTAGGGAAATATCTCCTTTTTCCACATGTTCTCTTAGAAAATAGTATTTAATTTCTATATGCTTAGTCCTACTATGGGAAACAGGATTGTTTGCAATAGAAATAACACTAGTAGAATCACAAAATAGAGGTGTTCTACTTACTTGTATACCATAGTCTTCAAGCTGATGTTGTATCCATAGAAGTTGAGCACAGCAACTTCCTGCAACAACATATTCTGATTCTGCTGTGGAGATAGCCACACTTGTTTGCTTCTTGCTTCTCCATGATATCAGTCTTCCACCTAGGAATTGACAGGTACCAGTTGTACTTTTCCTATCTTCCTTGCAGCCTGCAAAATCTGCATCTGAATAACCTGTCAGTTCAAAGTCTCCATTCCTAGGGTACCAAAGGCCTAGATAAGGAGTGCCCTTAAGATATCTCAGTATTCTTTTGACTGCTGTCAAATGAGATTCTTTAGGGCAAGTTTGGTACCTAGCACAGACACATGTAGCATATATGATATCTGGTCTACTTACAGTCAAATATAATAGGGAGCCAACTATCCCTCTATACAAAGTCTCATCTACAGGTTTCCCTGCATGATCTTTGCTAAGAGACATACTTGACCCCTAGGAGTTTTCATGGTACTGGATGATTCCATACCATACTTTCTTATCAATTATAGGGTGAACTTAGACTGGCATATGGATAAACCATTCTCAGACTGTCTAACTTGGAGACATAAGAAGAACTTAAGTTCCCCCATACTGCTCATCTCAAATTGTCCTTGCATTAGTTTTGCAAACTTTTTGCAAAGACTACTTTCAGTAGACCCAAATATGATGTCATCTACATATATTTGGACTAGTATGATCTTGCCTCTGGTTTCCCTAAGGAATAGAGTCTTGTCTATTTTCCCCCTTGTGAATTTATTCTCAATGAGGAAACTAGACAGGGTTTCATACCAAGCCCTAGGGGCTTGTTTTAACCCATACAAAGCTTTCCTAAGTCTATAAACAAAATTAGGTTTAGTTGAATCAACAAAACCTGATAGCTCTTCCACATAGACCTCTTCCTTCATATTGTCATTCAAAAAGGCTGACTTAACATCCATTTGGTATACTTTAAACCCTTGATAGGTTGCATAGGCCAAGAACATTCTTATTGCCTCCAGTCTGGCTACTGGAGCAAAGGTTTGATCAAAGTCAATACCTTATTCCTGCCTATAACCTTTTGCAACCAGTCTTGCTTTGTTCTTGATAATCACTCCATGTTCATCCATCTTGTTCCTGAAGATCCACTTAGTCCTAATTATGTTGTGGTCTTTTGGTTTAGGAACAAGCTCCCAGACTTTGCATCTCTTGAACTGATTCAGCTCCTCTTGCATTGCCTAAATCCAATGAGGGTCTAGGATGGCTTCTTCAAATTTCTTTGGCTCTACTTGGGATAAAAAACTGTAGTAGAGTACTGAACTTAGATTTCTGCTCCTTCTTTGTACCCCTTGTCTTATATCACCAATAATTTGATCTGCTGGATGATCTCTTAGATGCCTAGTAGCTGGAGACAGCCTGGCTTCAGGTTGAACTCCTTCAGCTTCTTTAACTTGCTGCACCCCATGATCTTCTTCTACATCAGGTGCATCTAGTACTCCCCCTGGACAACTGCCACTATCATCAACTTGCTGTCTTGCAGTAGAACTTTCTTCAATAGTAAGCTTGTCCATCTTCTTAGTCACACCTGTGGAGCTGCAAATACTTCTAGACAATTCATGATTAATGAGTCTAGCTTCATCAAATACTACATGTACTGATTCTTCTACAACTTGAGTAGTCAAGTTGTACATCCTATAAGCCTTACTGTTGTTGTACCCAACAAAGATCCCCTCTTGGGATTTGGCAGGAAACTTGGTCAAGTAAGACTTACCATTGTTAAGTATATAGCATTTACAACCAAAGATCCTGAAATAGAATAGATTTGGTTTTCTGCCTTTCACAATCTCATAGGGGGTCTTGTTGTGACTTTTGGTGATAGTAGCCCTATTAATTACATGGCATGCAGTGTTTACTGTCTCAGCCCAGAAATATTCTAGGAGAGATGTGTCACTTAATAGGGTTCTACCAGCCTCTATCAAGGTTCTATTTTTCCTCTCAGCAATGTCATTTTGCTGAGGTGTTCTTGGTGAAGAAAATTCCTGAAATATCCCAAACTCTTCACATAGCTTTGTCATACTATCAGACTGGAATTCAGTACCATGGTCACTTCTTATTTTGACCACTGTACTGTCTAACTCATTCTGAATTTGTTTGACAAAACTATAGAAGATACAAGGTGTTTCAGATTTCTGTCTAAGGAAGAACACCCAAGAAAACCTTGAGTAGTCATCTACAACCACAAATGTGTAGACCTTCCTACCTAGACTGTGAACTGGCATAGGACCAAAGAGATCCATATGCAAAAGGTATAAGCACCTCACAGCATCTTTGTTTTCAATGCTATTAAAGGTGGATCTAGTCTGCTTGCCCTTTTGACAAGCTGAACATATCCCATCTTTAATACACTTAACCTGAGGACCATTCCTCATTAACTCTTTGCTATAGAGTTGGCCAATTGTCTTGTAGTTGAGATGGGCTAGCCTCTTGTGCCATTTGACACAATGAGAGACTTTCTCATCAGCAACAAGACACACAAGAGAAACATTGTTCTCACACATAATATCTAGACAATAGACATTTCTTTTTCTGTAACCAGTCAGAATGATCTCTTGATCATTTGATCTCCTGATATGACAACCATCTTTGACAAATGAGATGTTATATCCTAAATCACTTAACTGACTTATACTAATGAGGTTATGTTTCAAACCTTTAACATAAGCCACTTGAGTAATAGTAATAAGGTTGCTAGAAATGTTACCAAAACCTTTGATGATTCCTTTTTCAGAACCACCAAAGGTGACTTTAGGACCATCCTTGATTGGTGTGTAGTCCTTTAGCAATCCCCTAGTTCCAGTCATGTGCCTGGAACATCCACTGTCCAAGTACCATATTGGGGCATGGTCACTTGGACTCACCTGCAAAACAGATTAGTTAACCTTAGAACCCAAAGAATTCTTGGGTCCTTGGTGCTGGTTAGTTTGCATCTTAACAAAGCTACCTGCAGATCTTCCAACAGGCAGTTTGCTACTCACCTTGGCACTAGAATTGTGCCAACAGTCTATGGCAAATTGTCCTACCTTGCCACAGCATCAGCACTCAAATCTATTGTACCTTTGCTTAGGTACAACCCTAGCTGTTCTATCTACAACAGGCTTGTTGAATACTGGGGCTTTGCCCTTAGACTTGTACTGAACAGTCCTAGCAGGTTTAGTAAACCCCAATCCAGTTTTACCCTTGTGAGGTATAAACTCATCTATCAGAGGTAGAACTGATTTTGGTTTAGAGAACCTTGCTACTATATCTCTCTCCTTCTGAAGACTAATCTCCAGATTTCTGATTTGATCATTCTTAAATGTTATAGTCCCCATCTGAATAACAGTTATGTTCTTCAGCCTGGCTATTTCATTTAGTCTTTGATCAATCAACTTATCAAAATCTGTTGCAGCCTCTTTGAGATTAGCAATCTCCTTAGCCTGACTCTTGGCCAAGGATTTTCTTTTCTTAAAAGCTTGCAACAGTACTCTATATTCATCAATCAACTGATGAATATCCCCTTCAGATTCAGATCCACTGGCATCACTTGATGCTGATGTAACAGAATCTGAACTAGCACTAGAAATTGAACTTAAAGAACAATTTTGTACCTGACTAGGTCCAGACTGCTCCTGGATTTTGTCACTTTCTGACAAGGCCATCAGTCCCTGGCACTGATTGTCCTCTTGCTCATATATTGAGTTCATTAACTGGATGAACTCCTCTTCCTCTTCTTCAGCAAACAGTCCAATATAAGCTTCTGCTTCTGAATCAGTTTCTGAAGATGATATGTCTGACAGGCTTTTGTCCTTCTTGGCAACAAAGGACCTTTTCTTTTTGCCCTTTATCTGAGTCTTCTTCTTATTAGTTGACTCTTTCCTTTTCTCTGGACAGTCAGCAACAACATGACCTTGTTTGTTACAGCAATAACATACAATTTTTGATAAAGTTGCTTTGCTTGACTTGGGCTTTCTCCTGTCTTTCTTTGATGACTTCTTTTTCTGATAATAGTCATCTTTTCCCTGTGAAGTGGATGGCTTTGACCTCCACTGTTTCTTCTTTAGAAACTTCTGAAAGTGTCTTGTGAAAGCTGCAAAATCCTCATCACTCTCACTGCTTTCAGAATTCCTGCATTCTGTCTCATCTGTCTCAGATCCAGCAACTTTTGGAGGTGGAGATGGAGACTTACTTTTGTATTTCCTGCTAGCTTCTGTCTTGAATGCCACAGCTCTTTCTTTATGCTCAATTCTTGTAGTATTCTCCTCTTCTTTCCTTACCATTAGCTGCATTTCATAGGATAACAACTTTCCAAACAATGTTGGTGGAGGAATATCTGCTAACTTGGTCATTTCCCTTATGACACAAATCTTGGTGTCCCAATCCTTTATTAGGGACCTCAAGAACGTATCATTCAGCTCATAATTGCTGAATTCTCTTCCATAGGACATTAACTCATTAACTATCCTATAGAATTTCTTGTAACACTCAGTTATGCTATCAGACATGCCTTGCCTGAAGCTCTCATATTCTTGGTTTAACAAAGACTTTCTGTCCTGTCTAACTTCTTCAGAACCCTCCATGTACACTATCAGAGTATCCCACATCTCCTTTGATGTTTTACAGTGAATCAAGTTCTGAAATGTAGCATCATCTATTGTACTTACTATAATATTCTGGGCCCTTTTGTCCATGGTGGCCAGAATAATCTCATCCTTAGTCATTTTAGAATAGTCTTTTGGTGTTCTCTGATTTGCATCTAACACAAATACTTTCATAGGCACATATGACCCTTCTTTGACTGTGATATAGATTCTAGAGTCAGAGGCTTCCATAAATAACCTAACCCTTTCTTTCCAGATGCCAAAGATCTCCTTTCTGCAAATTGGCAACTTCATGGATCCAAGTTTTTTATGATTCTCTGTTGAACCCATTTTCTTGATTTTCTTATTTATGTTGAATCTGTCCTTGATTTCACTGAATCTGCCAACAGGATCTACTCAGACAGTTATGTCCTTTTTGAGTAACCTCCCTCTGATACCACTTGAAAGAAATTATACCTAATCACCTAGAGGGGGGTGAATAGGTGACTTAATCTTTTTTTAAACTTTTAGGCATATTATATCACAGATTTCACAGAACTATAAACAGTATACACAGCATCAATCACATACACAGAGTACACACTGTTTTATAGTGGTTCCCCAAGGTTTGGGTACATCCACTTTCCACCTTCACCTATCTATTAGTGTACTAGATTCGGCCAAACTCCTCCACTATTTCTCAGATCCTCAGATCTTACACTCATAACCCCAAATGGTTCCTACATCTCAGAGTGATCCCACTCCTACAACTCAGGCTCAACAGCCCTACCACTCAGTCTTCTCCAAAGACCTACACTCAGCCACAAGGCCTACACTCAGCCTACAACAGGCCTACACTCAGAGAAATAGATCTCCTACACTGAGGCACACATGCCCTATCACTCAGCCTTTATAATTTCAGGCTTATAACTCAGATCCTTAAGGATCCTACAAGAAATTAAGAATACAATGTATATACCTACAACTCAGTATAAGAGAGAAGAGTTGACAGGTTTCTTGATGAGTTCTTGAAAGAACTCTTCTAAGATCAACTTCACTTGGCTTTCTTCAAATCTTCTTGAATGTAGAACATAATAGGGTTGAGTCTCTCTGCAGCTGATCTTCAATCACTGCAACTTAAGAATCAGAGCTTGATCTGAAACCTTCTTCACAGCCTGGTTCAACAGCTATCTTCTTGGAAGTAGCTCTCTCTCTCTCTCCAACTACTTAGATCTTCACTTGAATTGAATCTTCAATGAATTACTTGATCACTTTGGTGATTTCCAACAACTCTGTATCTGTTGAATGTATAAGCCTTTATATAGACTTTTTTCATGGTGACCGGCTGATCCGGTTTCTAACAGCTTTCTGACATCTCTGACAGTTGCAGTAGACCGGCTGGAATGGCAGCTGTCATGTCATTCAGTCACTTCTTGAAATATCTGTAACTGTCTGAAAGTGTCGAGACAGTCAGTCTTTAAGTGTCGACACTTATAGACTAAGTGTCGACACAAGTTGACTAAGTGTCGACACTAGCCTTCAAGGTGTCGACACAACTCCTTGTGTTGTAGAATTTACTTCTCGACACTACTTCTTCAACATGTGTCGACACTGATATTGTGTGTCAACACAACTCCTTGTTCTTCAGTATTTAGTTGAATTCTGCTAAGTGACGACACTACTCCTTTATGTCGACACATCTTCTTGTGTTGAACTTGTTCAGTGTCGACACATCTTCTTGGTGTCGACACATGTCTTCTGTATTGATACTTGCTGAGTGTCGACACTACTCCTTGTGTCGACACATTCTTCTTGTGTTGAGACTTTGGCTGAGTGTCGACACATTCTTCATTATGTCGACACTTGTACTTAGAATTAGATGAACTTTGTTGAGTGTCGACACAGCCTCCTAGTGTCGACACTTTATTCATGTGTTGAGTCTTCTGCTGAGTGTCGACACATTCTTTATTATGTCGACACTTATACTTAGACTCTGTTGAAATTTGCTGAGTGTCGACACAGCCTCCAAGTGTTAACACTTTCTGATGTCGACAAAGTTCCTCTGGGTGTCGACAATGCTTCTAAGTGTCGACACAGCTTTACTGGACATTTCTTCATTGAGTGTCGACACAGCCTGTATGTGTCGACATTTTCCTTCTGGTGTCGTCTCTGCATCCCTGGTGGTGTCGACATAATTACTCCAAGTGTCGACACTGCTTCGCTAGGTGTCGACACAAGTCTTCTTAAGTGTCGACACTTTTCTTCTGGGTGTCGACACAAGTCTTCTTAAGTGTCGATACTTTGCTTCTGGGTGTCGACACATGGACTTAGAAACTTTTCAGCTTTCCCTGCAAATACTTAACCTGCACAACTCAACTCAAAACACATCAAATACATTTTGATGTATATCATTGAGTAGGGTGAGGCTTCTTCAAATCAGGTACATTTATTCCAATGTATCCAACAGGTTAAAGTTCCCAACCACCATCAACATCACCGAGTACAAAACCTTGATAGCTAGCCTCTGACTTGCCATCAACTACAAAGTGGAGAATTTCATGATCCATACAAACATTTAGCTCGTAGTCTCACAAGTCGAGGGTCACTGCAAGGCAAAGAGTGATCAAAGGACACAATACCTCCTACTCTCGAGATCTCTCATTTAGAAGTTCCCTTCGCATCAAATCATGTGCATCTTAAGTGGAAAAAAATTATAGAGCAGATGCACTCTCCAGACTTGCAAACTCTCCCACCAGCTACGAATCTTGACGACACTGGGTCGAAGAGATCATGGTCCTTAGAATCCAAGGACCATGAGAGATCACTATGATAGAAGATAGCTTAAGGCGCGAGACAGCCAAAAGTGCACGAGAGGAACTATCTGGTCCATGACTTGTTGTTAGTAACCGTGAGTTTTGCCTTGAAGCCGTGGAGGCATAATTTTGTACGGTGTGAAAATGGATCTCTACGCCGGTCACAAGAGCATGAAGTATTTGATTGGTCAGAAGGATCTAAATTTGCGGCAGCATAGATGGATGGAGTTCCTGGGAGACTATACATTCAAGATCCACTACGTGTCTGATAAAGGGAATGCGGATGCTGACGCGTTGGGTCGCGGAGCCCCAGCTCAAGCCAATTGGCTATCGATGCATGATGAGCGGTCGGTGCAGGAGTGGGAGGCGTTGGAGATTGTTTGTGTGGATAGGCAATCAAGTGCTGAAGCGGTACTGAATTGGACTGAAGTTCAATATGACCTGGATGATCGGATTTGGCAGGCTTTGGATTTGGATGTCCATATGAAGCAGTTCATGGAAGAAGCTCTGGATGAGTCAAATTCCTGATTCGTTGTGGAGGACGGATTGCTTGGGAAAGTCGATCGTCTATGCGTCCCAAGTGTGGGAAATTTGCGGGTGGAATTGTTGTACGAGGCACACCATACTAAGTACACAATTCACCCGGGGAGCACGAAGATGTACCGTGATGTAAAGAAACTGTTTTGGTGGCTGGGTTTGAAGAAAGATGTGGCGCTCTACGTAGTGAGGTGCCAAACTTGCGCCTTGGTGAAGGCGGAATGCCAAAAGGCGGGAGGATTCCTTAAGTCCTTGCCTATTCCGGATTGGAAATTCGACGACATCTCTATGGACTTTGTGCACGGTTTGCCAAGGTTGCAAAAAGGGGAACGACGCCATTTGGGTGGTCGTAGGTCAGTTAACGAAGGTGTCGCATTTCATTACGCATAGGAAGGATGATCCGGTGGAGAAGTTAGCCAAACTATAGGTGGATAATATAGTACGGCTTCACGGTGTGCCCCGCAGCATCGTGAGGGACTGAGATGGGCGGTTCACATCCAATGAGTGGAGGCTTGTGCAGCCAATGTTGTGGACAAAGTTAAAATAGAACTATGGAAAGCATGCTCCGCATATGTGTCTTGGATTTTGGGAAGCAATGGGAAGACCACCTTTATTTGGTGGAGTTCGCATACAATAACAGCTACCAAGCGAGTATTCTAATGACGCCCTTCGAGGCCCTATATGGTAGAAACTGTCGCACGCCGTTGTCCTGGCTGGAAACGGTTGAGTCAAGTTGTATAAGCGATTCGAAGTGGAGGATGTTACTTTGTTGATGCGAAGCAGTCGGGAGAGGTTGCTTATCGCTCAGGACCAGTAAGCTAAGTACTATAATGCCAAGCACAGGAACGGGGAGATCGCCGTGGGCGACTATGTGTACTTAAAGATCAAGCCGTCCAAGGGTGTCTCGCGGGTGCGATGATTGAAAAAGGCTAAGCCCGAGGTACCTTGGGCCGTTTGAGGTTCTGGAGCGGGTTGGTGAAGCGGCCTATCAATTGAAGCTTTCAGCGGAGCTTAGTGTTCTACATGTTATATTCCATATTTCGGTACTACAGAAGGCGGTGCAAGAGCCTGCAAGAGCCTATGCGAGTGATCGCGGTCGATCAAGCGTCGGTTGATAGTGGATTGATGACGAAAGTAAGCCCGTGCGGATTAGGGACTCGGAGGTCAAGCGGCTACGCAATAAAGAGATCCGGATGGTCGAGGTCTGGTGGGACAATTACGGTCGTGAGGAGCTCTCTTGGGAGCGAGAGCAGATTATGCTTGACGAGTATCCGAAGTTGTTCCGCTCAGGTACAAATTTTGGTTTTGTACATATCTTTCCTTTATATATAATTTCGTGGACGAAATTCTTTTAAGAGGGGGAGAGTTGTAACGCCCCAAAACTCAAAAGAGCGACGGGGGACGTTTTGGGCCAGTTTTGGGTTCTGGCTGCAGGCACACGGCCTGGGACACGGGCGTGTCCCAGGGCGTGTCAAGCCTGTGTCGACACTCAGCCGGGAAGTCGACATTTTGATCTCGACATTATGTCGAGATTGGGCACACGGCCTGCGACACGGGCGTGTCGTAGGGCGTGTCAACCCGTGTCGACACTTAGCCCGTGAAGTCGACACTCTGCGCTCGACGAAGTGTCGAGACATGGCACACGGCCTGCGACACGGGCGTGTCGCAGGGCGTGTCGACTCGTGCCGACACTCGTCCCAGGAAGTCGACATTTTGCTCGACGATGTGTCGAGACAAGGCACACGGCCTGGGACACGGGCGTGTCTAAGGCCGTGTCGTCAGGTCGACGATCTTCGCTCGACGAAGTGTCGAGTGTCGAGACCGTGCACACGGCCTGGAGCCCAGACGTGTCGAGGTGACACGGGCAAGGTCACGGGCGTGTCCTAGAACCCATGTAGTGCTCGGGTTATTTTCGGGGAAAAATGATGGGGGTACACGGCCGGCCACACGGCCGGCCACACGACCTTGTCAAGTTGAACACGGGCGTGTCAGGTCGAACACGGGCGTGTTCGGTACCCGTGTGTTGTTCCGGGCGAGTCGATTTTGACGGCGAATGAGGCACACGGCCCTGGACACGGGCGTGTGCCAGGCCGTGTGCGGTCCAGATTAGGCATTTCAGTCCAGAATCAAAGCCGTTCATTTCTTTAATTGATGATCCAATGGTCGGGGGTTATTCCTGAAGGGATATACCCGGGATTGGACTTAGAAACCCTCAGTTTTCATGAGTGGATATCTTTCTAAAACCTTAGAGAGAGAGAGGAGAGCCAAGGAAGGAAGAAGGAGCTAGATCCGGCCATTTGAGGAGCTTCGAAGCTCCGAATCGCGAGCCGACTCCGGATCCACGGAGGCAAAGCTAGTGCGGTACTTTCATCCGCTTATTTTTCCATGGCGCCAAAGAGCAACGCTAGGGTAACGATTCTCTTCTTGAGCATGAGTAGCTCTCCTTCTTTGCATAGGAAGCCTGCTCTCGCGAGTTTGCGGTGAGTTGGAGGCGTTCCTTCGGGTAGATATGTGAAGTCCCCGTTGTTTAGAGTCCGTAAGCGAGAACGGACATAGGCATGATGTGTGAAGCCTACCCGGACATTTTGGTCTGGATCGGTGATGTTGCATTGCATAACTGCCGGAGAAGACTCTGTGCTATTAATTGTTTTCGGTTTTTCTACACGGTAGATTGCAACAGGGAGCCTTGGAGATTAACCCTAAGGTGCACTCAGAAAACTGGGCTGATGCGTGATCTTGCCAACATGGAGGCCTGAGAGCCAACTTGAACATAACCGAGTTATGTGAAGCTGTGTGACGAAAATGGGACTCGGGAGAAGTTTGACATGCGCAAATGGCTTAAATTGTCATTGCGACGTGAGCACGAGTTAGATGGAACTGTACCCACTTCTATGTCGTTCGGGTTAAAGAGACCTAAAGTTACGTGGCACTTGCCGTTGGCATAGATGAGAGTCTTTGGCGGTCTATGGCTTATATTGACGTGACCCATGTCGGGAAGACAATTTGCTCATATGTTTGGCCGTCAAAGTGGCGGTGGTGGGTTTAGAATGTCTATGGCTTTAACTGACGTGACATCGACCGGTTCACCGAGAATGTGCCCTGAGTGCACGGGGTGTGTGGCCGTGTGAGCCTACGCCTGTGATGAAATGGTTATTATTATATTGCTCGCTTGTGCTAATAAAATTGCAGGGAAGGAGCATCGCCGCCCTGAGTTGGGGGCGGGATCGTTATAATTTGGTCAGCATTGCTGACCGTTGCCTTTTTGTTTGCCACCGTGCGGTGGTTATGTTGCTTGCAGGTGCTGCTGGACCAAGCAGTCAATAGTGGGCTAAAGCCCAAATTGCGAAGCTGGCCCTTGAGGGCCTATTTGGAGTGTTTACTACTTTATTCATGTATGACCGGCCTGCGTGCCGTGGTTTGTAAATCATGTAACATTAAGTAAATCATTTTGTAAGGCCTTAAGGCCAGTTCTGGTGTATGTACTTCATTCCTGGTTGGCTATTTTAGTGGACATTCATGCTTTAGTGTTGGGTTCTTTATTGCAACTTTTATAAACTGCTTCCGCTAGAATGCTCTGGGTAGGACGCTATGATTAGTTGGATGGTTTCCATTGAGTAACCACCCAGTCTGTCTGTAGTATACGGCGTCGGGCCCTGGCCGGACCTACTGCTATATGCTATAGGGGGTGTTATAGAACTGCACCGGGACGATGCCAAATTACTTGAAAACCTGCTTTACCTCCAGCCATAGAGGTAATCTCAGCCCCGCCTCAAAGTGCGAGACGGGGAAGGCGAGCTCTCCCGGATAATACGTGTTGATTGACTCGCCAACCTTGGGGGGACGCAATTCGAGCCCCTCCCCCACGTACTCACGGATGAATCCGCGATAGTCCTCTTCAGAGAGCCTGCCGAGCGGGAAGTCGTGGTTAGTGAACCGCTTCCCGCAGCGGCTGCACCCCTCGCCTCCTCAACTCTCTTCTTACCCATTCTTGGCGAGATGAATGTAGGCGAGATGATGAGAGAAAGGAAGGAGTAAGAGCGAGAAGGATCGACGAGATGGTCGAGGAAGAAAAGAGCGAGAAGGATCAGCGAGACGGAAGAAACACGTGAGCAAGAGCTTGGACACGACAAGAGTGAGAGGTGCGGATATACTTCTGATCCAGGGCCGGGGTATTTATAGCAAATATGGTAAAACAATTAATGGGAAGGAAAATGTACAGGGGAAGGGGAAGAGTCGGCCGAAGGTTCTCTCTCTCTCTCTCTCCTGAGCCTCGATTTGCGTGGACCGTCACAATCACGGGACAGTGATTAAAAGAAATTAATGAAAATGAAGAAATTAAAGCAGCAACAATAAATGTTTTAAAAAATACCATCCCGTATATGGCGGGCACCAAGTCCTCTGACATTAACGGCGAGACAGCACAAGACATTACTTAATTATTATTACAGCACTCAAATACAAAATAAAGAAGAAGGGGCGAGACGGACGACCTTCAGTACGGGAGCCATTGCCAGCAGCCACCGCGGGCTCCCGTGCAGGGAGGCCTACTGCACGAGTGGAAGGCGCGAACAGACTCAAGAGCATGATGAGCGAGATGATGCTGCATATCGACCTCGCTGATGATGACGTCAGGGTTGGTTCCATCGACATCTAACTCGACATCAGCTTTGGAAGATAAGCGAGCGTATTTATTTTCCAACCATTCGATGCGCCTATCCGCCGCCTGCTTGTCCTGCGCCAGCGAATGGATGATGCACGCGTGCTTCTGGAACAACTCGGCCGTCTTATGCTTCATATCCGCCGGGTTCGAAGGGTCGCCCAGGTAGTCTTCAATCCCGTCAATAGGAGGGGGAGGCAAGACGACAAGTCGCCCAGGGTACTCCTTAGCAGGCGAGTCAGTCTGGGCACCTGCGCAAGGAGTAGAGGGGCAGAGTAAGAGAGGCTCACGCAGGAGGGTGTGGGAGTAGCAAATGGGACAGAGAAGCGAGAGGGAAGGTTTCTCACCAGGAGGACGGGAAGTCCCGACGGCCTGGGAGGGGTTGTCCCTCCTCTTGCAGGGAGGAGTAGATGGAGGAGTGGAAGGTGGTTGCAAGTCAGAATCTTCGCGGTGGACGTCGGTGTCGTCTCGTGAACCTTCCATTCATTTTAAAGCAGAAGGGGATCCCTGAAGAAACAAAAAATTAAAGAAGGCAGATACCGATGTTGAAGGAGTAATAAAGAAGCGAGAGCTCACCTCTTTTTCCCTGGGAGATACGGGAGGAGTAGTGGGGCAAGTTTCCAGGGCAGCGCGAGATGGCTCCTCGGTAGAAGGGGAGGGGCCACCTATTTTTACCTTCTTCAGGAGAGACGACGAGGGCGGTAAAGAGGATAGGGGGCGAACTAGAGTTGAGGTAAAGGCGGCCACATTGGCCTTATTCTGCTTACGCACTAGTGCAAGGCGCTCGCGAAAGCTATGACTGTGAGACATGATGAACAGTTCAAGACAACGAAATAGAGTATGCAATGGGGGATCCTGTATTCGGGGCAGGAGTCCTATATTTATAGGCTCCGGTGGGGGGCCTTACAGAATATTCCCTCATAAATACGCCCATAAATACGCCTTAATAACGAGCCTCAGTTGGACAATCTTTCCGAGCTTAGAATAATCTCGAAAAGAGCGGGGATTGTGTACAACCTCGGGCTCGCAAGAGGCCCTCAAGATGCGAATAGAAGAAAGTTGGCGAGAGATGCTGATATGCGAGTGGGACCAGATGGTCCCCTCGCGGGAGGCGAGACGGGTGGTCTCAGAAATGGGCAAGACACCCCTTTTGAGACGCGAGTAGGCTCTTAGCGGCGAGACGGTCCCATAGCAAAGGATACCTGCGAGACGAGCAGGAAGGACCGTCTCGCCGATGGGTGCTCACACACTCGCCACATGAAAAGAAGGCCGTTTTTACATTTCTACACCCAAGGGGGATTTTACTCTTCTACCCCGGGTAATTTTACCCTTTTTCCCTGGTGTCTGCATATAACTCTTCAAAACAGCGGAGTTTGGCTGTTGGCATACCCGACCAGGGGTAATCTGGTAATTTTAGGTCAGCTCAGTATGGTTATTGGCAGTTCAAACTCAGAAAACTATAAATAGACCCATAGGGGTTCTTCAGAAGCACTTTTTTCCCGGGACTTGAGAGATTTTTCTGTGCTTTCTGAGGAGCTCCAAGCCCAGCTCTTGGCTTTGGAGGGGAAGCTCTCAGAGATCTTCCGGGTAAGCGGTGGGACCTCCCTGTTGAGGCTTTGGATCAGTTTTTGGTCCTTCATGACCAGTCGGAAGACAGAGCTTAGGATGAGTAGGTGTTGGCTACGCCCCTATTTTTCAAACTTTAGTCGAGGTCAAGTTTTGGCTTCAACACTATTGTTAAGCCTTATTTAGGACAATTCATAGTTATTTACTTTGATGATATCCTAGTCTTTAGCTCTTCCCCGACCGATCATGAGTCTCACTTGAGTACAGTACTTACCACATCGCATACAGAAAAATTATTTGTTAATCTTAAGAAGTGTACGTTTAATGTTCCATCTGTGGAGTTCTTAGGTTATATTGTAAGTTCGGAGGGCATCCATGTTGACCCTAAGAAGGTCCAAACCATCAAGGATTGTCCGGAACCAACTAATATACGAGATGTTCAAAGTTTTCACTGATTAGCTACGTTTTATTGCCGATTTATCAAAGATTTTAGTAGTATCATGACACCAATCACAGAGTGCATGAAGAAGGGAGATTTAACGTGGACTTAATCGGCCGGCAAAGCATTTGAAATAATTAAATCCCGAATGTTGGAAGCTCCTCTTCTACAACATCTAGATTTTAATAAAGTTTTTGAATTGTCCTATGACGCATCTGGAGTTGGTATTGGTGGTGTCTTGAGTCAAGAGGGACATCCTGTTGGATACTTTAGTGAGAAACTCTCAGGACCAAAATTGAATTATTCTAATTATGACAGAGAGTTTTATGCAGTTATTCGGTGTTACACCATTGGCGACATTATTTGATCTCTAAGGAATTTGTCATTCTTTCTGAACACGAGGCGTTGAGATTTATTAATTCCCAAAATAAAGTTAGCCCGAGGCATGCTAAGTGGGTCTCCTATCTTCAGGAGTATACCTTCATCATTAAACATCTAAAGGGAACTTTAAATCATGTTGCGGATGCTCTTAGTCGTGTCTCTTTATTGTTGTCTACGCTAGCGGTCAAAGTGATTGATTTCGATAGAATAAAGGATGAGTATGTTAATTGCCAGGATTTCAAGGACATCTATTATTCCACTCAAAACAACTCTCCCACTACCATTTCAGCATATTATATTCGGGACAATTATCTTTTTAAACATTCGAAGCTTTGTATTCCTCGTTCTTCCCTTCGGCATTTTATTTTATGGGAATTACATAGTGGTGGTCTAGGTGGACATTTCGGGCGAGCTAAGACCATTATGTTAGTAGAAGATAAGTTCCACTGGCCATACCTTAAATCTACAGTTAATAAAAATATGGGGGGTTGTCGCGCGTGTCAATTAGCAAAAGATAATAAAACAAATGCGGGACTTTATCCCTGTTGGGTACATTAGAAAATGTGTACCAGATTTGAAGAAGCCTCAACCTACTCAATGATATGCATCAAGGTGTATTTGATGTGTTTTGAGTTTATATGTGCAGGTTAAGTAAATACAGGAATGCAGAAAAATTTCTAAGTCCATGAGTCGACACCTAGATAAGCTGTGTTGACACTTATAAAAGTCAGTGTCGACACTGGAGAAAAGCTGTGTTGACACTTGGAGTAGATTGTGTCGACACTTGGAGTAGATTGTGTCGACACTTGGAAAGGCTGTGTCGACACCAGAAGCATTTGTGTCGACACCAAGAGGCTGTGTCGACACACAGAGAAGTAAAGTCGACATCAACTGTGTCGACACCAAAAGTCAGTGTCGACACACAGGAATACTTAGTCGACATCAATTGTGTCGACACCAAAAGGCAGTGTCGACACACTGAAGACTTTGTCAACATAATGCAGAATTTCAACAAAATTAAAGAATAGAAGTAACTGTGTCGACACACAGAGGCAGTGTCGACACATAGAAGACTTTGTCGACATCAACTGTGTCGACACACAGGACTTGTGTCAACACACAACAAAGTTTCAACTATGTTAAAGAAGAAGTATTTGTGTCGACACACAGGATCAGTGTCGACACATTCAACAGAAGGCTGTTTAGAGAAGTATTAACAACAACAAAGGAGATGTGTCGACACCACCAAGGATTGTGTCGACACTTAGTCCACTTGTGTCGACACTTAGTCTACTTATGTCGACACATGATGAAGTTTAGTCTCGACACTTTCAGACAGAGACAGTATTTCAAGAAGTGACTGGATGACTTGACAGCTGTCATTTCTAACCGGTCTACTGTAATTGTCAAAGCTGTCAGAAGTTTGTTAGAAACCGGATCAGCCGGTTACCATGGAGGAAGACTATATAAAAAGGCTTTCTCCTTCAACAGACGTGGTGATTCATTACAATTAAGATTGAAGATCTACACAGATATCTAACAACACAAAAAGAAGAAGACCTTCGACAGAAGATCTAAGAAGTTGGAGAGAGAGAGCTCCATCTAAGAAGTACAGTTGCTGAACCAGACTGCCAAAGAAGATTCAGATTGAGATCTGAATCTCAAGTCAGAAGATGATTGAAGATCAACTTCTCAGGAGATTCAACCCTACTGAGTTCAGATTCAAGAAGCTTTGAAGAAAGCTAAGAGAGGTTGATCTCTGCCATCAAGTTCTTCCAAGAACTGATTAAGAAGCCATCCATCCATTCTCTCTCTATCAGAGTGGTGGTAATTTACTTTGTTAAATCAAAGTTTTGTAGGATCTTTATAGATCTGAGATTGTAAGCCTGTGTTTATAAAGGCTGAGAGTAGGAGAACATTTTCTCTGAGTGGTAGGCCTTATGTAGGCTGAGGTAGGGCTGTGAGCCTGAGTTGTAGGAGATTGTGATCTCTGAGTGTAGGCCTTGTTGAAGGCTGAGGTAGGGCAGATTGCCTGAGCTGTAGGAGCCTTGTTGGGTTCTGAGTTGTAAGATCTGAGGATCTGAGGTGAAGTGCAGAAGTTAGGCCGACTCTAGTACACTGCTAGATAGGCGAAGGGGGAAAGTGGATGTACCCAGACCTTGGAGAACCACTATAAAAACTGTGTGCACTCTGTGATTGATAGTTTCTGTGATTATTGTGCTGTGTTAGCAGTAGAATTTGCAGTTTATTATTAGTCAACTGAACAGCTTTTCTGCCTTTAAAGAAAAACAGGAATTACACCTATTCACCCCTCCTCTAGGTGGTTAGGCACTAATTCTTTCAAGTGGTATCAGAGGGAGGTTACTTAAAGAAGGACTTAATAGTCTGAGTGAGATCCATAAGGCATATTCAAGAATCAAGAAAATGGGTTCAGGTGAAAATCATAAGGAGCTAGGTTCTATGAAATTACCCATATGCAGAAATGAGATATTTGGCATCTGAAAAGAAAGGGTCAGGCTATTTATGGAGGCTTCTGATCCAAGGATCTATATTACAGTCAAGGAAGGTCCTTATATTCCAATGAAGATTTCAATTCTGGATGCAAACTAAATAATTCCCAAGGATTTCTCAGAAATGACTAAGGATGAGATCATCCTGACAACTATAGATAAGAGAGCCCAGAATACCATAGTTAGTGCCATAGATGATGCAACTTTTCAAAATTTGATTCACTACAAGACCTCCAAGGAAATGTGGGATACTTTAATAGTCTACATGGAGGGTTCAGAAGAAGTAAGACAAGATAGAAAATCTATGCTAAACCAAGAATATGAAAGTTTCAGACAAGGAAAGTCTGACAGTATAACTGAGTGTTATAAAAAGTTCTATAGAATAGTTAATGAGCTGATGTATTATGGAAGAATCTTCAGTACCTATGAACTGAATGATAAATTCCTAAGATCCTTGACAAAGGATTGGGATACTAAGATTTGTGTCATTAGTGAAGTGACCAAACTTGCAGATATATCTCCTCCAACCTTATTTGGAAAGTTGCTGTCATATGAGATGCAACTAATGGCTAGGGAAGAGGAAGAGAAAAGTGCAAGAGTGGAGCATAGAGAAAAGTCTGTGGCCTTCAAGGTTGAAGTCACTAAGAAAAATAGGAGGATGTCTCCATCACCTCCTAAGATTGTTGCTGAAACTGCTTCAGATAATTCAGACAACCAGAATTCAGACAGCAGTGACTCAGATGAAGATTTTGCAGTATTTATAAGACAGTTTCAGAGATTCCTGAAGAAGAAGCAGTGGAAGTCTAATCCTTCCACATCTCAGCCTAAGGATGAGTATTATCAAAAGAGGAAGTCATCCAGGAAGGACAGGAGCAGGTCTAAGCCAAGCAAATCTACAACATCCAAGATAGTTTGTTACTGCTGTAATAGACGTGGACATGTTGTGGCTGAGTGTCCAGATAAAAGAAAAGAGACTGCAGATAAAAAGAAGAGTCAACACCAGAGCAAGAAGGACAAATCCTTTGTTGCTAAGAAGGAGAAGAGCTTGACAGACCAATCTACTTTAGAGTCAGAATCTGATGCTGAGGCCTACATTGGTCTATATGCACCAGATGAAGAAGAAGAGTTTCTCCAGGTGCTGAAATCTATATATGAACAAGAAGACCATCAGTGCAAGGGACTGATGGCTATGTCAGAAGAAGACAAGTGCCAGGATCAGCCTGGTCCTAGTAAGGTACAATGTATTTCTAAAAATTCAGATTGCAGTACTGAGTCAGAGTCAGCAACATCTGCATCAAGTGATGTGGATGGGTCGGAGTCTGAAGGTGATATTCATCAGCTGATAGATGAATATGGAGACTTGCTGCAGGCACCAAAGAAAAGCAAAAACCAGGCCAAATCTCAGGCTAAGGAAATTGCAGATCTTAAGATGGCTGCATTAGATTCAGAGAAGTTACTGGATCAAAAACTGAATGAGATAGCCAGACTGAAAAACATTACTGTTATTCAGATGGGCACTATCACATTTAAGAATGATCAGATTAAAAATCTGAAAAATAGACTTCAGAAAGAAAAGGAGATAGTAGCTAGTTTTTCTAAACCAAAATCTGTATTACCCTTGATTGATGAGTTTGTGTCTCAAAAGGGTAAGGCTGGGTTAGGGTTTAAGAAAACTGCATGGACTGCTAGGTCCAAATCTAAAGGCAAAGCCCCAACACAAAACAAGAAGCCTGCTGTAGACAATTCAGCTAAGGTTTTACCTAAACAAAGGTACAACAAGTTTGAGTGTTGGTGTTGTGGCAAGGTAGGCCACTTTGCCTTAGATTGTTGGCACAATTCCAGTGACAAGGAGAGTAGCAGTCTGCCTGTTAGAAAAATTGCAGGCAGATTTGTTAAAGTTCAGACTAACCTGCACCAAGGATCCAAAAGTTATTTAGGTTCTAAGGTTAAGTAATCTGTGTTACAGGTGAGTCCAAGTTGTCATGCCCTAATATGGTACTTGGATAGTGGATGTTCCAGGCACATGACTGGAACAAGGGGGTTGCTGAAGGACTACACACCTATCATGGATGGCCCTAAAGTAACCTTTGGTGGTTCTGAAAAAGGAATCATCAAAGGATTTGGTAACATTTCTAATAACCAGATTACTATCTCTCAAGTGGCCTATGTGAAGGGTTTGAAACACAACCTTATAAGCATAAGTCAGTTGAGTGATTTAGGATATGACATTTCATTTATTAAGAATGTATGTCATATCAAAAGGTCAAGTGATCAAAATGTCATATTGACAGGATATAGAAAGAGAAATGTGTACTATCTTAACTTTGTATGTGAGAACAATGTTTCTCCTATTTATCTTGTAGCTAATGAGAGAGCCTCTCATTGTGTTAAATGGCACAAGAGGCTGACCCATCTTAACTATAAGACTATTGGCCAACTCTTTAGCAAAGAGTTAGTGAGGATTGGTCCTCAAGTTAAGTGTATAAAGGATGAGATATGCTCAGCTTGTCAAAAAGGCAAACAGACCAAATCCACCTTTCATAGCCTTGAAAACAAGGATTCAGTGAGGTGTTTATACCTCTTGCATATGGATCTATTTGGTCCTATGCTAGTTCACATTCTAGGTAGGAAGGTCTATACATTTGTGGTGGTAGATGACTATTCTAGATATTCCTGGGTGTTCTTTCTAAGACAAAAATCTGAAACCACAAGTGTCTTATATAGTTTTGTTAAACAAATTCAGAATGAGTTGGACAGTACAGTGGTCAAAATCAGAAGTGACCATGGCACTAAATTTCAGTCTGAAAGTATGACAAGACTGTGTGAAGAATTTGGGATTTTTCAAGAATTTTCCTCACCTAGAACACCACAACAAAATGGTATTGCTGAAAGGAAGAATAGAACACTGATTGAGGCTGGTAGAACTCTATTGAGTGACACTTCTCTCCCAGAATATTTTTGGGCTGAGGTAGTAAACACTGCATGTCATGTGATCAATAGGGCTACTATCACCAAGAGCCACAAAAAGACTCCCTATGAGATTATGAAGGGCAGAAAACCAAACTTATCCTATTTTAGGATCTTTGGTTGCAAGTGCTATATACTTAACAATGGCAAGTCTTATCTAACCAAGTTTGCTGCCAAATCCCAAGAGGGGATATTTGTTGGGTACAACAACAATAGTAAGGTTTATAGAGTCTACAACTTGATTACTCAAGTTGTAGAAGAGTTTGTACATGTAGTCTTTGATGAAACAAGACTGATTAACAGTGAATTGTCAAGTAGTTCTTGCAGTTCTACATGTTTAAATGAGAGAATGGACAAGCTTACCATTACAGAAGATTCTAATGCAAATCAGGAAGTGGAAAATGGTGGCTGCTGTCTAGGGGGAGTACAAGACTCTCCAGATGCTGATGAAGACCAAGAGGTGCAGCATAATGAAGAGGTTGGAGATGTTCAACCTGAAGATAAACTACCTCCAGCTAATTGACACTTAAAGGATCATCCAACAAATCAGATAATTGGTGATCCAAGACAAGGAGTGCAAACAAGAAGCAGGAATCTGAGCACAGTTCTTTGCTCTAGCTTCCTATCTCAAGTGGAACCAAAGAAATTTGAAGAAGCTGTTCTAGACCCACATTGGATTGATGTCATGCAAGAGGAGCTGAATTAGTTCAGAAGGTGCAAGGTCTGGAAATTAGTTCCTAAACCAAAAGACCACAACATCATTGGAACAAAGTGGATCTTTAGGAATAAACTGGATGAGAATGTGATCATTGTGAAGAACAAAGCAAGACTTGTTGCAAAAGGATACATGTAGGAAGAGGGTATTGATTTTGATCAAACCTTTGCCCCAGTAGCAAGACTGGAAGCAATTAGGATGTTCCTTGCTTATGAAACATATCAAGGCTTTAAGGTATTCCAAATGGATGTAAAATCAGCATTCCTAAATGGAAATCTAAAGGAAGAAGTCTATGTAGAGCAGCCCTCAGGTTTTGTTGATCCTCTCAAACCTGATTATGTTTTTAGACTTAGGAAAGCTTTGTATGGGTTGAAACAAGCCCCAAGGGCCTGGTATGAAACCCAGTCTAGTTTCCTTATTGAGAACAAATTCTCAAGGGGGAAAATAGTCAAGACTCTATTCCTAAGAGAATCCAAAGGAAAGATTATCCTAGTCCAAATATATGTTGATGACATAATATTTAGGTCTATTGAAAGTAACCTTTGTAGAAAGTTTACAAAACTTATGCAAGGGAAATTTGAAATGAGTAGTATGAGAGAACTTAAGTTTTTCTTGGGTCTCCAAGTAAGACAGACTGAAGATGGCTTGTGCATAACTCAGTCTAAGTTCACCCTGGAGTTAATTAAAAAGTATGGTATGGAATCATCCACTACCATGAGAACTCCAATGGGGACAAGTGTGTCTCTTAGCAAAGATGATGCAGGGAAACCTGTATATGAAACTTTGTATAGAGGAATAGTTGGCTCCCTCCTATATCTGACTGCTAGTAGACCAGATATCATGTATGCTACATGTGTCTGTGCTAGGTACCAATCATGCCCTAAAGAATATCATCTGACTGCAGTCAAAAGGATTTTGAGATATCTTAAGGGCACCCCTAATATAGGCCTTTGGTATGCTAGAAATGGAGATTTTCTACTGACAGGCTATTCAGATGCAGATTTTGCAGGTTGCAAAGAAGATAGAAAAAGTACTACAGGAACCTGTCAATTTCTAGGAGGAAAATTAGTGTCTTGGAGCAGTAAGAAGCAGACTAGTGTGGCAATATCCACAGCAGAGTCTGAATATGTGGCAGCAGGAAGTTGCTGTGCATAGTTATTATGGATTCAGCACCAGCTAGAAGACTATGGTATTCAAGTAGACCACCTTTGTTTTGTGATTCTACAAGTGCAATTTCTATTGCTAATAATCCTGTTTCACATAGTATGACTAAGCATATAGAAATTAGATACCATTTTTTTAGAGAACATGTAGAGAAAGAGGACATCTCACTAGAATTTGTTAAAACAGATTATCAAATTACAGATATGTTTACTAAGCCTCTAGATGAAACTAAATTCAATAAGTTTAAAATTGAATTAGGAATGTTGAACATAGATTAGTTTAACAAAATTGGCTAAGTAAAATGGTGTTGACACAAGGAGTTTTCTGTGTCGACACATAGAAGTGGTGTCGACATTCCAGAGAAATGATGTCACACATTTAGAAAATTGGTGTCGACACTTCAGAGAAGTAGTGTCGACACATCCAGAGTAGGTGTCGTCACATCCAGAGTTGGTGTCGACACTGAGGATCAACACAAATTTCGTCGAGTGGAGTATCGACTAATCGTCGAGCGCAGATATATAAGTGTCGACACATAGAAGTCAACACTCATGTCGAGACATTAGAAGTCTGTGTCGACACTTTTCAACAGTGTCGACACATTTAGAGGATTATGACGTGCTTTTTCACCTTCATTTTTAGAAAGGTATAAATAGGTCCACAACATTATCTATCGACACGCTTTCTATAGTTTCGAGACCAAAACTTTGTGTCGACAAATTCTCTCATCTACATTCAAGATTTCACTCAACCCTAATGACGCCAAAGATCGAGGATAATGTCAATGAAGGATATGAGCTAGTACGCAATGCATTTGACCATGCAGAACCAGAAATTCAAGCTGTAGTAACCCTAGTTGCTGAGAATGGGTTGGAGTTTCTAGTCTCTGAACCAACAAAGATTTGGAAGAAGGAAATCCTAGAATTCTATGGCGCTGCAACTTTAGATTCGACTGGATTAAAGATCAAATCGATAGTTCAGGGAGCTAAAGTCAAACTTACTTTGAAAAGCTTAAGAAGAACTCTTCAACTACCAAGAACTCAAGAAGAGGAAGATGTACCTGCATCTAAGACAAGGAAAGCACTTCAATGGTGTGGATTGGATCCCATCTTGAAGATTGGAGCTGCCATGAACAGAAAAGGAATGAATCAGCAAGGCAAATTTCTTTCAGGAATAGTTGGCAAAGTCATCCTCTGCAAGCCAGGGGGACATGATAGGATTTCTGCCTACATGTTCAGCCTGATGACAAGGATCATCTACAGACTCAACACTGATTGGTCAGCAGTTATTTTTGAAAAGGTTAAGGAAAGTATTAAGAAGCCCAATCTAGGAAGTATAATGAGTCTGTACTTAGTTAGAACTATTCCAGAAGTCATGAAACAAGCAGTTGGTTCTAAAATTAATCACATGAGAAGGATGGACATCAGGATTATCTCAAGATGGGAGAGGGTGTTAACTAAGGACATGCTTACTCCAGAGAAGGAAACACCTCCACAAAGGAAGCAGAAGAAAGCTAAAAGGGCTCCTGCACCTTCCAGTAGTTCAGAGGAGCAAGCAGCTTCCAGTTCTAATGAGGAAGAAGCTGATAATGTTGGAAGGTCACCAATAAGAAATGAAGATGCACAGAGGCAGGGGGAGCAACCATCTGCTAGCCCCATTCACCTGGATCCACTCCAGGGGGAGCCTCTCCATGAGGAAGTGCCTACTCACTTGGACAGTGAAATGACAACACAAACAATTTTTGAGGTAATCAGTGAAGTAAATCAATCAATTTTCAATATTGAGGATGAAGTGCTAACTGAATCTTTGATTAATGTTGATCAGCCAACACAATTGAACAGTCAAGCTTAAGATGTTGTAATGGAGGATGCATCTGCTATTGCTGATGTTCCAGAGATGAGAGTACCTCAAGTTCCTACTCAACAAGAGTTTACCTTAGAAGAGTTGTTTTCTGATTTAGTGCAAGCTAATATTGAGGGGGAACATGCTGGTTTTGAGGGGGAGAAAACTGCTTTTGAGGAAGAGCAAGTTGACCTTGAGGGGGAGCATGTAAGGTCTCATGGGGAGACTGCAAGAAATGAGGAGGAGAAAATTAGAACTAAAACTGAGGGGCAAAGGACTCAGGGGGAGCAACCTAGAACTGCTCAGGACTTGCCTCCTAGTCCCAAAGATAGAGTTGATATTGCTAGTACCTCAGATTCAGAGGATGCAGCTGATGTTCAAGCTAAGAAAAGGAAGTTAATGGTCTTTAAAAGGAGAAGCCAAAGCTACAAGAAGGCACTACAAATTGTTGCTCCACAGCCTGCCCCAACAACTGATTACAGTTCATTGTTAGTATCTTTACAAGTGAAGTTGGATGAGCAAAGGATTGCCATGGAGAAGTATATAGATGAAACTCACAAAGATCTCCAATTCTCCTTGGCACAAGACATCAAATCCATAAGATTTGAGATGAATCAAAATAAGAAGGAAATGACTGATTGTTTCCACAAAGGAGGTAATGCAGTGGTTTTCCTAGCCACACACCAAGAGAAAATCAAGACATAAGTTGATGATATAGCTCTTAAGCAAGGCTATGTCTTAGAAAATCAGATTAGGATGAATGATATTCTGACTGTATCACATAATGCAATTGTTATAGAACTGAAAAATGTTGCAACAACACAGCCTGCTGATAAGTCTAAAGCCAAGCCAGAGTTTGATAAGGAGAAGTTTGATAAGGACTTCTAGGAAGGCATAACTGATGTCAAAACAGCTATTGAGCTATCTCAAAAGACTTTCTGGACTGCTGCTAAAGTTAAAGGGATTTTATAAGGATGGTGTTAATTTTCTAGATGAACAAATAAGATTTCAAAAGGATGACCTTAGAGATCATGTGGCCAGAGAAGTCATAAAGGGGGAGAGAGTATTAGTCAAAGCTGGATCTGATCATGCTAAATGGATTTCCAATAACATCAGAGCTACACTTGGATATCCACCCCTTTGTGATGATGATAATGTGGCTGAATCTAGTATAAACCCTGCTGTTTTTGGAGGTGAGCAAGCTGAAGTTGCTCAAGTAATCTATCCTCCAGCAGATTTTGAGATGATACATCATGAAGTACAATCTATGTACAGTCCTCCTGAAGGTAATAAAAAATATTATCTTTGAGAAAGTAGACAAGCCAGTGCCTGAGGAAGTTTTGACCAAAGAGCAAGAAACTCTTTTATCCAAGAAGAGATTCAGAGAACATGCAGAATTAAAGCCTGATTTTGAGCAGTGGAGTCCAACCTCCAAGAACATTTTATTAACTGCTTGGAAAGCTGTAAAGGACCAGACCCATGATAGGGGTAAATGGTATTCAGAATAAGAGTGGAGAAAGCATGAAGCCAGGCAAGAAGCAATTATTCAGTATAGAAGAAAGGCAAAACTTGGGAAGCTACCTCCTAATGCTCAGGAGCCTAGCAAATATTTTCCTAAGCCCTTTCATTATTTTGAAAGACAAAAAATAAGGGCTGAAGAGCTGAAGAAGAAAGATCTAAAGGGCAAGAATCCTACTGATGACACTGATATTCCTGTACAAGCCAAGGTCCAATCAGGCAAGAGCATTATCATCAAGGAGCCGGAGCAGCCTTAGTTTAGTTTTACTAGATTTTATCACATTGTAAACTTTAGTGTTTAAATCTATGTAAACTTTTGTTAAAGAAACTTTTGAAGTTTAAACAAAACTAGAATGAATGCTCATTGTGTTAGCATTATTTTCTGTGATGATATATTCTATATGTGTTATTTAGTAATTAACGTGTCATTTAATGCTGTTATACATCATAATGTGTATTTGTTACGAATGGTGTATATCATTGACTAAGGGTTATGACTTCTCCAAATAGGGGGAGATTGTTGGGTACATTGGAAAATGTATACCAGATTTGAAGAAGCCTCACCCTACTCAATGATATGCATCAAGGTGTATTTGATGTGTTTTGAGTTTATATGTGCAGGTTAAGTAAATACAGGAATGCAGAAAAATTTCTAAGTCCATGAGTCGACACCTAGAGAAGCTGTGTCGACACTTATAAAAGTCAGTGTTGACACTGGAGTAAAGCTGTGTCGACACTTGGAGTAGATTGTGTCGACACTTGGAAAGGCTGTGTCGACACCAGAAGCATTTGTGTCGACACCAAGAGGCTGTGTCAACACACAGAGAAGTAAAGTCGACATCAACTGTGTCAACACCAAAAGTCAGTGTCGACACACATGAATACTTAGTCGACATCAATTGTGTCGACACTAAAAGGCAATGTCGACACACTAAAGACTTTGTCAACATAATGCAGAATTTCAACAAATTTAAAGAATAGAAGTAATTGTGTCGACACACAGAGGCAGTGTCGACACACAGAAGACTTTGTCGACATCAACTGTGTCGACACACAGGACTTGTGTCGACACACAACAAAGTTTCAACTATGTTAAAGAAGTAGTATTTGTGTCGACACACAGGATCAGTGTCGACACATTCAACAGAAGGCTGTGTCGAGAAGTATTAACAACAACAAAGGAGATATGTCGACACCACCAAGGCTTGTGTCGATACTTAGTCCACTTGTGTCAACACTTAGTCCACTTGTGTCGACACTTAGTCTACTTGTGTCGACACATGATGAAGTTCAGTCTCGACACTTTCAGACAGAGACAGTATTTCAAGAAGTGACTGGATGACTTGACAGCTGCCATTTCTAACCGGTCTACTACAACTGTCAAAGCTGTCAGAAGTTTGTTAGAACCGGATCAGCCGGTTACCATGGAGGAAGACTATATAAAAAGGCTTTCTCCTTCAACAGAGGTGGTGATTCATTACAATTAAGATTGAAGATCTACACAAATATCTAACAACACAAAAAGAAGAAGACCTTCGACAGAAGATCTAAGAAGTTGGAGAGAGAGAGAGCTCCATCTAAGAAGTGCAGTTGCTGAACCAGGCTGCCAAGGAAGATTTAGATTGAGACCTGAATCTCAAGTCAGATGCTGATTGAAGATCAACTTCTCAGGAGATTCAACCCTACTGAGTTCAGATTTAAGAAGCTTTGAAGAAAGCTAAGAGAGGTTGATCTCTGCCATCAAGTTCTTCCAAGAACTGATCAAGAAGCCATCCATCCATTCTCTCTCTGTCAGGGTGGTGGTAATTTACATTGTTAAATCAAATTTTTGTAGGATCTTTATAGATCTGAGATTGTAAGCCTGTGTTTATAAAGGCTGAGA